>JACWFA010000031.1:0-481021 GCA_017579625.1 Fusarium sororula | reverse complement strand
TTTTTTTTTTTTTTTTTTTTTTTTTTATTTTTTTTTTTTTTTTTTTTTTTTTTTTTTTTTTTTTTTTTTTTTTTTTTTTTTTTTTTTTTTTTTTTTTTTTTTTTTTTTTTTTTTTTTCCTTTTTATTTTATATAACTTTTTTAGCTTATATTTCCCTTAGTCTTTACTTTTTATTTTTAGTTTTAATTAATTAACCCTTTTATTATTATTATTATTTTTATTTTCTTTTTCCTTTTATTATTATATTTAATAATAAGTTTAATAAGCCTATAGTTAGTATTAAAGTCCTTAGTAAGCCTAAAGTCCCCTTTAAACCCTCTAGCTATACTTACTTTTTTTATATATATTTTTTTTATATTTATTACTTTTAAATAGATCTTTAGGCTATTTTCTTAAACCTTAAAAAGTTAAGTAACTTATACTACTTTATTTATATTAGTTATACCTATAGTAACCTAGCTACCTTTAAGTATAATAAATATATTACTAATAAAGGCTATTATTACTTATAGGTTTTCCCTTTTTTTTATAATACTATTATTTACTAATATTAGCTAGGCCTTTTAAGATCTTTAAGAGTAACTAGGAAAATATTATAGCTATATATAAGTTTATATTTTTAGTAATAATTACTATTACTACTAATAATTAGCTTTAACTTTATAATAATACCTATAAAAAACTTACTTATACTTTTTACTAGTTAATAGTATTTTTTATAGCTTTATATATTACTTATAGTACTGCTTTTTTTTTATTTAGTATTAAGGCCCTTTTTATAAGTTAGCTTATTTATTTTTTATATTAATATTAATATATTTTAATTTAAAAGGCCTTTTTTTTATATACTTAAATTATTATAGCTTATTACTATATTTATACTAAAATATACTTTTACTTTTATAATAATAAGTCTTTTAAGACTTAAAAGTATTTTTATATCTTTTAAACCTTATTTTTTAAAATAATAAATACTAAGTATATAGCCTAGTAAGTTATTACTTTTACCTTTTACTTCTAAGTAATTAAAAGCTTAGATAATAACCTTACTAAAATCTCTAGGCTTTATATTAAGTTCCTTAAGTTTAGCTTTATATTAGTTACTAACTTTTATAAAGGTATTATACTAACTATTCTTTTTATTTTAATACCTATAAATATTATAATCTAGTCTTAAGGTATTATTATAAGTATTAAAAACCTTTAGGGTTTTATTTTATAATTACCTTTTATATATTACTTATTTTTTAATTAACCTTTTTTTATTACTTAGGGGTTTTTTACTTAGGCTACTTAAAAGATACTACTTATAACTAAAGCTTAGTATATAATAGTTTAATTTTATTTTAACTTACTATCTTTTTTCTTAACTATAAAGGCTAAAATAATAGACTTTTTAATAGTATTAATAACTATTTTACTTCTTATTATAGGTTTAGACCTTATAATTCCTAGAAAATATAAATATCCTTTTTTAGGTATATAAGGCTTTACTAAGTATACTTCTAGTTACTTTTAAATTTATATTATAAGGGATTATAATAAATTAGCTTAGGTATTTAATTAGTATTATAATAACTTAGTTTTTTATAGTTATTACTATAGTTAGTTTTAGTAGTTTTTAAGTTAAAATAGAAAAAGATTTACCTATAGTTTTTATAATTACTTTTACTTATATTTAGCATTTTTATAGCTAATATCTTTAAACTTAATTAATACTTTTTCTTAGTTATTTTTATTTCTATAAAGCTACCTTAGTTTATAACTTTAATTTCTTATCTTTTAACTTAGCTTAGGACTTAACTTATATTACTATAATTTATAGTATATTTTTTATATTTATAGTAGTAATTTATTAATTATATTTTACTAGCTATTCTTTTTATTTTATAAGGTAGTATAGTTTTTTATAAATTTCCTTTTTTTCCTTAATTTATTTAACTTTTTATTAATTATTTTCTTTTTTAAGGTCTAGTATTAGTAAGGAATTATATTTCTTATAGTCCCTTACTTAATATACTTTAAGAAAATTAATATAAAAGATATTATATATTTTTATATATTAGTTTAGTAAGGCTAGTTAGTATACTTATAGCCTAATATACTTAGTAATTTAAAAGGGTTTAATAAATCTTAAAGTAAGTTTTTTTTTCTTTTTTTTAAGCCTTAAGTTTTTAGTTAAGAATATAACTAGTTATTTTTATTTAAATTCTATTTCTTAGTACTTTATATTAAAGTATTTTACCTATCTTTTTATAGTATTTTACTAGTATATTATAAGCTTATTTCTTAGCTTTTATAGTTTTTTTATTTTATATTAAACTTTTAGGACTTTTCCTTTAAAGTTAATATCTTTAGTAATAATATAGAATTTTAAGTTAAAACTTATTAAAGCTTTATTTAAAGTAATTTTTATTATTATACTAATTCTTAAGTTATAAGTAAACTAAGCTATTTATAAAAGTTTTAACTAAGTATTTTAGTTATTTTTAATAAAGTATTATAAATAGTAACTAAGTATTTAGTTTATCTTTTCTATTTATCTATTAATTTAAAAGTAAAATACTATTAATAGCCTTTACTTAATTTTAAAGTAATAATATAATTTTAATTAAAAGGTACTTATAAAAATAAACTTTTTATTAAAAATAATACCCTTAAGTACTTTAAACTATAATTTAATTTTTTTATAAAAAAGCTTAGTAAGTTTAGAAGTAATAATCTTAATAAAAATAAGTAAAAATTATATAAATTTTATAAACTTATTAATTATTACTAGGATTATATTAACTAGCTAGCCTTTAAAAAGTACTAGTAGTAGCTCTATTATAAAGTCTATAAAGACTTCCTTAAAAAAATATAATAAAATTAGTAGGCTTTTAAGCTATTTATAAGGTTAATATCTTTTAAATACTACTTCTTAGTAAGTACTATATATAGAAATATACTATTTTATATTAGTTTCTAGGCCTTTTTAGTAAAGCTTTTTTTAGATTAGCTTTTAAGTTTTTTTAGTATTAAAATAGCCTGCTAAGGAATTATTATAATATAGCCTTAGTATTTTCTTTTTTAGGTTAGGGTTTAGTAATATATAAAGTTAGTCCTTAAAGTAAAGAAGTTTATTTTTAATTTTTTACTTTTAAAAGCCTTTTTTATAGTTTACTTAAAATATCTTATCCTTTTAGCTAAGTATTAACTTATTTTTTAACTATATAAGCTAAATTAGTTTAATTAGTAGCTTTAATACCTTATTTTTTAATAGACTTTCTTAATATAAGGATTAAGTTACTATCTTATTAAGGATTATTATAAATAATTTTAATATTTCTTAAGACTATATATTTAAACTAAGTTTTTAGCTTATAATATTTATATTACTTAGTAATAAGGCTAGGTTATTTTTAATACCTAAGGATATTTTATTTACTTTTAATTTACTTAAGGTTTAGGATAGAATCTTTTTTTTTATAAGTATTTTACTTAATTTCTTTTTTAGCCTTTAACCTTTTATTATAGCTTATACTTTTACTATTTTATCCTTTAAGGATTTAATTAAGTTTAGCTTATAGTATTTCTTTCCTTTAACTTCTAAAAGTCTTAAAAAGGCATTAGTAAAATTTATTAATCCTTTCTTATACTTAATTATAAAGTTATAAGTTATTAAATATAAGTACTATTATACTTATTTTTTATTTAACTTAGTATTTTTTATAAATAATTAAAGGTTTTAGTAATTACTTAAGACTTTTACTTATTTTAAAGTACCTTTAAGGTAATATTACTAATACTTAAATAACTTTATAATAGCTATTATTTTTTAATTAAAAGTACTATATTATCTTTTAAGGTTATTAAACTTTTAGAACTAAAATATAATAAGGTAGTATTTCCCTTTATTATTTAATTAAAAAAAAATACTAACTATAGTATAATTTAAAGTATCTATTTTAATATAAATATATTTTTTAAGATTAAAATACCTTAGGATTAAGGCCTTTTTAAACTTAATAATAAGGGCTTAAAATACTTACTTTTTTTAGTTATTTAACTTTATACTTTTTAATTTCTTTTTATTTTAGCTTTTCTTTAAAAAAGTAATAAGGGATACTATAACCTTTAAGTAACTATAAATAAACTATCTATAGAAGTTATAGAACTTTAGAAAGACTTATACTTCTCTATAAATAATAAGTTTAGGCTACTTAGTAATAGTTTAAATCCTTACTAAGTTTATTTTAATACCTTTAGTAATTAAAATAAATCCTAGGAACTTAACTTAATCTTAGTAAAAAATATATTTAAAGGGTTTTATATATAATTTAATTACTTTTATCCTTTTAAGAATTTAGCCTAGGTATTAAGTATATTTTTCCTTTATCTTTAAGAAAACTAGGATATTATTTAAATAAATTATATAAATTATATTTATAAGACCTTAAAGGGCCTAGTAAATATAGTATTAAAATATAGTAAGTATATTAGCTAGTTTAAATAGTATTATTATATATTTAAAATAGCTATAATAGGTTTAAAAAGCGGTTTTTTACTTATTCCCTTTATATATATAAATTTAGTAATATATATTTTTAATATTAATCTTAAAGAAGTACTTTATTTCTTAGATTTTATTTATAATTTCTAATATTAAAGGTAAAGGGTAATAGTTCTTAATAATAATAGTATTTAGCCTTTAGTAATTTATATAAAAATATAGGCCTTTATTTTTTTTAAAAATAAAAAGAATAGGTAACCTAGCTAGGCTTTTAAAAGGGCAGATTTAGCTAGTTTTTAGGTTTTTCTAAATATACTTATAAAGTTCCTTAAGTTTTACTTAAAATAAGGGGTAAATTAAACTATAAGGTAGCTTCTTTCCTTTTTTAAAGTTAATTATATAGTTAGTTTTTTTAAAGTTAGGTATTTTAATTACTTTATTATAGCTAAAGACCTTAATATAGGCCTTAAGTTTAAAAAGGATACCTTTAAATTAGTTTAGTTTTTAAGGTTTTTTATTAAAAAGTAAGTAAGGCTTATTAATAATAGTAATAGTAAAGATTTTAGCTTAGTTATAAGTTTTTTTTAAAAATTATTAAAGTTTTAAAAGTTTAAGTTTTTTATAGTAACCTTTAAATTACTATTTCCTTATCTTAAAGTTAGCTATAATTTAAAGGTCTTTTAAAGTAATAATAAAAAGAAGTATTAGTTTTTTTTAGTTTTTTTTATTAATACCTATTAAACTTTAAGTAGTTTTATATATCTATTTTTAGTAATTAGTTATAGTTAAGGGTACTTTTTAATATTTTATTATTTTAAGTTAGCTATTATTAGCTCTTTAAAGGGAAATATTAGTATTTTTTAACTATTAAAATCCTTAGGATTTTATAAAGGTTTTACTAATAATATTTATTTCTATACTATAATTAATATAAGCCTAAGCTAGTATATTTTTATAACCTTAAACCTTAATTATAATAAAGATTTTCCTTTTAAACCTAGTCTAGGGTAAATTTAAGTTATATTTAGTATTTATTATAAAGGTATTAACTAAGGATTAATTTATATCTTTAATTAGGTTTAGTTTTTTAACTTTTTTACTTAATTAGTCTTTTTTAGTATAGGATAGTTTTAGAAATAATACTTAGTTTTATAATAGTTATAGTATTTTACTAAGCTTAGGTCTTTATTTTTATTTTTATTTCTATCTTTTAAGGTTTAAATAAAGGTTTAGTTTAAGTTACTTTCTTAAGGGTATTAATAAGGGAATATCTTTATTTATTTTTATAGTTAGTATAGTTTTTTCTTAACTAGTAAGGTATTAGTTATAGTTATAATATATTTATTCTTTTTATTAAATATATTTTATAGTTATTATATTAACTAGACTAATTTTTTTTATATTTTAAAGAATTTAACTTTTCCTTAAAATACTATAGTATCTTTAAGTATTAATAGTAGTTTTATATAATATTAGTAAATATAAGCTACTTATTTTAGTTTATATAGAAAGTAATCCTTAATAAATATAAGGTACTTATAGAAGTTTTAAAAAAACTAATTAGATTATTAGTAAGTATACTTAAGTTAGGCTATAATAAGGATTTAGTAATTTTTTTTATTTTTTATAAAAGTTAAGGACTATTTTTTAAAAGCTTTTTAATTTTTTTTAAAGGCCTTTTTTTTTCCTAGGATTATTTATTTAAATAACTAAACTATATTAATTTAATATTTAAGGTTATATTATTATAAGTAAAAAGAATCTTACTTTTATTAATATAATATTATTTTTATACTTTTTTAAAGCTTTAGTTTATATTATTAAGCTATTTATTTTTTTTTTAAAAGGTAATTAAGTACTTAAAAGTAATAATATTTTTTACCTTAATTTTACTTTTTAAAAAGAAAAAAAATAAGCTAGCTCTAGTTTAATAGTAACTTAATAAAGTATTATTTAAGTTATAATTTAAGCCTTTAATACTAGGGATATTTTTTTAAAGGTTTAGGTTATTTTTTTTTTAGTTATTAAGAAAGGTTTAGGATTAGTTTTCTTAAATAAGTTACTTTAGTTCCTTTTTTTATTACTAAAAAGTAAGCTTTACTTTAAGTTACTTAATTCTTTTTTTTAAAGTAATAATATAGGTAATATTAATAAGGGTTTAAGTTATTTTATATATTATAGTTTAGAATAACTTTCTTTTAGTTATTTAGGTAAAGTTAATAATAATTTTTTAAGGTTTTAGTACTAATTTATCTAGTTTAGTACTAAGAGTAGTAGTTTATTATAAGTTAACTATTATAACTAAATAGCCTAGGGTAAAAGCTTTAAAATTATTATAGTATTTTAGTAATAAAGGCTAGGTAAATATAATAGTATTATATTAATTAAAGCTTAAGGAGATAAGAATTTAATATAAGGGATTTTTTTAATAAAGTTAAGAGGGTCTTAGGGTTATGTATTAGATATATAAGGCTAGTTAGCCTTATTCCTAAGCAGCTATTATACTTAAGTATATAATATAGTAAACTTATAAATAAAAATAAATACTTATTATTTTTAATAATAAGTTAAGTAGCTAGTAATAACTATAAAGGAAAAGTTAAATAAACTAATAATATTAAGTAAAAAAGTTTATTTATTAAAAATTTAGTTATATTTAAAACTAGGTTTTTAGTTAAATAAAGCTTTATTAAGCTAT
Organism: Fusarium sororula; assembly: GCA_017579625.1. Lineage (NCBI taxonomy): Eukaryota > Fungi > Ascomycota > Sordariomycetes > Hypocreales > Nectriaceae > Fusarium > Fusarium sororula. Next base: position 473,831 of record JACWFA010000031.1, on the reverse strand, counting down.
AAAGGTTTTATATATAAAGTAGTAATTAATAATATTTTTACTTTAAAGTAGCTAATTAGGGATTAAGACCTCAATCTGGACTTATATAATAAGAAACCACGTTATGTAAGTTTTGATTTAAATAGAGTTTACTTTTCGCTAGAGATTAAAAACTAATTAAGGTTTTAAATAGGGGCCTAGCGAGATTGGAACTCATCCCTCCACGGATGTTCCACCTTGATTGCGATTTATTAATAAGTACGATAAAGATATAGTAATTTTAACATTAAGGGACTTAGCTCACCTTGTACCTAACGATGTTGGTCTGATCTCTGGTGTAAGTAATCTGACTCCATCTTATAGATATTATATTTTAACTTGACTAATTAATAATAATTAAATATTCAGCCTGTCTCCAGTCCTGCTTGTAAGAAGTACATATCTGCCCCTGTCCAGGCGGTCAAGAGTTCTAGCTATATTATACCTTTGTGGAAAAATCAGGGAGGGTTTGGCCATATGTCGATTTTAAGTAGTAGCTAGCAAAAGATGTTTGTTAATAACTGTCGGGTTCCCTTTAGTGCCACAGCTATGTTTTCAAGGGAGGCAAAACTGCAGATTAAATTCTTAGACAGGGAAGAAGGTATTCTGTAAAGTGACTAAGTTAAAAATGGGCAAATAGTAAAGCATTCTTTTAAAAAAAAAGTTATAATATAATATAGAAAAAGTAATTAAGTAAACTCAAAGAGATATAATATAAATTATATATTAAAGTTCTTATTAATAATTTATATAAGTAATTAATTATAGTATTAGGATAAAATAGGCTATTTAGCTTATAACTTAAATATAAAAATAAATAATATATTTTTAAAAATCTTTATTAAGTTATTTTTAGCACTTTTAACTAATAATTTTACATTTATAATAATAAGATAGAGTACTTGCAAATGGGATAATTAGTAAATATGGTTATGACGGTGAGTTATTAATTGAGAACCCCGCATAAGTACGCTGCGGCGCCAGGGAATGCAAAAAGGGCCTACCACTATTGTAAGAATTCAGGTAAATCTAATATATATTGTATAGCATTTAGGCAAATTAAGTATAGACTTAGCCTGTCTTTGACACTTGTAGCTCAAGGTCGGAATATTTCTGCCAGGTAGCTCCTTTTCCAGCCGGTCTAGCGAGCCGTCTGCCTACCAGATCTAGGCACCAGCCCCATTTACAGGGGTTGCTCTAGTGCTGAGCAGACACTTATCAGGCGCTCATCCAACGACTTCAAAAACGCTTCAACCCAACTTCATCAATCTCATCTCACCTCAAACGTCTCAATCATGGCTTCCGACGACTCAAGACTCGTGACTGAGATATGGGACAACATCTGCTCCTTCCTCACCTCACCAACCCTCTCCAATCTCCGTCTCACGTCTCATAGACTCAATGAGATTGCGCGACCATGGAAATACAGAAGCTTGCGCCTCGAAGCATTCACGCCTTCATCTGTTGAGCGATTTATCCAGATCTCACAGACCCCAGAGCTACGAGGCTTAGTTCGAGAGATTACTATTGATACGCGCATTGAGTTTGACTTTGAATACCTCTGCAACGAGTCATACATCTTCCCCATAGCCTTCATGAACGCACTCCCCCATCTACGCTGTTTCACCAACGTCACAGCGCTTCATATTCGCTTTGAGGAGCACTGCGGCGAAGATGATCGTTACTATCAAACCATTGAAGAAACGTTTGAGTTGCGGTACCGTGTGCTTGATACTATTCTTCACTGCGCCGCAGGGCTGTGGACGCTAGAGAAGCAGATAAAGATTGACCAGGTAATGGAGGGTTATATCTATCTCAATGATGATGAGGATGAGAAGTTTGACTACAGTGATCAGGACCTTGAGTTCACTCATGATAAGCCATTCCCGCTGAAGGCGTTGACCATTACTCATTTGGCGGATTACGATGATCCTCACCTCACTAGCTCCGAGGCCTGGAAGACGATCATCTCTCTACCAAGTCTCGTTGACTTTCGTGTCTTTGTCACAACCGAAGAATGCGAGGCTTCACCTGAGAGCACGATCCACTACATTGAGAAGTACGATTTCTTCGGCAACCTCCACAACACATGGCTCTCGCCCAATATTACGGATCGCTTGCGAGTACTGTCGCTATACTTCAAAGATTACTGGGGCTGGTTTCCCATCATGGACTTTCGAAACATTGGTGAAGACTCACCATTTCCTCAACTCAAGGTTCTTGCGCTAGGGAATTACGTCTTTACTCATGAGTGGCAGATCGAGTGGTTCGCAAAGCTCGGTAAGGAGAACGGTAGTGGGGGTTTGGTCGAACTGTATCTCGATGATTGTCCGATTCTGTATCATGCGCGTCAGCTTCGCATTGGAAACGATGGGTACGCTGATCATACAGCTCATACAGCACAAGGCGGTACAGGACGAGGATGGAATCCTATCAAACGCGACTTTCCCCTCCGATGGAACCATATCCTCTCCCACTGGAGGGATTCAATGAAGGGTTTGAAGACTCTGCGAGTTGGTCATGGCTGCTGGTGGGATTGTCCCAAGGATACTCGCCAGGCGATTCTTCAAGACCCTGACTACAAGGACATCGACTTGCAAGCTATGGATCATCGCCTCACGCGAAACCAGCACCGGGACTTTCCTTGCCCTCCTCCAACGGAGGAGGAATACTGGGACAGGGAGAATACCTGGGTGTCTGAGAAGCATAGGTATGGGACGGGGATCAGTAACGATAGAAGAAGTCGGATGCAGTATGTTGAGTATGACTGTGGTATCGGGCCGTCGGCGTGGCAGGAGAAGAATTCGCGGTATGATTGTGATGAGGAGGGGTTTGCGCCGGAGAAAGGGACGTTGGAGAAGGATAATGCTGCGTGGGATATGATTATGGCTGCTACTCGAGCGAGACGTCAGGGCCTTGCTGTTTGAGGTTTCATGGGTAGCGTCATTGAGATCATGTCTTTCATTTACACGTTATGTTCATTAGGAATTCATACTCTCACGGAGATAAGATATATATACAGCCACTGTGTTCAGAATACATGCCTGATTTAAGCTCAGTTTCCGCTGTTGTTCAGTAACTCTATTTGCCAGAACATAGGAACATCCTCAATTTTGTGTTGTGTGGAAACAGAGATATACTTTGTTCACACTTTGCATGTTGAACTAAGAAACTTGAGTTTAGATATATCCCTTTTATCAAGAAAGCAACTCCCATCCTTTCTAAAGAGGTTTACACATATCATGATGGCATCGGCCGAAATGAATAAGGCGTGTCTTTTGAAGAGTTTCGTCATCTCTTATCACTGCTCTCATTGCTGATAATAGAAAAGTTCTGCCAGCGGCTGACACTGCCATCCAACCAAACCTCACGCTGTCACCTGACCTCAGACAACACGTTCTCCAAGTCTAATCTAACTTTAGGCTCACCTCATAAATAAGCATCGCCTTCAGCTCAGCGCTTCCTCGCCTCACCAACACCAACCCACCGCAAAAATGTCCTCTCCCAGCAAAGCTCCCCAGCGCAGCGACATGATCCTCGCCATGAACGACCCCTACATGCAGCAAATCATCGACGGCACCAAGACCTACGAGTTCCGAAAGTACAACATGGCTGGTATTCAGCGCATCTGGTTCTACCGCACTGCTCCCCACTCCGCCATAACACACATCTGCACTGTCGACGAAGCCGTCACGAGAAACTCCAGCGACGCGCCACTGCCTGAAGATGGGCTGGGAAACAAGGAATACAATGAGAAGGACGCTGAATACGAGGGCTATGACTTTGCGTATCGGGTTGATGCGGTTTATGAGATTCAGGCTGAGGGAGGGCGGGGCATTACTTGGGCGATGATGAGGGATGAGCATGGTATGAAGATTGCGCCACGGGGAAGGGTCAGGGTTCCGGAGTCTATGATTGAGCAGTATCGCTTGGAGGACCAGAAGAAGTTGCTGTGAGGGAGTATGGGGGAGTTGACAGTTTATCGCTTTTGCTCGTGAGGTTTATATGCAGGCGATTCAAAACAATGAGACCTCAGTCTACGACTCTTGAGATTGTGGCTAATATTAGCCGTACCACTATGCCCTTTTGACTACTACTCTTTCCTCGAAGCTGATTTATGATCCCAAGTGTCGATCACCTGCAACATCAGGGTATTCCTGATATCAAGCCCCTAAAATGCAGTATGTTTCAAGTTCCCTGTAAATCAAGTAATCTCCGTAAGACTGTCCTCCTGCTGTTCTATTCCTAAACTTACAGAGGCGACCCAGCCCACGACGAAATCGTGTTCGTACTACTTCCGCCCCTGCATTTTGAAACCTATGACGTCCGCCATGTGTTCCTGGCAATGTTCAGCAGATCCACCAATGCATGACACTGTATCAGTACCTCTTTCAGCCTTGGCAGAAGCTCAGATTGGTCGACACACTTACATGCCTCAAGTTAATGGATTTCCCTTCTAGGCACTTCCCTCGGAGCCTGCCCAGTAGCGAGTGCATTGGCCAAATGGGCCCCGATCTGCCAGTGCCAGGTAGTGTTCACTTTAATGATGTTCAGTTTGGTGTTACACTGCCAGATGAGGAGGAGGAGCTCCCGAATAAGATAATTCTCTCGCTCCGAGTTGGAATCCTTTCCAACTCTTCTCTCAACACACTCGTCAAGACTCTTGAGCTGAGATATCCTTGTAGTATCTCATCTCATTCTCCATCAACTTCCATCACAACACTTCTACTTTCACCCCTTTACCTCCTCAACTTACATCAGAGCACTTCTACTCTCATCATATCCCTCTCCCTCAACTCATATCACAACACTTCCACGCCTTCCATCACCAGGAAGTCTTGATATCAAAGACAACTCTCATTATCAACCTCTCACACCAACACCTCCCTCTCTGCACTTACATCACAACACTCCGACACTTACCACCAACGACGCCTCTTCTCAACGAAACCTGATCATCAACAACTCATATCTCACCTTCACCATGTTTTCCTTCTTGACCACCAAGAAGATCATGGTTCGCAACCGCGAGCTCGGTCCCGGCGGCGTCCATCTTAAGGACTACGGTATTCCCGGCCGTATCAACCTTGTCGAGGCCCTTTCCGACATGGGCATTGAGGATGACCGAGCCTCTGATCACCTCGATGACAACGATGTCTGGGTCGACTTGGATACCCAGAAGGACGCCATCAAGGCCGCCCTTCAGCCCAAGTCTAACATCCAAGTCATTACCAAGCCAGGCGTCCAAGTCACTGTCGAGATTACTGAAGAAACCGTCAATGAACTTCAAGCCTGTATCATCGAGGACTACTGGACTGAGGAGGCGATCCAGCGTCGAGCTGCAGCCGCTCTCGATGAATCGGTGCACAACTGGTTGGAGAGCATTGACGACTCGGATGCTGTCAACTATTCCAACGACTCTTCTGAAGATGAGCACTCTGTTTCTTCAAAGGAGTCCTTTGGCGCGAAGTCCAACGTCTACCAACTCCCCAAGTTCGAGACCTTCCAGAAAACCAAATTCAACGGTCCCGTCTTTGACAAAGAGAAACGATTGACTGCTTTCGACGACCGCGTCCTTTCCTCTGCTGTCTTCTGGGGAAAAGTCGGCGACGAATCTGACGACGACATGTCCGCTTTCTTCAAGCCTGGCAACTAGATGACTCGCACTGTTGGTGCTGTTTGTGTCTGAGGTTGTATCCGAATGACGCTCCTTCGGAGATGTGTTCTTGTTGAGATGATTGTTCGCGTTCACGGTACAGGATTTGCATTTGGCTCTGGAGTTTTAGCTTGGTAATTCTTCTTCAAGAATATTCTCTCGCTGGTACGAGAAGATGACAGACTACACAAGGTGCTATGGGCTCTGGTATATGTCTGGGATAGTCTCCTGAGATGGATGTCCATTGGGATAAGTAAACTAAGTCTAGGTACTGGCAGAGGTAGTCTAGCATGAATTGAGTAATAGTACTAAACCCTGATCCCAGCATGCAATTGTGACAAGCCCCATTTCTTTTACCGATATTACTATGTTATGCAAAATCCTGCATAAAACTCGCATGTACCTCGGGTCAGACCCGAGGGCTCACATTTGAGAATGGGTCGTTTGCTTCGTTTAACACGGTCCACCCTCCGTCAACCGTCACATCTAACGGTCGAACAATGCCGGGGTAAATGATGCGACCGTTTAAACTAAAAATCTCTAGTCCCATTACGTGTCACTTCCCCCTGGTCAAAGGATTCAGGGATTTTGTTCTACAGCAACCAACAGGTGGGGGGTCCGAAAGTCTGTTCTAGGCAGGCAAATAAAAAAAAATATCATGAGCGTACCCGAGCTGTTGGCTCTAGTAACCAACGTGCTTTAGTGTTGCAATGCTACGACGTTGAGATGCATGGCACCCATGGCATTTGCGGGAATTAGGCATGTCAGTAGCTTTTGCTCCGCTTGACCTGACAGTGGACGAGTTATTATCAGTCGAGGCAATCATAATGCTGACTGCAAGGGTTTCAGGGGATCCTGATCTGCATTGTGTCACCCACTTGGCCGGATCCTTTGGTTACCTTTGGATGGGGCAGCGTAGTATTTTCGTATGGAACCGTTGTCTGCGCCCCAAGTGGGTATGCGACCCGTGTCGTTGGTCCAGGGGTCTTCAGCACATGTCAGTCAAGACCCTGGGCTATGGTATGATTGCAGAACCTGTTCGGTCTCGCTTGCTGCGTCGTACTGCAAGTCAAGTATGGCGGATGCTACTCTGCATGACTCCACGCGTACGTCTCGTCGCGAGAAAAGCGCCGGGTCTTATCACATCACCCATGCCCATGCCCATGCCGGTACTGCCATCGAATCACACCAGGAGACGGGCCATCACGTGCTGAGCTAGCAAGCAGGATAACGATATCAGTCAGAAAAACAAACACCCTGGATGCAGAGCCGTTGGGTGGTTTATCACATCCTTGTTAGCTTCACTGGTTTGAACCCCTGGCCCGTTGTAGCCGTTATGGAGTCATCCCGAACCGATGCTGCCGTCGTCAGTTCATGGTCCGTTCACCGCCGCGGCAATCGAAAAAGAACATAAAGCCCACGGGTGGCGCAATTCCTCGCGGGAAGTTCTGGGTAGATCCGTTCGTTATCCAAGCTCCTTCTTCTTATTCACATACACAATGCCTCACAAAGACTTGCCCATTAGACCTCTGGTCCGTGCTTTTGACCCCGTTGGCCCAGATACCCTTGGGCCACCAGACCTTGACTTTGCTTCACTGTTCAGAGAGACAAACGTCCCTGAAGATGCTCCTCTGACGCTGCATCCTGAAGACCTAGGTGTGCCATGGCATACTTCTTTCCCTTGGGTGAGGCAGTCCAAGTGGTGGGTACAGGGCGAGGCAGCAGGACGGGATCTGGTGAATCGAATCAGTGCCGACAAAGCGTCTGAGAGAGGAGCTCTACCTGTGGAGTTTATGGACGAGCGACGAAAGGGAAAGATTGACGAGCTCGTTGAAGATGCGGTTTCATGCGCCGTTTACCTCTATCCGTCATCGTCGCGAACTCGAATAGAACTGTTGACGCAGGCTCTTCTTCTTCTATATTTCCACGATGGTATGTATATATCCCACTCAACGTCGATTTCGCTAACACTGATCTAGACGTTATGGAACGCGGTGCAACACAAGATGTACGTTGAACAGATACCATGCTTTTACGGGACTGACCCCCTGTAGGAAACCACAGTTGCGGATGATTTCGTGACCATGAAACCTAAGAACAAACAAATGAAGCGCTTCTACAATGAAGTCATGGAATGTGATCCCATTCTTGGCCCTGGTCTCCTCCAGGCCATTGGCCTATTCGTCAATGCAGGCCGTAAAAAGTCGCCATTCAAACAAGATCAATACGCAACTTTGGCCGAGTACATCGACTACCGCCGCCACGATATTGCCAAACCGTGAGTTCACCTCCTCCTATTCCATTAGAATACACTAACCCCCTTCAGCTTCATGGTTGCTGCTATTCGCTTCGGGACCGGTATTCACCATACCCCCGAGGAAATAGCTCCCTTTGAGGAGCTAGAAGAGCTCTACGTGATACACTCCATGCTCATCAACGATCTCTACTCCTACGATAAGGAGATCCACGAGTCGCGCACCATCAACGCCTCTGTTGTCAATGCAGTACATGTCATTGAAAAACTCATGTGTGTACCGCCGCATCTGGCAAAGACTATTACTCGAACGATGAGCTTCGATGTCGAGAAGAAGTATTACGCCGAGTCTGAGAAGTTCATGCGTGATCCGGCGTTGAACGATAGGCAGCGTACTTATGTTATTGCACTTTTTGATTGTTTGACTGGGAATCTATTTCATCATGCTACGCTGGGTAGATACACTCCGTATGCGGAGTTTGTTTTTGATTGCAAGACTTAGAGATGGTTTGGGTTGTTCATAGCTAGCATTGCATTGCCTTTCGATAACAGCGCATACGATTTCTTTTTTCCTGACACTTGCCTCGGTCGCGTTTGCGTGAATTTCTTCAGTGTTACCTTGGCAGGGATGGATGATTCCAAACCTTCGGGACCTCCCAGAGGTGTCAGAACTAAACGAGGTTCAGTGCAACTTCATGCCCAACCAGCACAAAACGCCGTATGCATGCAACGTCACATCGCGAGTAAAAGCCATCGGACTCACCGTTTCACTTCCATCCGTAGTTCGAGCCAACAAACCAGTCGCATCACTTGTCCTGTCAACAAAGTTCATCCGGGGAAGCTTATTCATCCTGCCTGAGTTCAAGCACCGCGAGAGTTTCGCGTACGCATATGCTCCGAGCCGGGTGAAGGTTATCGTCTGATACGTTGATCATATCCCGAATATGGAACTCTTATCAGCAACCCCATGTCGATAGTAACCCCTGGGCATTGCTGACATATTTCTGGGGTAATCATCAGAAATTACTCCGCAGAATATGTATAGTATGCTCGAAACGGATAAGATGTGATACGCCAATCATCTTATCCGTGGGGTGAGGTGCTTCACCGCCTGTTGGTTGGGTTTACGAAGAGGCTGGGCCCGTGTGTACGGCTTGGCTCCGATTGAAGAAGCGGGAATAGAGGACTGGACTAGTTATAGCCGAACGCGAGCTATAGGAGGATTTGGAATGGTGTCCGAAGAAAAGAGCCGCGTGTAGTGATATGATGTTAGCATTGGAGAGCTAACAAATAATCCTGGTATTGCTACAACTATAAACAATCGCTAAAGGAGCGGTATGATAACAGAACCAACATAGAGCAACACCCAACGCCATGGAAAGTCAAACTCCCGCTATCAACATCCCAGCAGTCAAACGAATGACAATATCCCTGCAATACTAGTTCGATCCGACACTAGTCTTGAGAGACCCATGAAGACGCAAAAGCGAGTTCTCAATGCCACTACCAAGCGCATCAAATCCCTTGGTCCCATCACCGTTAATCTGAGCTCTAATCAAATCTCCCAAACGCTGGCGCAGCTCTGGCGTAAGCTTGCCATCAGTCACTGCCAGACCGCCTAGGAGGTCGCTCAGCATATTCATGAGTGGGTTGAGCGATGCTTTCAGGCTGAGTTTGAGACCGAGCGTCTCGAGGAGGTCATTGACGATGTCGAGGACTTCTTTGACGAGTTCTTCGACTAGATCGAGCACGTCGGCGCGTTGGTCGCTGGTGAGTTTGAGGTTCTTGGTGGTGGAGAGTCTGGTTAGGGCGCCGGAGACGGCAGCGCGGATTTGGATGATTTCCTTGAGGGCGTCGGTGGTGCCTTTGTTGCGAGTCTCGGTTCCGGCCTGAACTCTGAGGAGTGTTCCATCTGATAGTGTTAGTGTCTATTTAGCTTATGAACAGCAGGACGCATACTGATTCGGTCACCTCGGGCAGTGACTTGAGCAACAAGACTATCCAAGGAATCAACAAGATCCTGGCCGTTCTTGAAGCCTGTCGACGAAGACTTGAGCAATCTCTTTGAATGAGTTGTCTTGGTCTTCTTTGTAGACTTGGTCTTCTTGACTGACGCCTTGGCAGAAGGCTTCTTAGATGTCTTCTTCTTCCTAGGTGTAGATTTGAAGGACCGCTTGACTTTCACATTCGTGGTGGCGGTTTGTCCTGCCTTTTGCTCAGCGCGGAGGGCGTCGAGGTCGACCTTGACGCTGGGAAGACCATTGTAGGGGATAGTGTCGACGAGATGAGAAGATTTCTTGACGAGGGCTGTGTCTGTAGCTGGCGCAGCGAAAGAGCTGCTTACGAGAGCTACAGCGGCGATGAAGAAGACTTTCATGATGATGTTTTGAGTAGTATGATAGACAATTTCGTTCAGCGTGGTATGAACGGGCTGATCTAGCACGAAGGCGACTCGCAGACATTTATAAAATTCCTTACGGCCTAGAGATTCAGAATAAAGTTGGGATTTGCCTCATGCTACAGTTGAAGTTATCGTCATATTGTCGATCTTCTGATCAGTCAACCATCATATCATGCGATGACATAGCTCTTATGCTGAACCAACGATCAACCTAGAGCCGCTGACGCGAGTTGCGTTCTTTTACAAAAATCTACTATGCGTTTAAAGGTTTACAGTTTGGGACTGGTATGAAGTTACCGCGAAGAGATACTGTGGCTTGCCGATCATGCCCAAAGCCCTGACAATCAAGATTGAGAGGGTCCATCGACAAATCCGGACATTTTTGTCTCGGTAGTCAGCACGTCAGTTCCTGGTGGCCCTTGTGGATCGACAAATCATAATAGAGTGGCGACCTTTTGGAGTCAGGCACAATCGTGGTCCCTTGGACCCTTCATGATTGTCGCCAAGCGAATGACGTCGCTTGGGGTTTGACGCGCGAACAAATTCGTGTAGGATCGACCGATATCTATAAGCGGATTCATTCGTCCTACCTTGCCTGAATATGTGATGTCCAAGGGACTTTTCTTGTCTCATTCCACATGAGCAGATACTGTCCGAATCCGGTCTCTTGCCATCATGGTGTTGCAATGGACAAGAGGGGAAACATGTCTCGACAAGGACGGTTCAGCGAAAACATTAACAATGAGACTTATCCGACCAGACAGTAGGAACATTAAAATTCCATACTGAAGCGCCATAATGGAGGTTTGCCCAGAGGTCTCTAGAGTGGCTTGACTAAATCAATGTATCCAGTGAGTTAAGTGCAGGGTAAGACAGATCCATAAGAGAGGCCCGCCCCACTAATCCTGCCACTCCAGAGAGAAAAGACACGTCTCCACATCGCCAAAGCAAAAAGCAAACATCGCGAGGACGTGCACAGAGCAAAAGAAAGGGTCTGGCCGGGGATTGAACCCGGGACCTCTCGCAAGCAATGCTGTAGGGTTTTCCCTAAGCGAGAATCATACCACTAGACCACCAGACCGGCCAAGTTCTGAAGAACTTACTGTGGATTGCTGATTTCGAAACACCAGAATCATGCTCAAGAACTCCGTTAGTGACGAGAGAGAAAGCCAAATAACTCAGATTTAATATTAACTACATCGTTCGTCTGTTTTAAAAGTGCCTTATGCTCGTTCCTAGCAGATACATATATCTAGTTACCTAAGAAGCGCAGTACACATAAAAGCCTTTATTTTCTCATTAGAATTACACAAATCCAATGGCATCACGTGTCTGTAACATATATTGCGCTTACGCCAAGGGGCATAGGTTGCTTATATCTAAATGTTTATTTCAACCAGTTATATATACATCGGCAACAGCGCTTTATCAACAGTCGCAACACTGAAACTTTTCTATATTTCAGCATGAACTTGTGTAGCAAATGTAAAGAGTCCTTTGCCTGGACGGCTGCCAAGAGCAACCCCTCCCTCACAAGCTCCAAGACCCATCATCTTACTCATCGAGACTGGACGCAGGCGGTTGAAGGAGGCTGCAATGTCTGTACATTGCTGCAAGATGCGCTTCCACCTGGAGTCGCTGCGCACCTTGAGAAGCTTCCCCCTGGACTTCTCAAGAACACAGCCTGGCCTATGGAAGAGTCTCTCGATGCTTTCCTCATATGGACAAAGCTCGCTATTTCTCATGAATACCCAAGTGTTAGAGTCTGCTTAGAATTCAACGCGTCAAGAAAAGATCTGGAAGGCCCGCCCCGAGAAGCAACCGATGTGATTCTCACGCAGCTGGATCTCTACCATGGCGCTGTCGCGAGCCCTGCGGTGTCATTCCAAGAGAGTCCTTCGAGTGACTCGCGTGCTGCTTGGGGTCTGATGAGGCATTGGATTAGTCAATGTAAGCAAAAGCACCTTGATCGCGGTCTCAGGACTGGTGACGCAGGGCTATGGTTCCCAACTCGACCCCTCGATTTGGGACACCTAGAAACAATAAACACGCCGCGGCTCATTGAGACAGCGACCAGCCTACCGAAAGGCCCTTACTTAACTCTCAGCCACTGCTGGGGGAAGAAGCAACTGATCTGTGCCACGAAGCAGAATCTGCAAAGTCTGTACAGTGGCGTCTACAATCTACCGCAAACATTCCAAGATGCCATCGCCGCAACGAGGGACTTGGGCTATCGTTATCTCTGGATAGATAGCCTATGCATCGTGCAAAATGACCACGAAGATTGGGCCCGAGAAGCTGCTCTGATGCACAGAGTATATACCGAGGCAGATTGCAACCTTGCCGCAGCGGCTTCACGAGACAGCAGTGGAGGTCTGTTCTTTAAACGCCAAGGATTATATGGCCAATATGTCGTGAGGAGCGTGCGGGGGGACGTCATTGACCTCTTTGCCGACGAACACATATTCCTGAAGGAAGTCGAACGTTCCCCTTTACAGACGGTAAGGTACTCCCCTATTTCTATGACAACGTCCGTGTAGTGATTCTGACAGTTACCCAGCGCGCATGGGTATACCAAGAGTGGATGATGTCAAAAAGAACAATCCACTTCGCCAAAAGTCAGGTCTTCTGGGAGTGCGATCACCTTTGCGCTTGCGAGGTATTTCCTGACGGACTTCCTGATTGCATCAGACCCCATGGGAAGGCAAAGTTTGCAGAGGACCTTGGTATTGCAAGATGCCTTTTGAGCCGAGATATGAACGCGCGCGTTGGTCCAGACCCGTTTCAGCTTTGGTCGGGTCTCGTTAGCCACTACACTTCACGGGATATGACGAAATCGGATGATCGGTTGCCCGCCCTGTCCGGTATCGCGAAATGGCTACAGCCGCACCTCGGAAATCCGGGATACCTAGCTGGTATTTGGAACAACAGCGATCTTCATCGTCAGCTCGCGTGGTACACATACAATAGCAAGAATCCAAGGCCGCAGTACAGAGCTCCGAGTTGGTCCTGGGCATCGATAGACGGCCGCATATTCTGGATAAATCCGCCTGGAATATTTACCCCTCGGACAGAGATTATTGATATCTCAACGACCCCTGGCGGCAGTGATCCCACAGGACAAGTCACTGGTGGTCACATCCTAATTAAAGGTGCCATGGGCCGCGTACAGATCATCGACCATAAGACGGGCCCGGTTCTGCGCAGAGAGGACGATGTAAAAGAGTCTTATAAGGGTCATGTTACGATCCGCGGATTTGACGTTAGCGACCTGCAGTTTGGGCTGTACTACGTACTGCACCTTGGTACATACACCATCCAACCGAATAAGAAACTTTCTTCATCTTCAGAAGAGGACTATCTTTTCGCTACATATTTAGTTCTTAGACCTGTGGCAGGACAACATGGGACTTTTGAGCGATGTGGGCTTGTCGACGAGTATTGCCCTGAAGACGGCCAATATCAAACACTGACAGGCAGGGGGCCACAGAGCAGGCAAGACATACCCTGTGAAGAATATGTTGAGCACGAAGGGAATTACAGGATCCGTATAGTCTAGAATATGAAACAAGAGGCTGTTGATACGCAAAAGCATAGTGATAATAATTGCAGTAAGAGTTATACAGAGCTAAGAAAATAGCTAACCAGCATGTCTCGCTTGTTAGGCACCATTCTACTAGCGCAAGGTATACGGGTAGAACCCCCGGGTGAGATTTCAAGAGTGGGCGAGGTAGAGTCCCTGGGGGAGACGGGCCCCCATTCTTGAAACATGTGACACACGTAACAATCCCACTAAGCGTTGAGGTATGTTGACACAAAGGTTGAAGATGTCAGAGGCATGGGAGTTGATGGTTATTTAAATCTAATGAACGAGGAATAGTCGTCCAGGAATATAAAGAAGAGATAAAGGAATGTAACATGCAGCATTGAATGCAGCAAGAGGATGGAACAAGTTATCATTGGGAACGAACTCTGGGCTAGAGATTGCAATGCAAGTGTTGTCTATCGGTATCATAACAAACACCGAGATCCACATTACCCCGGATTTTATCATCTATGATCGCACTTATGATCTAGCCAAGCATTTAAACCAGATACCAAGCCAGATACCGATCCTTCGCTACCAAATCTGTCTTATATAGACAATTATTACCAGGTCCATCATCACCTGAACGTAGATCATGGCAGAAATTACCCATTTCAGATACTCCATACCCAACCACCAACCAGCATCGCCCCGACAAAAGCAAGCCCCCAAGCACTCCCTTGTGACAAATCGCACGAATCATAGTATCAGGGCTGTAACTCTGTACTGCGGGGGCTCGACCAAAAAACTAACCTCAAAGCGGTAATTTTAGTCTGATATTCCTTCTTCACCACAGAATTTGTGGAGTTTCGCGTAACGCCTCACGGTCTATGCTAAGATTCGAGATCGTGACGGTCTGGAACACTTGCTTGCGGGCGCAAGAGAATCTGGGGTATTACGTTTTGAGTTGACACTGGTTTGTATCTCTAGGCCATATCGATGATGCGTGTGTAGCTTTCTCGGAAATCTGCCTATCAAGTTGTTGGATCGGCGTACCTAGTGTGTTTAACCGTTGACTTTATTCTCTGAAGGGGGCGTTTCCCCGCAACTTTTGGGTTTGCCGACTAGCTGGGCCTCGTGGCATATACAAGCTGAGCACCTCGCTCTTCATTCTCCAGAATCGCCATGTTTCAGTGGATAGCTCTCATCAGAAAACATCACAATGACGGACCATGCACATAATTCCCAAGGCGAAGGCCATCTTCGGCCTCGGCTATCAAAGATTACAATGGTAGCCATGACCTTTGCCATTCTCAAGTGTGTCTCTCCCGATCTCTCCGTCCAAACCATTTTCTGATGTGAAGTCTAGCACGTGGATTTGTCTAGCAGGAAGTCTATCTATTGTTCTTCCTTCTGGCGGATCTGTTGCCTTCTTGTATGGCTTCATCTTCTGTGTCTTGTGTAATTTCGCGCTGGCGGCGAGTTTGGGTGAGTTGGCAGCGATTTGGCCGACTGCTGGTGGACAGTATCACTTCCAGTGGGCACTGACCTCTGAGAAGTGGAGGAAGGTGATGGTGAGTTCCAAAATGCGTGATTTTTGGGAGAGTATTGACGATAGCAGAGTTTTGCGGTTGGGTACATCAATATTTTTGGATGGCTGACTCTCGTGACAACCGAGGGTTTCTTCGCAGGTTCGTAATTCTGCGTGGTTGAGGGTACGGAAATTGACTTTTACAGCACAATTTATCTCGGCAGCATGCGTCGTAGCGTCCAATGGAAACTACGTGGTGGCAGCATGGAAGACGTACCTGATCTTCATGGCCGTCCTCACATTCGGCAGTCTCTCCATGACTTTCGGCAACCGAATCCTGGGCGCTTGGAACAACCTCGCCCGTAAGCCTTCTGATCCCCTCCACTGCGAGGTCAAACTGACGTTGTAGTGTACTGGTCCATTCTCAGTGTTTTCGTCGCCAGCGTCGTCCTTCTCTCGACATCCGATAAAACCGACCCCGAATTCGTCTTTGCGACATTTGCGAACGAAACAGGCTGGAACGACGGAATTGCGTGGATCTTGGGTCTTTTGCAGTCGGCGCTGTCACTAATTGGATACGATGCTGTGCTGCACATGACGGAGGAGATGCCGACGCCGTCTCGGGATGCTCCTTTGGCGATGGTATACGCTGTTGGTGTCGGGGGGACAACGTAGGTAGACGTCTTGCTAATCAGGGTATATGCTAACGAAAGCAGCGGAACAATCTTCATCCTCGTCATGCTCTTCTGCCTCACCGACCTCTCCGGAATCGTCGCTACATCAACAGGCATGCCCATCGTCGAGCTCATCCTCCAAGCAACGGGCAGCCGCGCGGGCACCACGTTCCTGACGCTCATGCTGGCAATTTGCTTCATCCACGGAACCAACGGCTCGATTACCAGCGCCTCCCGACTCCTATACGCTATGGCTCGTGATAAAGGTACTCTGTATCACGAGTACTTTAGCCACATCCATCCTCGATGGGAAGTACCCATCAGAGCTATCGTTCTTACCTGGGTGTTCAACGCGATCTTTGGATTGTTGTACCTGGGACCGACTGTTGCTTTCAATGCGTTTATTTCGAGCTGTACGATCTTGTTGAACATGTCGTATGCCATTCCGGTTGCGACGCTAATTATTCGTGGGAGAGATACTTTGACGAGGTTCCAGACCGCGGATACACCGTGGAGGTTTGGAAAGGTTCGAGGTTTGATCATCAATTACGTTGCTGTTCTTTACGTCTTCATCACATCGATCGTAAGTCCCGCTCTTCAGTCTCCACCAACACTGCTAAGCTGACCATTCTCTAGTTCTTCTGCTTCCCACCTGTTCTGCCAGTCGACGCCAGCTTGATGAGTATATCTCCCTCCCTCTCTTCTCTTGATCATACACTGACAACAGAGTCAGATTACGTCTCGGGTGTCATTGGCATATTTGCCATCTTCCTAACAGGGTACTGGGTCTTGTACGGCAAGAAGACATTCCAGGGCCCGGTATGTTCTATTTCGTGCTTTCTGGGGACTTTACTGATGATTGTAACAGGATCTCGATGTGATTCTTGGAGAAAGACCGGACCTTGCCGAAGCCACGGATGAGTTGGCGATGGAAGAGAAGAAGGTCGAGGGTCCAACGGAGTGATATATTGTACTATAATGGGACTTATATAGATCTTATTTAATGACTTGAATGAACTTTTATGATGCAATTGGTTCAAACCAGCCATTTCCTTTAATCGGCAACGTGTGCATCTTGGGCCGAAAGCTGTTGAGTTGGGTTAGTGGAAGCGCACTGTTTTTTATTGGCTCACCAAATTCCGGCTCTCTTTGCGGATCCCTCCGCTTCGCCTAACGAATCTGCTTATCGCCACTGACTAACAAGTACAGTAACACATTGTTATCCGTAGCTTTGCCCTCTCGGAATGGTACCGGAGCAAAGTCATCTCGACGGTGACTCAATCTGACTGCGACATCTCAAGATATCACACCTCTAATGTCAGCGACCAACTACCGAGCCCTACCAACTCAACCGTCTTCAATACGACATAACTTTCGGCCTTGCGGAGTTGCAAACCCGTCTCCAACAAATCACAATCGAGCTTACCAATTCCGCGGTTCCCGCTAAACCAATCTTATCACTGCGCCCTCCAACTTCTGCGGGGAAGCCCAGTTCACTTCCACTTCTCATCAATTGCCTGAGCACGTTGTTATCTTCTCAGCCCATCCCGTAAACTTGCTCAAACCCTATAAAAACTCACCATGGAGGAGCCGGAGTCAAGTGCCAGGTCCACAGCCAAACGGAAGCTCCCCGTCAGATCGAGATCCGGATGCTTGACCTGCCGGACCAAACACGTAAGTCGATTTCCGAAAAGGCGGATGAGCGCGACTGATAAGGAATAGCTGAAATGCGATGAGGCAAAACCAGAATGCCAAGTTTGTATATCGCGAGGCGTTCAGTGTGGAGGATATCAGCGCGGTTTGAGATGGTCTACCAAACATGAAAAACCAGCTGAACTCGCTGAGCATACATTCCGGACATCACCGAAACAATCCTGCGGCACCAAGAAGCGTCGTGGTAGACCGCCAAAACGACAGCTAGATACTGCATCTACTGCATCGTTCACCACTGCTGGTTCGGTCTACAGCTCTAACGATGCGAATCAGGGAGTTTTCGGTGAATTTATGCTCAACACACAGCCTCTGGAGGCCCAACAAGATGCACAGGTTGCGGAATCTGAAATGAGCCCAACAGATGATTTCATATCTCAATTCCCCCTTGATCTTCCAGTTGAAGGCCTCCCGATGTCAGAGTTTGAATGGACGCCAGACACGTTGGATCTAACGACACCGACATTTGACAACTTTTCCGATACGAGCACCGACCTTGCTCTTTTCCCAGTTCAGCAAAACTTCTCAACATTATTCGTTCCTCCACCGATAACAGACCTCTCAACTCAACTCGTTGAATACTGGTTTCGCGATATCTGCTCTTTATGGTCGCAGTATGACTCGCCAACAAACTCAAATCGCATGCTGGCAACAACTTTGTGGTCGACTTCGGAAGCTGTATCGACCAGTTTGCAGAGCATGTCTTCAGCGTATCTCTCATCCAAGATGCCCCATATGAAGAAGACTTCTATCGCTATGATGAAGAATGCTACCGATGTTATCGAGGCGGAATTACGCGTTGTCAAATCATCGCCAAACCTGGATACTGTGCCCATGGGTCTGATATATGGGTTATTTTGTATTGGGACGAGCATTTGCTGGTTGAACGCAACGCAGCTGGGTATACCATTTCTCAGAGAAGCGAAAGCTCTTCTTCACCGGATAAACAAGCAAAAACGACGTCTGTCAGAGGAAGAGCGGAAACTACTAAACATCTTCAACAAAAGCTGGACGTACTGCGAATTGCTACTCTCTGTCGTATCAGACACAAACCCATATATAACATACGAGGCCGAAGAAGTAGAGGATATCAGCGCAGACGAATATCCAACGGCTCTACCAACCGAACCTGTCGTCGATGACATGCCGCATCCTTGGACGGGTGTTTCAAACACAGTATCGCGACTTCTGACGCAGACACTGAGACTCTGCCGCAATTACAGGTATCACGTTAAACATCCTGGGCCTTTTGCGACGCGCGATCACGCTACTGCATTAAACATGATTGAAGAGGCCAAAACATTAGAAGAAAAGCTCTTAGGCCTGGACTTTGAGTCGGCACCTGCGAATACCGAGACGGGAGATCAGAAAACACCATGTCGTCATCTAGTCAACGTCGCTGAGGCGTATCGCCTCGCTGGACTTATACACATCTACCAAACATTCCCGGAGCTAGTTCTTCTGAGATTACCCGACAATCTATCTGGTCCAGCAGATGCACATATCCCATGGGAGGAATGCATCACACCACTAAGTCTCCGTCTAACGAAACTCATCGAGCAACTCCCCGCGGACTCGGGTAGTAAAATGACCCAACCCCTGCTCTGCATCACCGCCAGCACCGGTCTACGCTTCGAGCCCTCCGATACAACCTCCAGCCCCGAAACCCAAGCCCCTCTCGCGACATCAATGCCATTTGACCTTGGTAGCACGGAGCATTGCGGGTTATCAGATTACATCGGACAGCTCATCCAAGCAGACGAAGATATCGAGCGGTTATCTACAACTACTGCTACGGAGTCGCGAATGAAGATTGTTGAGGCGAGATGTTTTATCGTTGGGAGGCTCGATGCCTTGGAGGCGCTGCTGCCGCCGAGGCCGATTGTTGTAGCGAAGACGCTGGTACAGACGATTTGGAATGAGTATGATAAGGAGAAGTCGGGTGCTGCGAGTGTGCATTGGATTGATGTCATGGAGGAGAATAATTTGCGGTCATTGTTTGGATAGTGATACCCAGAATGAGCTCGAAATTGACTGTAAAACTTCTTACTATTTACCAGTCTTGATGTTGGAGTCAGTCTGGGGCCTGGCTTTCGCAAACCACTTAAGATTCTGATTTCCTGGGCTTCACTACGAGACAGAGTAGCCATGGTCTTAGGGATCACTATTGAGTTCAAACATTTTGAAACTGAAGTCTCTGTATTAACTCGTGTTTCTGTATATCTCCGGCTAGATAAGCCCGAAAGCTCGAGATTATATACGTCGAAAGTAACATCTCCACCATTCCCCAGTGACTCCAGAGGTCATCAATACCTCGTTCAAGACACTGGCACCTAGATGGTTCCGAAACCAGCACTAGCAGCAAGGCCAGTGACGGAAGAAACAGGCTTAGCCTCAGCGCCCTTTCCGCTAAAGGTGCTGAAGAAGCTAGAATCGGTACCAGACAGAGAACCAGAGTTGTCGTACTGGTTAACCTCGCAGACGTGGCCAACACCGCTGGAGCAAGCAGCGTTGGCGGAAGCATCGGGGCTGGCGAAGATGGCACCGGTGGATCCCTCCTCGATGGCGGCCTTGACGTCCTGGAAGAGGTTGCCCTCGGCGAGAATCTTGGCTTGGTCGCTGGTCTCGAAGGCGTGGCCGGAGTTGTCGGACCAGTAGTTGTTGACGGCGTGGAGGACGGTGTTGCCGGCGACCTTGGGGGCGCGGCCGGAGGTCTTGGTGATGTAGTTGTTCTTCATGGTGATCATCTGGTAATTGTTAGCACAGATGCCTAGGCTGGACATGGTTTGGGCTAGGAACTTACGTCGCTGGAACCAGTGAAGTACATGGACCAGTACTGATGTCCATCGCAAGTAGCAGACCACTGGCTCTCGCCGTCGATGTGGTTGTTGGTGATAGAGACTCGGTTATCAGCATTGGTGCCAAGGACGATGTGCTGTCGGCCAATGTTGGAGGTTGTGACGTGATCGATCCAAACAAGATCAGCTCCATCAAGGGTAATAGCGTCTCCACCCCAAACATACTGAGGGTTCAGTTCAGTAATATGGATGTTCTGAATAATAATATTCTTAGTCCCCTTGATATAAAGACCCTTGCCCTTAATAACACCATTCGCACCAACACCAACAATCGACTTATCCGAGTTAACGATAATAGGGTTCAACCCCGCCTTATCGTAGCTAACATCGACCTTGGGGGCATCAGGCTGATAGTTGTTACACCAATCATCCTTGTTGATAGCCGTCTGGCAGCCCGAGCCCGTACCCCATGGCGCACAGCCCTGCTCGGACGCAGTGCCCTCGGTACCGGTAAAGTCGAACTCCTGGTCGAGAAGGATGACGCGCGTGGTAGAGTCGCCAAGCATAGAGACCAGCTCATCGGTTGACTTGGGGTACGCGCCCTCTGCGCTACCGCCGCCTGTGGCTTCGGAGGCGAAGCCCTCGGGGGTGCCGGTAACGCCGGCGGCGGAAACGTTGGAGACCAGCGCGGCGACGGCCACGGAGAAAAGAGAGAGAGACTTCATGGTGAAGAAGAAAAAAAAAGAATGTGGTGAAGATAAAACAAGAAACGAACGAATGAAGAGCAGAAAATGGGAATAGAGAGGTGAGTTAGTGGGAAGGCATTGGTGTATTTATCTCAGCCAACTTCTTCTCTCGCAGGCTTTACCGTAAGCAGCGGAGAATTGCATGTCGTCCTAGAAATCTTCCAGAAAAAAATGGTCCTGTTTTGTTAACTTGAAACTTGAGACAGGCCGTATCGCGACCTAGTTGTTAGTATCCCGACCACGCCAAGAGTAGCTGAAGGTCATTATTGGCGGACTTTTGGCGTCGCTGTTTTATTCCGTGGAATATCGGCAGTATTTTTGGGACGTGAAACTTGATGGCATGGTTGAGCTTGGGATTAAAGGGTTAGTCTTTTGTGGGGAGCGTGTTTCAATGATGCGAGTTGAAACGAAGGGATCAAGCTTCTTTAGCTTGATGCCAAGTTTTGCTAGAAGTGATGATGGTCTAGTTTAAGAGTAGAGTAACCAACAATGTCGAAGTATATTTCACCAAAAGCCTTGGCTTAAGCCTCATTCTATCAGTGTCGATCTGACTTCACCATCCATCAATTGCTTCACTAGGTATCAAGGTTGTTGAAGCGGAGCCGCATCCTGGTCTGAACAGTGGGCCAGTAGCAGGTCACCAGCACGGTCACTTGTTTACGCACCACGGGACTTAATAATATGCTTATCCTTGAGGCGACAGGCGATGAAACCTAGGCTAAGTAAGGCTCTTTGTTTCACATAAGAAGAAGCAAACAGCTCATGACTCTCGATGCTTTATATCAGTGACTTGAATGAGTCGTGTACCAATTATACACAGGCTGAGCAGTTCGTCACTGAAGACTACTATTCTTCACAACAGGTCCCCAAGATAATTGACACAGCTCGGAGCGGGTAATGCAGTTCCTGTCGGCACCGAAATTAATACGCGTATGCTCCATAGATGAACGGCAATGTGAGGCCAGCTTTGGAATTGAACCGGATATATCATTCCTTCAGCCTCAATCGCATTGGTGCGAACAATATGATGCGGCAATCTAATCTATCGGATGGTAATTATGATCAGCGCAGTGGATACACATTACGCAGCACGGGATGTGGCTCTCTCGGGATATGATGCAAGAAGACTTCTGACGCTCAATTGAGGTACTGGAAATAATTAGTCTAAGATCCCCTAAGTCTATCAAATTACCTACACTAAGTTTACCTAAGACTCTTTGTCACTTAGGATAGAGGTCCTACCGATCAAGTTTCTCCCCTAATCTAGTTGCCACAATCCTCCCAACCTCCCTCAGCGACGCCGCCCCAATCATCTCCAACACACTGACTTGTAAACCAAATACTTGACTGAACCACCGCCGTAACTCAATTGCAGTGAGTGAATCGAGGCCCATCTCAGATAGTCTGAGGTTGGGATCAACAGGTCCATCTGGCCTGAGAAGAAAATCGTTAACCTTTCTACCAATCTCGATAGATAAAAAGTCGATCGACTCTTCCTTTACCAGTATCTCAACGGCACCTCCACTGACGCTCTGTAGAAAATCTTTGAGTTGACTCCTTTCGCCTCGCGTGTCGGCTTTGTCTCCTGTTGGAAGGTTGTGATATGCGCCCATTCGACGATCACGACGCCAATTGGTGGGATTCTTAGGATCATCGAGGTGAAGGTGAGATCTCAAGCCCATAATAAAATGACCATTGTGATTCCATGGAGACATCTCGCTTGATGGAAGATTCTCGAAGCTATGGCTGGCAGAGCTCCGATTTCTTGGCGCCGAGGTAAACAGTGAAGCCTCTACACTTTCAAGGAACTCCTTTTCTCTCACAATATGGAGGCCCTGGAGTTTAGTGCTGCGAAGTGCTGATGGGTTCTCTGCCAAGTATCCGATGTCTTCGACACCACATATTGAGAGCACAGATGCTGGAAGACCGAGAGAGTGTCTGTATTGGCAGAATGATTCGATGAATGTGCATCCGGCTTTGTAGTTGCCCTGGCCTGGCTGATCAGCAACCGTGACTATGGAGCTCGCTAGCCAGAAATGATCAAGTGGCTGGCCATGAAGCGCTCGGTGAAGATTCCAGGTGCCATTGACTTTGGGCTCGCTTGCATCCTTCCAATCTGTCCACTTCATATCCAGGAAAGGAGAATCCTATGATGGTTAGCTAGATGTGTTATCTGCAGTTGAGGCTCGTGGCTGAGAGCTTAAATCAGCAGACAGAGCTTAGTATTGCAACTTACCCTTTGTACCATGGCAAGATGAAAGACACCTTTGATGGGGTAGAAAGCCTTTCTAATGGCATCCTCGACATCCCCAAGATTGTTGACACTTCCCTTAACAGTGGTGACAGTGCACCCCATGGCTTCAAGTTCTGTAAAGAACTTGCTCTCTGTGATGCCACTCCTAGAAAGAAACACCAGGTGTTTGGCCCCACGTTCCACAAGCCAAACTGCCAAAGCTTTACCAAGACCCCCCAAACCGCCAACAAGAAAGTAAGAAGCCTGGGGGTCGAAGCGAATGCCATGAGCAGTTACCTTGGCATCTAGGTTCGATGGATCTGCCGGCATTTCAAGTACAACCTTCCCTATGTGTTGACCATCTTGAAGGAAGCGAAACGCTTTTCTAGCATCGCTAGCAGCAAAAGAGGTGACGGGCTTAGGAGTTTTGAGCTTCCCTTCTCTGAAGAACTCGAGGGTTCTTTCCATAACACTACCAGTCTGTTAGCTTTGCCGTTGTGAGTCATGTCGGGGGTTTGACTTACTCCCTGACAAGATCAGGCCGCCATCCTACCAGGTAGTGCATATCAATACCGCAGTACGACCTGTTGTCTAAAAGTCTGCTCATATCAAGTTGACCACATGCAGCCATATCGCGTTTACCAAGCTCAAGGAGAGTACCGGACTTGGCAACGCACTTCCAAGAAGCGTTGAGAAGTTCGCCACTGAGTGAGTTCAGAACTAGGTCGACGCCTCTCCCGGCCGTTTGCCGCATCAGATCATCCAGGAAGGAGGCATCACGGGAATGGAAGATTCGTTCTCTTGAGATGCCACATTCCTTGACAAGATAGTCTCTCTTCTCTTTACTTCCAACCGTGGCATATATCTCCCCCTCCATCATCTGTGCGACCTGAATAGCTGCAAGGCCGACACCACCACAGGCAGAATGGATCAACACGCTGGTTCCTTTGCGCATCTTTCCCACGTCAAGCAAGGCGTATATGACTGTGGAAAAGCAACACTGCACGGCAGCAGCTTCTTCAAAGCTCATGCTATCGGGAATCTTGTGTATGTAGTGATGCTTGGCGGTGAAGTGTGTAGATAGGCCACCGATGTAACACAGACTCATGACGCGATCTCCGACGGAAAGACCTGTCACTGCACTACCAAGGCGTCTGATGGTACCAGATACTTCTAGGCCTGGTAAGACATGTGGAGCTTGAGAGGGGATTAGTCCCAGAGCCTCTACCACGTCATGGAAGTTGAGACCAGCGGAGTGAACTTTGACCTCGACCATGTCAGCCTCCAGCGTCTCTGGTAGTGCAGAGACGACCCAGTTCATTGTATCAAGAGACCCAGGCTTGTCAACTCGCAAGGCCTTCATCGATTCACTACGATGAACCTTGTGCAATGAGGCCTCGGCAATATTGATAGGTTGATACCTTCCGACACAGATTGCACCGCCATGTACGATGTATTCCTTGTCCGACTCAAGATTCTCGCTATCTCGATCCTGTATAATCTTCTCAAAGACATCGGCAACTAGAGTGTCGAGACGGTCGGTATCAAGATCAATCTCAAGCGTATAAAAGCTCAGCCCTAATTCCGACCGAAGAGTACGAGCAACGCCCAGTGTCTGAGCCGACCTCGGATTCTGGCATGCAGACTGAGTCGGAGGCATAAGCCATAGAATTTTGTTTGAGCCGAGGGACTGAGTGAAGTTTTGGAATTCGATGAACCTCTCTTGAGATATATCTTCAAAGAAGGCCGCTTCCAGGTCCAGGCAAGAGACTATATCATGATCTTGAGGAAGCTCATCGTCGATTCTGTGCAGCGTAATCTTATGCCCTCTTGCTTCCAGGGCGGCTGAGATCTGGGTCGCTGGGTAACTCTCAGGAGAGTGAGTCAACAGAGTAACAGAAGTAGGGTTCATGGCCAAAAAAGGTTCTTTGGTAGCCACTATCACAGCACAACTTCGGTACGGTTCTTCATCATCATAGACAGCCACATCAACGCCGCTGTACCCAGCATTCTTTAGCTCTTGATCCCATCGGGCTACAGAGACGTAAGGCTGATCTGGTCGATCGTCCTCTTCTCCCAGCCACCAGCCAGAAAACGTGCCGACAGTATAGGTGGTTACACGAGACTCTGTGCATAATTCTGTCATGGCAAGCATGCCATCTGATTTGAGCAATGTCCGAATATTACTCAAGGTCACATGAAGTGATGGCGTAGCGTGCAGAACATTGGCTGCCACGATGAGATCATAAGTTCCGCTCTGAAACCCTTGTTCCAGAGGGTTCTGGGAAACATCCAATACTTTGAACTCCATGTTGGGGGCATTGGAGAAACGATCCTTGGCTGCAGGAAAGAATCCAGCGGAAACGTCAGTGTAAGTGTACACTGCGTAAGCTGGGAGATGTCGAATATGAGATAGGCCACGGAGAACGGTCTCAGTGGTGCCTCCGGTGCCAGCTCCGACTTCCAGAATCTTGAGAGTAGGCCGAGTATGTGATAGAACGCGCAGAAATTTGGAGTAATCGAAAGTCGTAAGGCTGTAAATATCCGCCAAGACGTTGTCCTTGAGAAGTGTCTCGATAGTTGTTGCATTGCCTGTGAATATGTCTTCCATGTTGTCACAGAGGCGTCGGATTCCAACTGTGACCGCCTTTCGCGGCAGTTCCAAGAGCAACTGAGTGATTCCGTCGATCCTAGAGAGCCTAAACTTCTGAGAAGCATCGAGGAGCTTCTGCGACTCACTAACAAGTTTACTATCCCCCGATGCGATGAAGTCAAGTTGCTGCTGCAGCCAGTGTCGGAACTTGGCCAAGTGAGGCTGGCAAGGCTCAAGAGATTTGACCTTCTCGAAGGTTTCAATTATGCAAAGGAGGGTTAGCTCCTCCTGTAGATGGCATTCCTCTCTGTTAATAGCTGGCGGAACAAAGAGGGTTGATAGGTCTCTAAAGTCAAAGTGCGGAAGCCAGTTCAGTCTTGAAGCTGCGTGAACGTCGAGTTCATCAAAGGTGACGTCGTCTCCTAGAGCTGTCAACTGTATACCTGATGCATAAAACGAGACTTTCCCATCAGCGTTGAGCTCCACGCTCGGCTCTGTTCCGTGTAGCCTCCATGCTCTACCGTTCATCACATCTGTACCTGCGCTTACTTCAATTTCTTCAATGGTGGTTGGTACAGCTAGTTCGACGATGTTTCTGGCCAGGCCTCTAGCTTGGGATACAAGGAGCAACTGAAGACCAGTATCTATCGTTGCAGGATGCAAAGTGTATGGAGAACGGGCATGAACAGTCTTGTTCGCTATGTGACCGTGCGCTAGATCCTCCAAGGGAGACGTGGTAGCGTCCAACAGACCACGAAACTCGGGGCCATAGACGAAGCCTGCGTAGGCAAGCTGGTTATAAATACGTGTGCAGTCAACCTGTCGCGAGAGTACCTCTGGGGTCCAGTCCGTAACTCGGACTTTGTCAAGAATGTTGACATGTCCCGTACAGTGCTTGGTCCAGCCCGAGCCATCATATGAAGATATAGTGAATATATACCATGAAGAGTCTTCATTGTCGTTGAGCTGATGAGCCCGTAGGCTAGTCGAGATTTCAACAGCATCTGAAAGCAAAAGCGCTCGATGAGCAACGACATGTCGCAAGCGATACGCCGCACCAAGAGGAGAGTGAGTAACCTGTCTGACGGCTTCACCAGCCATCGCGACGTACCCTGAAAACGGAAAAACGACATCTTGGTTAAGCTTATGATCCATAAGCCAGGGAACATCCTCAAGAGTCAGAATGTTTCGCCATTGAGGTTCTAGCTCTGATCCCTCAAAGTTGCGGGAGCCAAGAAGGCAGTGTTGGGGATACCGGCGGGACCTCCAAGACTTAGATATGCGACTCTCGGACCAGTAACTTTCGCTGTGGTCCCATGGGTAGGTTGGCAAGCCTGAAATGGCCTTTGAGTTGGGAAATAGCGAAGCCAGGTCGATAGAAATGCCGTGCTGGTAGAGTTTCCCAACAACACTGAGAAAGACAGCTGAGGAGTCTTTACCACGGGATTGAGAAGAGATATATTGAAATGGCCGGGATGAGGATGCACAAATCTGCTTTAAAGGGCCGGCCAAGGCAGAGTGAGGTCCGATTTCGAGGAAGACAGAGGTTTGCTTGCCTTCGAGCAAGTTTGACACTGCCGTGGAGAATCTGACCGGCGATACGAGGTTCTGGACCCAATAGGATGGATTACGAAGAGACATATCTACCAACTCGGCGGTGACAGAAGAGAACATGTCAATCTTGGTAGGTGAGATAGCCCCCGCGTGTTTTGGAAGCTCAGACTCAAGAAGACCCTGGTACTCAGTACTCAAAGACAACATATGTTCTAACCAACTTTTAGCAGCAATCATCATCCACATCACGGGAAAACTTACGTGAGTGGTAGGCCATGTCAACCTTGAGCAGACGAGTAAACATGTCAGGATCAGCCACTTTAATGGCTTCAACTACTTGAGCAACTCGGTTTGCGTCTCCAGAAATGGTAGTGCTTTCCGGACTATTCTCGCAAGCCACGACAACACCGTCAGTCAGGAACTCGGAAATACCTTGTACTCCCATCCCAACAGCCGCCATGGCCCCATGGAGGGTCTGCTTTGTTGTCACATAGCCACGATAGTAGGCGATTATGATGGCTTCCTCCATGGATATATAACCAGCTGCATAGGCAGCGGCTATTTCCCCACTGGAATGCCCAACGACAGCAGCAGCTGAGAGCCCTAAGCTGGAAATCCTGTTAACTAGCGCCAGCTGGATTGCCGTGCAGAGTGGCTGTGACAGCTCTGCCCGGTTCACTTGTGAAGTTCGTGCAGGTTTCAGGAGCTCGTCTATTATTGCGTTAGCATGAATGGGTAGAATTCAGTTTGGGGCCGTTACCTATAATGTTCCAGCTCGGTGGGAATTTAAGCGTCTGTAGGACTGAATCCATAGCACGCAAATCACTGCGAAAAGTAGCATCGCTTTCAATAAGCTGTCTAGCCATCCCAGGCCACTGAGCGCCTTGGCCACTGAAGACATAGATAAGAGAAATGGAACTAGAAGATATCTTGGACGGATTAGAGACCTCGATGGGCTTTTCGCCCTGACAAACGATGAATGCTCTGTGAGGCAGATGCCTACGGTGCAGTGCAAGAGTATAGCTAGCATCAGTGACGTATCCCGGATTTCTAGCTATCCAACCTTGATGGTTGAGGATTTGCTGCTGCAGGGAGGTTTCCGTATTGGCTGACACGAGAAGCAAGGACGGCGATCCAGATGCTTGTTGGTTGACCGAGGTTGAAGCTTCATTTGTTTCCGGAGAATATGACTCGAGAATAACCTGAGGCGCGGCTAAGTATATAAAGATAGCACCGAAGGGTCATGACTTACATGAGCATTGCTCCCACCAATTCCGAAAGAGTTGATGCTGACTCTCTTCTGTCGATCTGATGGGAAAGACGTTGGCTCGAGCGGGACGTTGAGACGATACTTGGCGAAAGGGACTTGGCTATGAGTTAGGCAAAACATGAGCCATTGATGCATAGACTTACCTTTCGGATTGGGGTTCTTGAGGTTGATGTTGGGTGGAATTGTCTGGTGCTCTAGAGCGAGGACACCTTTGATAACAGCCGATAGCCCGGCAGAGCCCTCCGAGTGCCCAAGGTTGGGTTTGACGGAGGTGATATAAACACCCTTCTCGCCCCCAAAGACCTTCCCTACCGCAGTGGTCTCGATAGGGTCACCCGTTGATGTCCCGGTACCATGGCACTGTCGTCATTAGTCCATCAGCCGCAAGCCCAACGGGGGCGACAGCCAAGTTATCTGTGCTGGCTTACCTCGACAAATGCAGTCTCCTTCGGATCGAGCCCCACGTCACCATAAGCCTGTCTCATCAAGGCTTCGTGCGCGGTTCCATTTGGAGTCACGAGGCTCAAAGACTTGCCATCACAGTTCACAGCCGTAGCTCTAGCGATAGCTCTTATAGGATTGCCATCGCGGAGAGCATCGGACAAGGGCTTGATGTAGATGGCCGTTATGGCTTCGGCGCGAGCGTACCCATCGGCAGCAGCGTCAAAGGTCTTGCAGGATCCATCTGGGGCCAGGATCTCACCCACTGACATTGTTGTCATCATTGCTGGTGTCATGATCATATTGGCTCCTCCGACAATGGCGCTTGAGGCATCGCCTCTCTGGATGGCGCGACAAGCTTCGTGGAGCGCTACTGCTGAGCTTGAGCAGCCTGTCTTTATGACCATGCTGTTGTAAAGTTAGCTTCATGCTTCAGATAAGAGAGTTGATGGTATACCTCGGTCCTTGGAAGTCGAATTCGTAGGAAGTGCGATTGGCCATCATGACATCTGTGCCTCCAGTGGTAGCATATACTCCTCCCTGGAGAGACTCCTTGGCGTTCATGATCAACCAATCGTCTCCGAAGGTACCGACATAGCAACCAATTTGCTTTCCACGGAAGTTAATCTCTCCTGCATCATCAAGACATTCTTGGGTTACTTCAAGGAGCAGTCGTTGCTGCGGATCAACCCCAACAAGCTCATTCTTCGACATGGAGAAGAAAGAAGTGTCAAGGCACGAAATATCACCCTCAATGAAATACCCATCCTTAATCTTGATTGAGTCCTTTCCTCCAAGGCTATCGTTGAATCCATCGATGTTGAAGCGGCTGCTAGGAATAGGACGTTTGGCGTCGAGGCCATGATACAAGAGGTCCCAGTAACCGTCGCAGTTGGTGATGCCACCGGGGAGACGCAGTGCTATACCGCAAATGGCAATCTGAGGCTCTTCTGGGGCATCAGTGACTGCTTTTTGATGGCAATCTTGGACAAGGTGTCCGTTGATGGCGCTGCCACGCTGCGATTCGCTCCCGCCGATGACATCCACGGCGGCCTTCAGACTAAGAGATGGATTGTCCATGTTTATTGTAGGAAGTTCTTCTGAAGTTACTGATGAGAATAGCAAAGAGATTTGCACGGGCTCACTGATTCCAGTCTGGAACTGCCCTAATGCCCTCATCCGGGCCTTGGCATAAATATCAAATTCATTCGACGGCGATTTTTCCAAATGCCGTGCATCTCCATCTAAATTCTTCGCCACACACTGAACTGTAAAGTATAGCCTATCGTCTATCGGAAGCTTCTTGCAGATTTTGGCACGCACTATCATCTGTCAACTGATCTAGATCTGGTGCACCAGGCGGCAAAGTTTTCACTGCATATAATCTGATTCGGCAAGTTTCTACCCCGCTCGATGCTGTCCCGTGGTGGAACATTATATGGCCAGTGTTGATGAGATTCATGTAGCACAGGTTATGCTAGTGAGCAGCCACTAGGATCTACAGTTACATGTAGACTAATAAATGGCGATCTGACCACTTCGCCATAGTCATGTTGAACAGCATAAAGTCAGGCTTAAGCCTAGGGCATATGAGACTTTTCTTTCAGCAACCAAGGAGTATCGTGTCCTTCTTTGATTGGATGCGAGATGCGGAGGTGTTTCGACTTGTGGCTGGGAGCCTATTCCACCACATTGAACTCGGCCTTCCTGTGAAACTCCCTCATTATCGTGCACGTTCATTGGTAAGACCGCCCGGTTTACTGAACGGTAATCGTGTTGGTACATTGTGTTCTCGTGCCTATGCATGAATACATCAAAACACAGCAGCTACATCGTCCGAGATATTCTCCTCCCGTTCGAGTACGAGACATGTTTCTGGAGCAGGTGGAGAGCGTACGCTTCATTCTTTCGGGGCATGTGATTATGCAGAGTAGGTAATACAGCCTAATCATGTGTGTTGGTTATCAAGAAAACCGCCCAAACCAATAGACCCATCGCGCGCTAGCCTCGATCAGCACCTCGACCTTCGGTACGCGGCTTGGAGGCCTTGAACACAAACATCATAGCCACAACACTCGTCTCCACCTCCTCGAACCCAGCCTCCAAAGCCTCTACCAGGACATTCGGATCATCCTGCCAATTGTCAAAGGCACGTCTTCTGTTACAGTACCCCAGCAACAAAGCCGCCGCTCTTCCCAGCGGTTCCTCACTCTTCACCTTGTATCCCTGACCAGTCTTCTCCCACTGCTTTCCCAGCACCGTGCAACCAACCAGAACACCATCTTTGGTTAGAAGACTTTGGACATTGGAGATGGCGTTTGCTTTGCTGGCTGTTGGCTGCGACATGTGATGTATGACGAGAAAAAGTGAGGCGGACGTGAACTTTTGGCCTTGGAGAGGCTCTGGTAATGGAAGTACTGCGTCAGCGTGAACACAGTCAACCTGTACTTCGGGACATTTTGATAGAACACGTCGTCTTGCTGTTGCAAGAGCATATTCGCTCAAGTCGACCAACGTTAGATGCTGGTCTTTTGGGTTGCGACCAGTATCCTTGATTGCTCGTCTCGGAAAGTAGCCGGTTCCAACGCCAATATCAACATGTTTCTTTGAGAAGTTGTTGGAGAAGAGAGGGCGAAGATGGTTCTGGGTAGAACAACGCCAGACAAGAGGGACAGTCACACGATGGATGAGAATGTCGTAAAAGGGCATAAAAATTGGCGTGCACCATGACACTGCTGAACTTGCTGTGCGCTGAATAACTGACATTGTAGCTAGCGATGGAATGGGTCTGTAGAATGGACCTCATTGTCTGTGAAGCGCGGCCTTATCTGAAATACTCGGGCTGGTGAACTCGAGAATACTGACCACGTAATTTCACACGCCAAGACATGAACACTGCAGATTTCGAGTCCTGTGCCTCCTGTCGTGGCTTGGGCGGAGATCGCCGAGAACGGTCTGGACATTTCGAAGTGTGCGGTGGTTACACAACATGCCTCTAGAGAAAGAGATCGGAATCTGGGAAGCAGTGTAACAATGCTCTTGATCACATTCCGGTTGTAAGCATGCTGAGTGGAGAGAGATATCTTTGAGACGGCAAGTTCCGTAGCACATTCCGATGGGTTTGACAAGACAGTGCAATGCATACACGAGTGGTGATGAGAGCAAGTCACCACGTCTTATCGTCAGGTGCGACATGGTCTCATGGCATGTACATCTTCCGGTGTCGGGTGACATGTTTCATCTAGCTTTGGGCATCAACGCATTTCTGGGTTACTAGCCACTGAATTAACTCTGGGTACCAGTCTACCAGACAGGCGTGCGATGTGAGATCTCTGGTCTTTTGTCTCCCAAATCATCTATTTTTACCGGATGTACTATCCCAAAGTCTACATCTGTCTCGAATCAGGATTTGCCAAGAAGACTCTCCCACTGTCAGTACAAGTAAAAAGCAACAGATTGCAGTATGTCCTGACGCAGCCGCCTCAGCCAACCGTCATTCCCTTTTCTATTTGACGACTACTTGAAGTGCACTACCGAGTGGAAATCTACAAATATCTAGGTAACCATAATCTAAGCTACAAGTGATAGAGAGCTTGAAGAGAAAAGACAAAGGCGCTTCTGTTATTTAAACTACTTTAAGCAATGTACTGAACTCGAAAGACTTGGTCTCCAGACGATCTCCCTCCAAAACCAGCGGTCCACAACTTCCAGACCCAAGGCCATGGTGAGCAAAATCGAGATTGCACACTGTCTCATTTAACTCTGTGAGCTCGTGTGGGTGCAGTGATTTATCCAAATCCTCTACCGAATATCTCCTCAGTGAAAAGTTCAAAGGAACGTCCATGCGAGCCTCCAAAGTCGCATTCCTAGACTCAATCTTGACCCATCGCACGCCACTTCTGTTTCCATTTTCTTGTGGCCATTCATAGTTGGTCTGCAAGTCCTCGATTGACGCTGACCATCGACCAAATCTAGCTGCTTCCTTCTTGTCCCTGTACGATTCTCCGGGGCCTCGCCCGAACCAAGTTGCCCTGTTGTAGACCTTGGGCAACGACATTGTAAGACCTAGACGTGGGATATGTTTCGGAACAGTCCCCGAGAATCCACCCTTTACATGAATAGATATGGTACCAAAACCAAGATTATAAGTGATATCAGCGTCACAAGCCCATTCCAGAACCGGGGGAGCAACCCTCATAATTGCTTTGACTGTAACAGTATGATCCTCGTTGACCGACCACGTGAACCGTTGGGTATGGGTACTAGCTTCAGCGATCCTAAACTTGGACCATTCCTTACCGTCTCCCCCAAAGCCGAGATCGTTCTGAGTGAGAGCCCGATACAAGCTCAACTCTGGTCCTTTCGAAAGAACTGTGCCCTTTTCGTTGGCCCAAGTAAGGCTGCCGCTGACAAGATCTATATCAAATAGTTGTTCCAAGTTTGGCCACGATACGACTAGTTTTCCTGGAAACTCTTGCAATGACGGCACCAAATCTCGGTTGCCTATCACCGGGGCTAGCTGAAATGCTTGAGGTTTGGAGAGTAGCATCTGGGACCAGGCAACTTCATGACCTTGCGGTGCCCAGACAGTTTCGTTCCTAAGTGAAGTATGAATCGAGAGCCAAGTTTCTCCATGAAAGTGATTGGGGAGGCTCGGTAGCTCCACGGCGCTTTCCTCACCTGGGAGGGTCTTCGGTAGCTCCAATGGTATTGGGGTTGTGTCTCCAGTTTCCCCAACTAGATGCCACAAAGCAACAAGGTGGCTGAGGTCGGCAAAGTCGTAATGATTCTTAAAGATGATCTTATCTTTTTCAAGCCGAACTGACACAGGTTCTATAGCTTTTTTATACTCCAGTAAGCCAGGTGAGGGAGAATAATCCGAAAGAACGAGTCCATCTAGAACAAAATCAGCATCGTTAGGCTTGTCCCTAAAATCGCCACTATATACATAATAAAGCAATTTACCATCTCTATTAAGGAGTCCATAATTACAACACTCCCAGATAAAACCTCCTTGGAGGAGTGGCTCGGACCGATACAGCTCAACATAATTAGTCAATCCTCCCGGACCATTCCCCATGGCATGGCCATATTCGCACTGGATAAGTGCCCGATCTGGATTCTCCTTTACATGCTGCACAAGCTCATTTGGCGTGGCATACATGACGCTATAAAAATCAGTGGTAGCGCCTTTGCGATCACCTTCGTAATGCACAAGTCGGGTAGGATCCCTCTCTTTGATCCATCGATACATGGCAGCATGATTCTGTCCATAAAAGGCTTCGTTTCCTAGGGACCAGAAGACAATACAGGTGAAGTTCTTGAATCTTTCGACAAGCTGACTGGCCCTATCTAGATATGCAGACTGCCACTCAGCATTATCCGAAGTCCATCGTGCAGCCCTGGAATAGGAGAGTTCTCGAACTTCACGGCCGTCCTTGTGTTCAGATCCTTGGATAGCTGTGCGCTCGACCGGATCGAAGCTATGGGCCTCGAGATCTGCTTCTGCCATAACATACAGACCGAGCTCATCACAGACCTCATAGAGTCGGGGGTCGTTGGGCTGGTGCGAGCATCGCAGAGCGTTGACGTTATGCTGCTTCATCAAGACGATATCCGCGCGCATATCTTCATACGGCACTGCTCGGCCATAGAGATGGTGATGCTCGTGTCTATTCACACCGCTAAGGACCAGTGGTCTCCCATTGCTCAGGAAATTGGGCCCCTTCATTTCGACGCGACGAAAGCCAATACGATGTGAGATGTAGGAGTCACCCGCGCTCAGAAGTAAACTGTAGAGAACGGGCTTCTCAGCTGCCCAAAGCTCCAAGTCTTGATCCCGGATTGCTATACTACCAGTTTCGATGGGTTTAAACTGCTTCGTGTAGAGGAGTTTTACGTTTGCTCTCAATAGCTCGATATTGATATCCTCGACTGGCTCGAGCTTCATTGATAGAGTTACGAAGAGATTCTTACTCATCTTTTCGATGTGTATCTTTGTTTTTTTCATAAGTCTCATTTCTGTCACTGGCGGTTTATATGCAAGCGGTGTTAGTGTGCTTCGACGGGCATTGCGACAGTGGCGTTTATCTTTTCGTTCAACATCTGCAATGGACTTTTTGGTTAGAACTTCCTTCTTCTCGTAAAACCGTTGTTTTGCTGGACATTTGCTGACCGAAACGCTACAGTTTCTGTTCTTCATAACATCTACCCCAACGAGGTTTTGCACTACTCCTAGCGAGCAAATGGCATGGGAATGTACACATTCTTCCAGAATTGTTTCGGCTTTATAATGACATATGGCGTCTCCTACGCACTTCAGGCCTGGCAGTGAAGGTAGGCCAATGCCCCTTGATATTCGTTCAGTTGTAATCCCGAGACTAACTTTCCATGTCAGATTTACTTCCTCTTCATTGGAATCGATCTTGTGTGCATCTATTCTTTCCTGAGTTTAGTCATCTTTCTTTGGAGGAGATCGATACTGTCTTTGAAACACCTGGCGTAGACCCTGTCAAAATGTCGAAGAAGTTACAGATTGCAAAGAAGGAAAAGCGCACAGAGGCTAAAGAGAACACTTCAGCCTAGCAATGGTGACTTCATCTGGGTCTTTTGTACTCATGAAGAGAGCTAGTTCTACGCTTGCCCTACAGCTTCGATACTGAGGTGGAGGAATTAAGAAATTGACGTCCAACGTTGTATATTGTCGATTGCCAGGGATTCAAAGCTCATCATTAAGCTATGGGGCTACCCGAAGATCAATCGGATCTCACCGTCTGAAGACCAGACCGGAGGAGAAGCTTGATCAACGGAGCATGTGATGAAGCTTTCACGGGCGAATGAGGCTTTTAGGAATCATTTTACCACTCTCGCAGTCGGTATTAAACCTGGTGCAGGATCAGCGTGAACCGTGTGCTTGGCTTCTTCTGGAGCTTGGTCACTCACAAAGGAAGCACTCGGGGCACTTTCAACATTGTTTTATCTATGGCGCACGAGTTCCCTGACCTCACTGATGTACCCTACGCAGAAATCATCAGAAGGCGCTTGTTGTATGAATTTGCATCAGCGCACGAGGTGATGGAATTGGTGAAGAGCACATGGTCTGGAAGTGACGGGGTATGTGGTGCAGCAATAGCGTTGTGGTTAATGCGTTTTCCCTTGACCAGATGGGGATCGACTAATAGTCTGGACTAGTTATGGGTAGGATGATGCATGGAGTGGATGGACGATAACTAAAGACCTTGATGATAGATCGATCAGTTTACTTGCGATGCACTCCTGCTCCGTGTATGTCTTGGCCATAAATGAGCGAGCTTTGACTCGTAAAGTTACCCTAGCCTTTAACACTGACAGGGCCTACAATGTATCTAGATAGCCTCCAATGTCACCTTTTCCTAGCACATACGACCAAAGGTAGTGGAAAATACGGGATCCCGTCCGCTCTCCCATAGTCAAGCCACTAACCGGCGGATTAGTAGTTGGGTCGGTGACGACCAGCGAATCCCCGCTGTTGTATGTTTTTTGCCCGTCTCGACAAGTGGAGGAAGCACTATTCTTCTTGGTGGACCTGAGTGGGACAGGGAGGGTTGTGATGTGGAGATGAGGTCGCAGTTAAACGGATGCTCAAGCTTGGGCACTACGGATGGAACACAGTAGGGCACGTTAAAAAACAGATTGAGAACATGATGTCGCTGCAAGATTGCCATGGACATGAGCTAATTGGGGAAGTTCCGGGGTATATGTATGAAGTGGTCACGAGTACCGCAGCAAGACCAAAGCCGTGAGTGCCATGGGTCCTGTTTTTTAACGACTGCGATATTCCGAGGACAATCGATGTGAATAAATTATATCCGAGACTTTGGACCATGGTCAAGCAGCATTTCGTTCGTGTTCTATACACGTGTGCCGGTGCTATTATTGGACCTCGTAGAACCGCTATTGGAGTGGGCAGATCGCAAGCATTCGGCCAAAAGGGGCATGGAGATGGCGGCGACAAAGAAGGCGCTCGCTGTCGGGAGCAGACTGATCAATTGGGGAGGATATTCTCTTCACAAATCGTACATTATCTTGACCTACAATGTTGCTTCGTGAATAAGCGCGATGGTTCATGCCGACCGCACTGAGCTTCCGCCTACTGTAGTCTTCCGACAGCGTCGTAGAACAGGTCAATAGGGTGCGCGAGAGAGGCTACCGCGCCCATGTAGCAGCCTCCGTCGAGGTAATTGCGCATGCTAGCAGGAACCAGTCGTCGACGTTCTCGGTCGGAGCAAACGATATGGGTCGACGACGCGGGTGGGACGTGGGAGGGTTTATCAGGCATCGCTCGATCGCTCAGGCCTCGTCGTGTATAATGTGGAAAGGCATTTCGAGCGGTCGCGCGCAGGTGGCTGATTCAATGCCATCAAGCCTTATCACGGGAGGTGGTGTTGTCGCATCGCGATTCACGTCTTCAGAGACTGTTGTTGACGAACTGCCAATGGCCGATGAACGCTTCAGGCAAGTTGAATCAGAGGGCGATTCACACTGAGGGGATCCCGGATTAATCTTACGCCGCGCTGACTGACTGAGAAAGCACCTCAGGGATCTTTGTTGCCATTGCTACCCTGCAGCAACCTCCATATTCACGCAAATCCATCGTCAAACAGTCCTTGGTGTTGCTTGAATCTCCAAAATATATCGAGAAGTACTTATCTAATCTTCTTTGAGATATAATGCAGAAATTCGTATACGAAAATTGGGTGAAGATGCTTGGCTGCACTGTTAACTTTTTCGTGTCGTTTGGCTTTTGAAGGACATGCTTGTCGAAGATCCCAGGGCTGAGGCAGCAATCCCTGCCCCGCGTTTTGATTACCCATCTTGATTGGCTAGGAGCAAACGCCCCGCTGCAGGCTTTCACGTCAGACGCGTCTAAAAAGAACGACGTCATCGTCGATCGCCAAGGTTTGCATCACGATCTCAAATTCGCCTGCAGAGTCGTCACTCATTTTACGCCCCCATCCACCAAACGTTCTCACTCCCAGTTCACCCCATTTCACCACACCAACTACACATCAACCACACAAATAATTCGATGGATTTTTCCTGCCACGTCCAAATAAACAACGAATCCTCAGAGGATCTCCTCCTCGAAGACTCCGGCCTCGAGAGCGGAAACTGGCCATTACGTCAGCCCCTCAACGTGATCGAAGCAGGCACTCAACAGACCATCTACCTCGCGCAACCGAGCTGGGGAGGTTCAAAAGCATGGGTCACGTATGAAGCGAGGTACGGCCAGGGATGGAGGAATTTCACGCTCGAGTTTGAGTGTCCTGCTATGCCGCTCTCAAAGAACCATGTCAAGGTGAAGGATTGCTCCAGGGTCTTTGACATTGATGTTACGGATGTTCAGGAGCGGGGGAGTCCTTTGACTGGTATGTTTTGAGGCTTTGTTATTGAGAGTGCGCTGACGGATTAGCGAATGTAACGATTCGCATGGATTCGAAAAAGTCTATAACCTCCAAGAACGACGATGTCCGGGCAAACTACGACATCGGCGTCGGCGTCTCATTCCCGACAAAAATGGACATCAAGTTCCCCGTCCACGAAAGCATCGTCGTAGCAGCCTTTATCGAATCCGACATGACATTCCCTCGCGGTACAGTCTACAACAACATCAACGACAAACAATGGGAATTCTTCCGCGGCGTAGTCTGGAACGACGATCCCTCCTGTCTACTCTTCGAGGACGTCACCGAAGATAATCGCATGTTTGGCTTAGGTGTCGAGTGGCTAAACGCCTTCAAATTTGGCGATGAGAAATGCATGATCAAGCGATCGCACATGGGAGATCTCCAGTTCTTCCACGGTATGGGCTCAGTGATGGGCGAGAAGCCCCAGAAGACGCGCAAGAACATTCTTACGTGGATGGAGGTCATGTACAAGCTTGCATGCGGCGATCAAGGTATTTCCGAAGACGACACTCTCGACGACGTTCTACCCGGCTTCTTTACCAAAGACACCATCCCCTCGAAATCCGACACCCTCCGCGATCTTATCCTCGCAACAACACCGAAATACAAAGACGCCAACATCCGCAAACGCGCTTTCGGTATTTGTCTCCATATGATCTCCGACTCGTACGCCCTAGGCCACACGCAGCGCCGCCTGCGCAACCCGTCCGACCTAATTGAGCGCGACACCGCAGGCTATATCCGCTTCAAGCCCGATACTTACGGGGACTGGGGATCTATTCTCTGCTTCCACACGTACAACGACCAAGACGGTGATCGTCATGCTCACTACGATGATAAAGACGGTGAACAGGATCCTGCGCCGAGGGATGTTACGACGTTTAATGAGATGATTGGCGCGAGGAATGCTATTATGGGCTGCACAGAGATGATCAATCTGTTTATCAAGAAGACGCCTTGGAAGGAGGGTGTGAAGAAGTTTTTGGAGGATGAGATTTTCGTGCTGGACAGGGATGCTAAGCCTTCTGATCATTTCACTGATGAGAGTGTTGTTTCGTATGTCTATGCGCAGCGGGACGAGGAGGCTGAGTATCGGGCGGGTTTGGAGAGGAAGCTTGCTTCTTTGGAGGAGGGTGGATTGACTACGGAGAAGAAGTGCGACGGACGATCAAGGGTTTTTACGGCGCTGGCGATGATTTGTCTTTTCATCAGCGCAATTTTCTTTACGTTCTTTACGATGAGGATTCACGAGTTCGTGTATTAGGCAAATGATTTGAGATTAAGGCACAGGACAGATTGGGATATTGGGTTTGACACAGCGTTGTATTTATCATTATACCACTCCAAAATTGATAATTTGTAATACTGATCCATTGTCTGATCCATTGTCTGATCCATTGTCTGATCCATTTGACGTCTTAATCTTCGGCCCCTTGTCTATCATCAAGACGATGCTGGTCGAAGGTAGTGTGATCGTTACTTCGTGCGCCCAGCATGCAACCACTTTATATGACGTCCTGTAAACGACAGTAAGTAATCTTGCTTACAGATTTGCTTATGAGGTGACTTACCACCAGAGATCAGTAAACGGTCATATCTCATCTCAGCATCCTCTTGGGCCATGCCCTATTGCGATAGTTTCAATGATTAAGCGAGAGGTGTAGACGATCTTTCATAGGAAACCGGCTTGCCTCTCCGATCTGTCCATTCTCTGAGAGACTTTGGTGGCTGCACGAGAGTGAAACGTCCTCGTCGTAGGGGTGCGTTGGATGGAGTTATAAGGGAAGCGGTGCTGACTGGGCGTGCTGGGATGGGCAGCCCGGCGGTTGAGCCACGATCTGAGTAGTGGGGGACCATTGCGCGTGGGGAATATTGAGGGAAACGAAGGGAAGGTTTGGGAAAAGCAACACAAGTCTCAGAGAACGAGTGGCGCACGTTGAAGGAAATTTAATCAGGCTGGGAAAGTGAGAAACCATCCTTATATATCACAAAAACGAACGAAGTTTATGTCCCGTTGGGTCTGTCTTAGTGAGAAGGTTCCTTTTGTCGGTTAGCGAAATCTTTGTTCAAAGGATTCTGCTAGAGGTGATTAATACATTTTGTATGTTTATTTGGTGAAGTTTCTACCGCTAGAACTCACTCTTACTGGTCTACGCCTCAAGGTCAAAAGCTAAACTCAAAGTCGATCTAATGAGACGCTTTGCCAAAAAGCAAATTAAGGCTATGTGACTGGTCTCTCCTAGTAAATAATCACTAATTCATGTGCATGCAAAAGACCCGTTGTTATCAACAGAGACATAGAGCTGCATTATAGTAGCCTCTGATTACATTTCCTTTTGTTAACGGTGACAGGAATGGACCCAACTAAAAAGACCAAAGGGAAAAAGGAACATCCTTCTTTAAAGGGAACTGCCACGATAAAAAAGCGAAAAAAGAAATTGCAGAATTGTGAAAAAGAAAGGGCTCCACCGGGGATTGAACCCGGGACCTCTCGCAAGCAGTGCTTTTGGGTTTTGCCCAAAGCGAGAATCATACCTCTAGACCATGAAGCCGATTTTTCAGATTGTTAATAAGCAGCCCTTAAATTACAAACCATATACTCGATTCATCTCACTCAGCATCGTACATCGCTCAACTTCACGCCTGACACAGCCCTGAGACCGAATCTCGCTACTCGTTAAGTCTCGTTCCCGTTGAAACACAATACCCGCGACTTCCCGAGGTCTGGATCAAGCGGCACGCCAAGATCTATATGTCGCCATCGGGGTCAACACCACATCATATGCATCCTCTATCGCGAGTCATCTATCACAAAAGCTGCAACTGCATACGACAAAGATCACTCGGCAGTTACCATTCGGACCACTCTTTTAACGTCGGATACAGGGAAACCGGCCACACCCAGAAACCGGCCACCCTATACTAACAGATAGTAAAAGTAAAATATTTAATAACTTTCTTTATATAGCTTAGAATATAAAAAGTAAAGTTTTTTTATATACTAATAGTATAATACTATATATAAATAATTTTATTTTCTATATATAGTATATAGTTACTATATAATATAAGTTTAAATAAAGCTTAAAAGTTAAGAAATAGAAAATCTTTTAAATTAAGTATTAAATCTAATAAAAATAGTATAAGTTTAAATAAATAAGTTTTAAGCTTTTTATTATTTATAATAGCTAGAAAAAAATACTATAAAATTATATTACTTTTTAAAATAATAATAATAAATTTTTAAAAAAAATATTAAAAAACTATATATAAATATATATATTATTTTAAAAATTAATTATTAATTAAAAAAAATAGTTATTTATATAGTTTAAGCTTTATAAGCTAGCTTATAGCTTAAAGTAATATATAAAAAATTAACTTTAATTTTACTAAGCTATATTAGTAATAATAATAATAAGTAAATTAATTATTAAAAATAAAAGCTAAATTACTATTTATAAATTAAATACTATATAATATATATTAAATAAAGTTATAATTAAAAACTTTATATTTTTAGTAATAATAATTCTTAAACTACACTTTTATAACTATTTTAATAGATTTTATATAAAGGTTTTTAATTAGTTAAGGTTTTCTTAGTAAATACTAGTAAATCCTTAACATTTTAAGCTCTATATACTAAAATAGCTATAACTTCCTATATAGGCTTAGTATAATTATATAGTATTTTTTTTATAGTATATAAGCTATTTAATAATAAGTATAAAATTAGAAAAAAATTTAATTAGTAATCTATAATATTTTATTAATATTTAAAAATATTATATATTCTTAGCTTACAGTAGAGGAAAGTGGCCGGTTTCTGGGGGTGGCCGGTTTCCCTGTATCCGACGTTAGTCACCGATCACATCTCCCACAAACAATCCTCATCACCTGATGACTTGCTCAAACCTGAAAGCAGCATTTATGTCCCTCCTGTTCAGAATCACCTTCCCGATTAACCTTCGCTTAAGCACAAAGTTATAGATCCAGCCATTATAGCGTAGATCAGGCGTCACGAATAGCCCAATGCGGTGCAGGTCGTATCCAACGTTAATATCTCTTGCATATACTTTCGGGCAGCGCGCCTCCCGCCAAGATGAGACAAACTCTATTGAGTCTTTGTTCTTGGCGTTGATCTTATACTCGAATCGTTTGAAGCACCGTTATCAGTCATGAAATGACGTCTACCGATTGGTCCACCATCGTCACATCCTTGCTCTGCTGGACAACAGCAGCAAACCCCAGTTTATCACCGCGGCAATTGCGACGAACTCCATACCTTTTCATACCTAAGACTTGTCTGTTTCAAGAAGAGCAGGTGCAGAATCTCAATCCGATTG
Source organism: Fusarium sororula (assembly GCA_017579625.1). Classification (NCBI taxonomy): domain Eukaryota; kingdom Fungi; phylum Ascomycota; class Sordariomycetes; order Hypocreales; family Nectriaceae; genus Fusarium; species Fusarium sororula. The sequence continues at coordinate 430,631 of JACWFA010000031.1, read as the reverse complement.
TGGATATAATGACAAAAGCCACGTTGCCGAGACAGGGATCTTGATTGGGGTCTTGGTTGATAAGAACAGCAGCGCCGTTATTCCGCAAGGTCGCGGATGTAACGTTGAGAAAATACTCGAGTCAGTCGCATGTTGGAATTGCCCAAAGGAGCTGTACTAGGGGTAATCAAGATGAAACCACGGCAATTCGAGGACATGACGGTAATACCGGCACCACCTGATTGTTGACGGTGATATCCTTCAACCTTGCCTAAACCTTACCATGAATAACCTCAACCTTGACAAAAAGAGGCGACATACCCAGAGTAAAAACGACGACGTCGTCATCGCATTTCCTAAAACTATGCATAATCCGAAACTTAAATCGATACCAAGACTCTCGTTCGCAACACACGAGGTTCATCCCTGAAAAAGACCCGCCCTCGTTTCGGACGAGTTGACCCCCCTCGGGGAGCAAGAAAACACTGGACCTTGATATAGGGCGTCAAAATAAACTTAGCAAAGGGCCCCCTAAGCTTAGGCTAGGTTTACCTAAATATTTTTATTGCTTAGGGTCAAGGGCCTGTGTTTTCTTTCCTCCCCTAGACCCCCTGATAATGGTAGCCGAGCCCGCTGTATAATATGGAGCAATGCAACGAATATGTCCCACTGCTAATCACGAGGTTCACCTTGCTTTTTTGTATAATGATTTGCACTGCCGTAGCTGTTAAAAAGCCCCCCATGTCTCGCCCGTCTGGGGAGTTTAAGTGGCCGTGCTTATTAGCTTTTGTTTTTTGTGTGCCATGGAGGTTGATCCTTTGGTAGTTGCCATCTTTGGCCCACCGCCTGAAGGGATAGATCTCTCGGCTAATAGTGAGGCTAAGAATGCTGCTGTCGTTCTTACCTTGTTGCTCATCTCTGCTTTGTTCTTGGCTGGTCGTATTGTGATTCGCACGCAGCAGGTTTATGGGCTGAGTCTTGATGACTATGCGATTATTATATCGTGGATCTTTGTGGCTGCTACTGCAGCTATGGTAGTAGTTGGTAAGTTCTACCTTTCATGTGATTGGTAGTTACTAATCTTCTTAGTTGGCCAAGCTGGCGCTGGTAAGCATGTCTGGGCACTCACCATAGACCAGATGGTTGAGGTCTCCAAGGTTTGTCAACGCCATGTATTGAACTTCTCATACTAATATTGTTAGCTCTCATACATATACACTTACTTCTTCGCAATATCCGTCTTTACAACAAAAATATCGATCCTCCTCTTCTACCGACGAATATTCAGCCGAGGCGGCCTCTCATTCAAGATCGCCTTTTGGTTCGGTACCTTTCTGGTGGCATCATATCCCGTGATATTCCTGTTCACCATGATCTTGGGCTGTACGCCTGTGAGCCATTACTGGACACAATTCAAAGGCACTGAGGGAACATGCATTGATGTTCCACGGTTCTTTGTCATTCTGGCCATTATCAATCTGTTCACCAACGTCATCGTGCTGTTGATACCGGTGCCAGAGGTACTCAAGCTTCAGATGAGCAGAGAGAAGAAGGGAGCTGTGTTTGGTATCTTGGCGCTTGGAGGCTTGTAAGACACCACGACTGTTTCCCCAGAATAATACTAACACTATACAGAGTCTGCATCGCTAGTGCTGTACGAGTATACTATCTCGACGTCTTTGCTAAAGCCGCCGACAACACATGGGCTATGGGCACCGTAGCAATATGGTCCTCTGTCGAGCCATCAATGGGCATCGTATCAGCCTGTCTACCCAGCTTCAAGTCGTTCTTGCGATATCTGCGCCTTAAAGGCGGAAGTAAAAGCAGATCGAGTTTCCCAACAATATCCAATGGGGGAAAAGGGAATAGACTACGGTTTGATGATGAGATTGCGCTGAGAAGTCAGATAGTCGGAGGCGAGGGAAGTATGCATAGTGGACAGGGAAGTGAGGCTGGAAGACAGATTTATGTCAAGACGGATGTTGAGCAGGTCATTACTGAGATACCCGAGGCGATGAGGCGAAGCAATGTTTGAAGTGATACCAATCGAGTTTTTAGTTTGCGCTGAATACACAAAAGAAGCCTGAAATTTATACCTTGAGCACTTTTATGCGTTTGACCAAGACTCCCGGGTTTGCAGTATCCCATTTCTGTTTCCGATTAGAACTTAGAAATATTCGGTCGCCCAAAATCAATCCCAAATCTGCCGAGAGTCCTTTGGCCTTCCTGTGCCTCGCCTGGAGCATCTCTGTCTCCCATCAAACTGCCCCCATCATCCGGCGTTTCTGACTCCACAGAAGCCTCTTCTTTTTGCCACTCCCCCAGACTAAACACCCAGCCATCAAAAGCCTCCTTCAACTGTCTATCAGTCATGTACTCAGCCCCTCTCGGGACAACAGCCGAATCACGATCGCATAACTGAGACCCTGCAAGGAAGGCCATGGTACTCGCAATACTGCATGGATTTCGCGGGAGTGTACCGTTGATCTTGACAAGAAGATAGCTTGTCAGCTCCAGAACTGCTATCACCGCTAGCAGTATCTGAAGAATCAGCTTCGAGGTTGAGTCGACCGCAAGACGCGTCACTTGCCTATATTCTATCCCCGTGATTGTAGTGTGAGCCGAAAAAGGTTTCGTCGCTGAAGGATCTCCTTCTGGAGAAATGAGTTCGTCATGTGTGGTGTTTGGGTATGCCCGGAAGTTGAGGTTGATGGCATGCCTCATATACTCACTGTAGTCTCTCTCAATAGCCTCTACCAAGGCATCGATATTGTCAGGGCCGTGGATGTCCTCGAATTTGGTTCCATCTGGTCGATATAGTAACTGGTCAAAGAAAGCATCGATAGACCATCCGGTGGGGCCTTGGACCCAAGCCAGGTGGTTTCGGAAGAATACTTCAAGGCTATACCCCAATGCTTCTGACTTGGATGTCCCATTCAACCATCTCCACGCCCTATCTCTTCTTACTTCTGGAGGATGCGTCTCGCTGATCCGCCCTAGCGCATGGTTTCCTCTATACGTGACACGCACTGGTATCTGCTCAATGCCCTGAGAACACACTAGAGCAGTCATGTTGTCCCATTGGGGGCTATCCATACTCCCTAGAGTACCAAACAATATGCCGATGGATGGACAAGAGGCACTTGAATTCAACTTGTTAGCACCCAGATCGAAGTATCTGCCAACCACTCTCGTTGAGTTAAGCCGGCTCTTGCCTGCTACGTCTTCGAAGCCGAACGAGGTCCCGCCCGTACCTCCAAATTGACCTCTGCAGCTTCCTTGAGGTACGTAACGTACAGAAATATCCTGAATGTAATATTCTGGGACGATTTGTGGTTCAGACTTCTGCACTTTCCTGACGTGATTGGCCTTTGGAATCACACTACACTCGAGTAACGGCCTCAAAGCTCCCACGGTGTAGGTGTGCTCAGAAGTACGGGTCGAAAAACTTTGCGCTAAAGAATCAGATGGAATCAGGTTAATATCTGGCAGCACCAAGTCTTGCCATATCCCGGCAGGAGTACTGGTACCACCATGCCGAATAAGGTTGAGATTAATTCCTGCACCTCCATCGCCCACAGCTTGGGCAGGCCAGGAGGTACACCAATTTCGGACGACCGCCAAAGATGGTTCTTCAATAGCGATAGGACCAACACGTACCCAAAGGCCAGACACGACAATCGTCAAGAAGCTGCTCAAGAGTGAGGATATGTTCGAAGCGGCTGGGCCAAATTGTCGCCTCTGAATCGACTTGATGGTTGTCAAGAACGGTGATACCGACAGTAAATGAAGGAGTATACTTCTATCGGCCTGGGCATTGCCCGATTTGAGACTGCTGAAAGGAGCAAATGTTGCAATAGTAAAGTCAAAGCTGTTGGCCAGTGTCGTTATGGCAAAAGCGGCAGCCGTGGACGACAGGCGCACAACATACAACATGGCGTTTGAGCCTGTCTCAGGTATATCGACAAGGCCGTCTCTTTTATAGGATAGTCTTTGCAGGACTTGGAGAGCAATTATGGCAAGGACAGGACTAATAAATGTGGCCACAGCGAAATACAGCCGTCCAGAAACGGGAACCCACGACTTCCTTTCTGTCGGCTTCTCATGACGAGAAACATTGGTAGAGGGTTGACTGCTGCCGATAAGATTGATGGAAAATACTCGATCAGAATCAACTGAAGCCGTGGAAAGCGTTGCCTTTAGCTCTTCGCTCAACTCCTTATCGCTAAAATGTCCCAAGCCCTGCAAAGTCTCCTGCAGGGATGGACTGTTGACTAAAACAGCAGCATGGCCTGCAATAGAGCCGCACATAGCAGGAACCCACACGGAGTCAATAGGTTTGCAGAGTAATAGCAGACAAACAATCGCCAGGACAGCGAAGCCTGAAGCCATGATCCAGACCACCTCATTCCTCGTACGGAGCCTGGTTTCACTAACGTGACATTCAGCGGTCCCGTTTGACGCCTTGCTTACAAGCAGTGACGCCCGAGCAAACTCATTGAGAAGCTCTGAAAGAACACGAACGGTTGTGTTGAGAAGTACAGAAGGCTTTAAAAAGACGCCTGGCTCAAATGGGGACGCTAAATCTCGGGCCATCAGCTGAAATAATGAATCTGTGGCATGAGAAGTGAAGATCGTGGAAGAGGTGAAAGGTTTAACGTCCGTGTCAATAACGAGCGCTTCAAATACATCCTCAAGTAGAAACATAATCATCTCAGCTAGCGAAGAGTTTGTCAAGTTGTGCAATGACCGTCTCTCCCCGTCATTTTCCCCAAAGATTAAAGAAACGTCATGTGAGGGGAGTTCGTATTCTGCAGTAGCTGGCACAATATTGTATCCGATTCGGCATATCACAGCATCTCCATCAACAAACTTGACGGCCTTGGAGGTGTTTTCGCGTGCGTAGTCCATGTCGATTGTGAACCGCGCAGATGAGATAGCGTAACGTATGTCATAATTCTCCACGTCACCAGGCCAACGGAACTCAACTTTTCCGTCCCATTCTGCATCGGCTGAGCAGTTTATACGATGGACTGTGTACTGAAGCTGCGGGCTGGAGCAGAGGGTTGAACTATCTTTAATGGCAAAATCGTTGTCGCACTGATAGTAAGTATTCCTTCGTGTCGAGCAAGTGGTAGAATTCCAGTAATATTGCATATCGTTGATATCAGCCGGCAAGTCAACAAATAAACTTGCTTCTTGGCAGTCAACTATCGGTAGGAATGTATCCACAGGCGCTTTCAGAAACGTCATGTTGAGTGTTGACACTGCTGGGGCGAAGCGCTGCGTGGCTCGGCCATCTCGAACATTCCAGCCAGAGTCGTTCGCGAGGGCGTTATTGGCTCGTGAAAGGTAGTTCCAGATAAAACTGTCAGAGCCCCCGAAAAGTATTGTACCATCTAATGTCGGGTATGGGATGGATTCGAAAGGGGGCGAGGACCAGGCATTCGCCGCATCAAAGGCATCCTCGTACGTAATGCGTGATGTCACAGAATGCGACGAAGCATGAACCAAGAACAAAGTCGTAGACACCAAAATTATTGCTTTGAGGAGGAAGAATGACACGATTGTTGAAATAATCCGGTAATGCCTAAACTTACAGGCTTGGTATATGCTCTGTAGCTGAAACGGCGATACATAGTCCAGCAAAAGCGATCTAGAACCGAGTACAGGTCCGGATTCAAGTTCTCTCCATGGCTCAGCGGCCTTGTAATAGTAGTCGACCCGTCTCCAAAAGCTTAAAACGACAACGAGCACGGCCGTAGGGCCATAAGTCCAAGAGTACTCGCTGGAGGAAGGCCCAAGCGGAAAGCCGTCCTGAGCATCGGAAATGCATTTGAGGACAATGAGTGAGGCAGCGAGGGTTGTGAAAATGAGCGTAAACATGAGCAGTGCGTATTTGCTCAACCAAAACGGCGGCTGGGTTGTTGTCTGCTGGCGTATGTCTGGGACAGATGCCTCCGCGTCGGTGGTGTTGCTAAACGATGGCTGTTCTTCAGTCGAGTCCTGGCCTAGCCGAGAATTCAGGATTTCCGGAGATGGGCTTAGTAGTGGGGAACCAAGAGATGGCTGTTCTTCGGAACAGTCTTGCTCTAGCTCAGAATCCAGGTTCTCTGGCAATGGGTTTAGTGTTGGGGATAGGGCTTAAAATTCCCACGGGTACCCAGATGTTAACCCACTAAAATAGGCCCTATAGGTATAACTGGGTAATCTAGTTAGGCAAATCAGGAAAAATTACCCACTATGGGTACCTTAAAACAGGATAGTTTTTTTTGGGTATTAAAAAGAGATTAAAATAGTAAATAAAATAATAATTTATAAATAAAATAATTATAATAAAAATTATATATATATATATAACTATACAGATTTATAATATATTTTTTAAAAAATTTTATATAATTTATTTAAGCTATTTAGGTAGTTATTAGGTAACTATTAATAGAATAGGGTAGGTTTTGGGTACTTATATAGGTATAGTTAACTAACCTGCCTAACTATAGGTACCCAGATCTATCTGTGGGCGCCTATGGGTACCCATGGGTCGGGTATTTTAAGCCCTAGTTAGGGAAGTCATCGCGTAAGACATTTACTGCGTTTAGGAAAGGAATATTTTGAGAAGAGCAGGTTGTCACAGTTCAATTTATGGACCCTTGGAATGATATGTATCAGTTCGCCTCGGTCGGACTTCACGGGTAAGGTGAGAGGTCAGCAACCTGTAGTACAAGAGGGGGCAATGTTGTTGGGTGTCACAAGGCTTATCGTCCGTGTATCGTTTACTTACTTAATGGCGGCTTAAAATTTATTGTCTTCTTTCATATAGCGATAGTAACAGGATTGAATAAACCCTTTATTAATAAATTAATGCGAGAACCCATGAGGAACTCTGGCAGAGAAAACCTCTGTAGCCTGTATCGGGCACCGCGATATGCCTTACTTCATACTGCATAACGGCGTTCTGAAATGAGGGGGCTTGTCCGAAGCGGTATAGCACAAACAACGAGTCAGGTCACACGGTGCTCACTGTATCATCATCTGTAACATATACTGGGCGCCACGTGTCACGCAAATCAGCAACCACGGGAAGAACACGATGATTAGCCTTGGAATCTCGGTGGCTGAGCATACTAATAATAGAATTTCAACATCTATGTATCTAAACCATATAGAAACTTGCAAATATCTCCCAGCACGCTGCAGAAGTCATAAGCTATCGTCAATCGTTTACCAAAAGATCGGCAGGTCAACAGTTGTTTCCCAATCCATGTTCGAGTCTTTCATCTCTATCCGGTCAATGCAAGTGCCAAAGATCTTATCCCACAGGCGAGTCTGCTTGCCATAGTTTCCGCTCGTCTTCCAGCCCTTTCGATGGTGCAGATCATGGTCCTCAATCACAAGCTCAGCGTCGAGCAGGCGAAGCAGCCAGCTAAGTGTGCCGGGGGGTGATGTGTAGACCCGCAGGCCACTATGACCACCCACCTCGGTGAACATGATGTACTGGTGGCAGATCCACCACTCGTAGAAGCCCATGGGCATACCCATAAACTTCAGGGAGAAGTATGTTGCGAGCGGGATGACGGCGATGTCGAAGATCTCCTGCTCGAAATCGGCGTAGAGTGTCAGGAGCGGGTTGGGGTGCTTGGTCAAGTGATGCGTGCGGTGGTACTTCCAGAGACTGCCGACCTCGTGCATGAGTCTGTGGTACCAGTAGAACCAAAAGTCAAGCACGATTCCGTACAGGCCAATCTCAAGTGGTAGCCAGACCAAGCTGATGGAAGAAGGGGCCTGGGCGGTGCGGTAGCTGAGGAATACAGTAAAGACTGGGCGGAAACTAGAGGTCGCGATGAGGCTCTTGACGACTTTAGTGACGCCAACATCAGGTACACCATCTCTTTCATGGACATCACCATCCAAAAAGCCAGTCTGGTGACCTACTCGACGAAGAGCATGGAGTTGATGCACAGCGGTAATCTTAAAGGCTAGACTGTAGAAGATAAATGCTTGGATGGGTGTAAGGTTATGGCCGGTGTATAGAACATAGGCGTGATGTAAAGCCATCGGGATGAGTGCATGCACAAGCACCCAACGGTGCAGCTGCCACTCAGGTGTATAAGGAACTTTATCTCGCTTCTCGTGAACGGGTACTTTTTTGTCGAGGGTATAGGGGTGGATGCCCAAGATCTCGAAGAACCAGTGCGACCAAGTCCAGTTGCTTTTATCGGCGCGACGCCAGGTCGACTTCATAGAGTCTTTCGGATTCTGCCTCGACTTGAGGCTGGTTGATGGATTTGCATCGAGTCGTGACGAGTTGGACTCGTACACGGCGGTTGAGGATCGTGAAGCCATTTTGCGAGTATTGTAAACAAAGACGAAGATGGGATTCGATTATCTTGTGTCCGTTGAGGAAGTTGGGTCTGGTCTTTATATAGTTCGTTGGTTGCCACATGTAAATATGGTTCTTGGTTTCTGTGTTGTTTAGTGGACTCCACCTCTGTCGCTAAACTTGGACTACCGTGTTAGTCAATTAGGACTAGAGTTGCCGAGGTTCTGCAGATCATCAGTGCACACGTCAATGGGCACCCCTAATTCGGTACTGGTTTGCGATGGGTGCGATGGATCATGGGGGAGGGGCATCAACACTGGTCTGATCATGCACCATAGCGCATACTGGCACATAGGCAGCTGAAGGTGTACTCCATCGCCTCCGTCATAACGTCTCATCGATCTAATGTGCACGACGTATGACTGCTCAAGGGCAGCCTTACTGGGGAATGGGCAAATATCGCCGTATTTCCCTTTTGCCAGGTGAAAAAGGCCTATACCAACATCATCGTGACCCGAGTTCGTTTGAGCAATCCAGATATCGCACATGCGGAGACTCTTTGTCCCCTTGCCACTCGGGCCTATGGCCCATGCGCAAATCTGTCTCCTAATCGAACGTTCCAGTTGAAGCTCGGAGGGTTTCGTGTCCTTCCATTACGCCTGACGTGACGATCCACGTCATCAAAGCACCCCTGAATCTAATCTACTTTGCACCTTCTGTCATAGCACGTGTCAGTCAAGCGCTCGGAAGCGAGGGGCATCATCTTGTGCTTGAGAAAGGGAAGGGCAAAATAGAGTGCGCTCTATTGCGGGTACTAACAGTTCATATCGCAAGCTAAACTCAAATAGTGCTCGGGGTCGGCTCGCGCTACCGACCACATGGTCCCACTACTGGAACTAGTACAGCAAATGGCTACGGGGCAAATGCAACCTCTTTTGGTTCCTTTCTAAGTGGGAAACTGTCAAATGCTAGAATTTGTTGGGACAAAGCTTGGCTCTGGTACGTACGAGAAAGCCGTGGCTGAGACTGTGGCTAGGGTCGAAACTTCAGTGGCTGCGTTCCCTCCCCCTAAGGCTGACAAATTTTGCTACAGATCGATCGTTGGCCACATGTCACATGAGAATAATACTTGTGTTACCTGATTTAAGAACAAATGTCGAGTCCATGTCGCCTCTGTCAAGTACTGTACGTACCTTGGCTTACAGCCATGTCGGTCCGCCAATTAGAAGCGCCGGAAAAAGGATCCAACGATTTCCGGAATAGCCCCGCCATCACTACACGTTCATGACACGACTTCGCTTATCTTTACAGCCTAAGAGGAGTATAAGCAACATGTCTGCTCTTGAGAGGTTGCCACTTGAAATTCTGCATGAAGTTTGTATTTATCTACGAAGTACTCATCCTGATGCTGACCGCACATAGATCGTGTCGTATCTCCACGATGGCTACGAGCGACATCACTTCGGTGGATATGACCCTCCTCTAGGCCAACACGAGATAGCAGGGATCAAGCGCCGCTCGTACCTAGCATCTCTACGTGTCGTAAATCTTCTGTTCTACCAGATTGTCACGCCCATTCTTTTTCAGCACGCCATCATTTACTCCGGCAGTGTCATAACGAGATGGGGCGTAACCGCCGTGACCAGCAACGGCGTCACCGGCACTGCTCGTCTTGTAAAAATGTCGAAGCATCACCAATTTTGCGAAATTGTACGCCGTCTGGAAATCTGCTTGAAAATACGAGGTCCGAATGATTTCCAAGATTACAAGCCTGTGATTGAAGAGAGAGACAAGGACCTGGAGTACATTGCACGAATGGGCGCGGTGATCCATAGTGCATTACCCAGATTTACGAATCTTACGATCCTGAAGCTTAACTTTGAGGATATTCCTTATAGTTACAGCCAGGACTTTGATGACCCAGGTATGAACAGTTGCTGTTGGGTTCAGGATACTGAGAATTTCTTCGAGTCCCTGGCAACAGCGCTCTTCAGATCTGGGCTCAAGAATTTGGAAGAACTCGAACTCTCCTTGCCTCTCGCGTATGACTTTGGGCATTTTCTCCGGGACGACGACAATGGGGGACCTCACTCTCCAAAAGTATTCTTTCAACGACTCAAGCGTCTGAGTGTTCATTACGGACACTGTACTGAGGAAGACGAAGACCTTGAATTTCGGTATAACCAATCTAATCAGATCTTCGACAAATACCTCCGACAGCTGATACCACTCGCGACAAACTTGGATACTCTCAAGGCCAAGGGACCTGATGTGCTGGTGCTGGACTCATCAAGCCTGGAACCCTTGACCCTGGAAGTGCTGGACCTACAGAGCCTGTCTATTACAGGAGAAACACTAATAGCGCTCTTTGAACGGTCCACGGCGCTGCGAGATGTTGTGCTAATGGGAGTATACCTCGAGTCTGGCACATGGGTCGAAATCCTCACAGCCTTGAGCAAAACGCCGCTCACATCTTTCTATATCGAAACATGCGGCTATCAAAAAGAAGGCGAGACTATCCTCCGTGTGCCCCTCAACCCAACCATGCAGGCCAGACAGGACGATAGTTATATCGAGACCAACCGCGCCGAAGACCTTGACGCGTGTGAACTGGTGTTTGCGCGAGTCCATGAGAACATGCGTAAGATACATGGGGATAAATATGATGAAGCGGCGGCTGAGAAGAAGAGAGAGGTTCTGCATCAGGATATTATTCGCAAGACCGGGTCGCTTGGGGAGTTTTGTAGAAGGTTCTTTGCGGAGGTTGAGCGGGAGGAGGATAGTGATGAGGATGAGGATTCTTCGGAGATTGAATCTGAGGACGGTTCGCACATCGCTGAGTTTCTTGATATTGCTTTTGGTCAACGTACTGAAGACTCGGATGATGATGAGGATGGTGTCTCTTCGGATGTTGTGTCATCGGATTCAGGTTTGTCTGGCGATGAGTAGTTCACTTTCTATGGATTTCGTTGACGGGTTTTTTTCTTATAGCTCTGTGGATGCAAAAATGGTGTAGGACATTTTCGTAGGGGAATGCATGGAGTCTAAAGCTAGCTCTCTTTTATCTCATATGTAATATCAACGTTCATGACTCTCACGACAACTAAAACATAACTAATCCAGCGCCGATAAGCATGCTAAATAGCACAGCAAGAATGGATAAAAGCCCACCACTTATCAACAGGCTCGAGCCTCCATTATCATCATCCTCATCCTCAGCGTCATCATTCTTATCATCACCGCTCTTTTCCCCATCGCTACTTTCATCTCCATTCTCAATTAGCTTCAGATCCGACTCTTTGTAAACAAGCTTCACAGCAGGAAAGCGTCTAACAACCGCAAGTTCGTCATACTGGAAATACGCCCGAGTTTGCAAAGCTGTCATCGGCCAGATCTTCGGATTTGGCTCCGCCGTTACGACCGAGGATATATATTCCGACACATCGCTTGACTCTACCGTATAGACGGAACGTACGGCCATTTGACCGAGGTGCGTGTTGCAGACTTCTGTATATGTTGCAGATCTCAAGGGTTTGATGGATGAAAAGCAACTTCCTCCCTTTGCAGCAAACCAGCCACTGGTAAAGTTAGACCGCGAAATAGTGAGTCAGGAATTGGGACATACCTAGGGCAGCAGTATGCCAGCGTTTCAGAGGGAGTCAGTGCATCAAGCCATACTCGCTCCACGAGCATAGTGGGATTAATAAACGACACACCTGGCGGCGCAATCCTCGTCTGCGTAAAAACGCCTGTCTTCTCAACTGAACCAGTTTGGTTGCCATGCGCCAAGGTGCCAGCTGTAGTCCAGCCCTCTGGACAAGCGATGCCAGGAGAATAATAGTCAATAATATCATCACCTCCGTGATCGTTGACGTAGGAGGACAACTTGTCATAATTGGAACCGGATGGGAGACATTTCCCCATCGAAGTAGTTTCGCATGTTGGGGCTCCGTAACCGATTGTGATAGAGTCAGGATGCGCGAAGAAGATTTGGTCCGTCGTTGCAGTTATGCAGCTTGCGGGAGGCGTATATGTCGTGGTCAATGGACCGTTGTTGATGAGACCAATGCCAAAATATGTAGTGGCAGTCGGCATCGTGATTAGTTATATAGGAGGCTCTGATAGCTTACTTTAAGGTTATTTCTTAAGGTGATGGAGTGAGAAATAGCTCAGTGGGGAATGTTTAATGACTGTCTGGCTGCTGCGCCTTACCATGCGGCGTAGCAACAAAGACCAATTGGAGAGGCTGTCATCTTATTACCTGCTTCTTTGAGCACGGTGCTGGCCTAAGAGACCTTCTGGCTATTGGTGGGATTCTAGTCTTTGTCATCTCACATTTGCAGTCAAGGCAGCTTGAGCATCGACTTTGCATTAGTGTCGGATCTGTGAATCTTGGCAAATGGCCGGTCAAAAACTCTACAAGATGCTATTCTCAACTAGCCAAGTGAACATGAGAAAGTAGCCAGTTGTGTCCTTTATCTCTACTAATAATCTTTGGCAATTAGTAACATGCACCTCGATCATAACGCAGACACGAACAATTTGGATCCTCACATCTTTCACTTTTTATCTCAACCATGGAAATTTACAAAGGTCATATAGATTCCTTAAAGAACATCTGACACCTCGCAATGCCTTTCAATACGAGGGCACTACCGCAAAAATAACTATATTCAGCTGACTACATCGTGTATACAGCCAACCTGACTGGCATGGGAACTAGACTGTGCTTGAAACAAAAATATTGTATCTACTTCTTCACTACTAATGCTAAAGAAAATGGGTGGGCAGTACTCTAATAAGACAGAAAAGGCGACCCAATACATTCCAAAATTAAACAACACCCTAGACACTTATCTTATCATCGAACATTCCTTCCTCCCCTTGCCTTAATAATACACAGGATCCTAGCCGTCAGTAACTCTGTGCATATTCCCTATCCTCTGTACCTAAAAATGCCCTTAGTAAGGGGGTCCCTTTTGGCCTGTGCAATATCTACAGCCTCCTGCAGGATTAGCTAGTTCTATACTAAGAGTATTATATTAAGAATTATTATATATTAATCTTATAAACTTAATTAGCTTATATTTTCTTAGCTTTTAAAGCTTTTAGTTACTTAGATATAACTTACCTTAGTAAAAGTATTAATACTTTAACTTTTTTAACTTAAATAACTTAATTAATAAAACTTTTAATAATTTAACTATTTTATTATATATATAATTCTATTTAAAAGTTATTTAATAATTTTAATTATTAACTTTTTAATTATTAAATATATTTTTATATTTTTAATATTTTTATAATATTATAATATTTTTTAATTAATTATATTATTTTTTAATAATTTTATATTTTATTATTATTATTATTATTAAGCTTGATTTTTTTTATATTAAGCTTTTATAGTTTTTATACTTTTTTATAAGTAAAGTATAAAAAATAGTAAATATTTAAATTAAAAGTAATTATATAAAATACTTTATAGCTAAATAAAGTAATTTTAATATAATATTTACTTTTAATATTATTATTATTATATAGCTTAATAGCTTTAAAAAGTAATAAATATTCTTTTTTTAAATTAATATATTATTTAGTAATAGTTTTAAAAGTATTAAAGTTAATAAGAAATTTATAAATATAATTTTAAGTTTACTAGTTTATTAAGTTATTAGTAATAATAGTTTACTTTATTATTAATATATTATTAATATAGTTATATTATAATATATATATAAAAGTATAAACTTAAAGTTATATCCTTTTATATACCTTTTAATCTTTTCTTTTTATAATATCCTAAAGTATATAATAAGATTTATTAATTATTATAATAAATAAAAGCTTATATTAAGGGAAAAAAAATTATATTATTATTTATTATTTATATTTATAGCCTAAAGCTTATTAACCTTATAGGCCACAGTTATCCTATAGTTCTGTGCTAAGAAAATAAGAACCTCCATAGTCCACTCTTAACACCTTTTTATATTAACCTGGAACATTCTTCTTAGTGACTTCGTATGATTTACTCATTAGGGACTGTTACTTACTCCGTCAATAGGTACTCGGACGTTCTGACCCCTGGGGGGAGGAGGAACAGAGGCAGCTTAACGCTCAATAATACCCCTAGGCACCTACTCCTTAACCATGGTAGTTGAGGTAGGTTCATAGAGATCCGCAATATCAACCTTTCCCAATAGAACTAATTGCTTCAGTTCCTTAGAAGTTTGGCCGTTGTAGTTTTGCTTTATCTTAAAAGCAAAGCCTAATATGACAGGTTCTCCTACTACATAGATAACCGTGCTAACGGTCTTCTGTAATCTGTAATCCTGTCCCAGGGTGCCACGATTGCAGTCTGCGTTGGGGATAAAGAGAGCGAAATGGGCACGTTAATTCGCACCACCACCGTATTTGGCAATGTAGGGAGTTCGAACAGTCATGGCTAAGAGGCAGGTGTATCCAAGAAAAGAGGGATATAAATTAGGGTGAGAAGATTTAAGTGTGCAGTGAAGTGCGTAGGTTGCTGACTTGGTAAGTTGAGTTTGTTTATTCTAGCCATTTATCTAGAGAAAACACGACCTCTTATATTCGTGCCAACAGGACATAAGATGGAGGGATAATTTCATCTCGTCGTATTGTTCCACCACCAGCCTGGTCTAGTAGCAGAAGAGGGCGCGCCTTGAAACAGCTACATGATATATTCCTGTACATTTGACCTTATGATTCGGCCCTCTCAAGCTGTTCCCAGGGATCAACACTTCATTCTGAAGTAGAGATAGGCTCTCTAAGCGCTATCTGAGAATTATAAGGAGGTGGCATTGTCCAAACTCCTGCAACTAACCGCCCTGGCGAATGTCATGTTGGGTCAGGGATGAGAAATTACGCAATAATACCTCACTAATATCCTAGCTAGTGGCTCATGAGGTTCGTGGACTTTTTCCACTTTCAACCAACATGCATTGTAAAAAGGTCGAACCAACAGTCTTATTTTTAGCAAATGTTACGTATCTACATTCACGCCCTCTTTACCCAAGGAGCGCGAGTATGACACTTAATCCTCGAGCGCCTTGATATATCTCTTGATTATATTCGTTTCTTTCTATCGCTGGGATAGATTGCAATCTCTTAGACCGTTGGACTTAATGCATATGATGGTAACACTGGGCATTATCCTAATAGCCCATCACGGAATTAATAGGCCCGGGGCTGTCATGCAGTGAAGAATAAAACATGATGATTGGACAACGGCCCCACAACAATAAACTTCCATCGTTGTTTGGAACAAGCGCGCGGTTCGAACACCATCAACTCTTTGTCCCCATAACTGACCCAACACAGCCTTCCACCTACATTACCACGCAAGATGTCTGCCAACGGAGAAAACAAGCTATACGACTCGATGATTGATGTCTCGTCTCTCCCGGACATCACGCAACCTGAGATGGATTTCCTCGAGTCATCCTTCTTCCAGACCCACGATAGCACCGAATCAAGGCCCGAACTCCCAACACCAGCATCTTTATTTGAGGGATATGGAGATCGTGGGGCCGATGTCATTAAAATTGAAAAGCTGAACCTGGCCATAAAAACAGATGCTCAAGTCCATCTAAATCTCGAGGAAGCGCAAACCTTATGGGCAATTCGAAAAGTCTTTCCAAATGGCGAGGTTCCAGTACCAGAAGTGTTTGGTTGGAGGAAATACGAGGATCGGGTCTTCATTTACATGAGCCTCGTGCCAGGAGAAACACTCCGAGAAGTCTGGCCATCGCTTACTGAGGATGACAAGGGTTCACTCCAACACCAACTCAAAGAGATTATCGGTACGCTGAGGAAGCTTAAGCAATCGCCGGAAACTATCGGTGAGTGCATTCTGTCTCTCAAGTTTGATTACTCTCTAAATTACCTCCAGGATCTGTCCGCGGAGGACCACTACAAGACCGATTTTTCCGCATAGACGGGGAGAAAGGCCCTTTGTCTAGTGTTAAACAGTTCAACGACTGGCTGTTCGCTATTGCAACCCGCCAGGATCCCCAACCAGGGAAAGAGATCCAAGGCCTGGACCACCCCGATATGTACCGCGATGTGCTCCCGGATGAAGGGAATATCTATTTTACTCATGGAGACCTTACACTGGGTAATATTATGGTCTCGGGTTCTCCTGGCGCTTATACTATCACGGGGATCATTGATTGGGAGCAGGCAGGGTGGTATCCTGACTACTGGGAGTATTGCAAGATTTTGCTGGGAGTTGAGTCGCACCACGAGTGGTGGACTGAGGGATGGGCGGAAAAGATTACGGAACCATTTCATGATATCTTCTTTGCAGTCTCAGAGTATTCTCTGTGGTGTTGCCCTTGATAACCACGAACAATTAACGAGATACTGGGAGGTGGCCTGGTTTCTAGAATTAAATTGAGTATTTTTTCTGAGGCACTGAGACATGACTGTATTTACTAGCCTCTCTCCGATGAAAGATGTTTTAGATACCTATGCCCACTTCTAACTCTGAACCAACATATTTTACATAGCTGCCTCACCGAGCAAGGAAATTCCTTTAGTTGTCAGAATCAAGAGACATAGGATCACGGGACTTTTAAGTTAAAGGAAGGCCTATAAGCTAGGATATTCCAACTTTCCTCAATCTTTATTTTAAAGAAAAGTAAATGCGAAAAGCAACCATCAGATGAGAATCACTCGTGACCTTCCCTTGCTCCCTTGCGAGCCGCTGCTGCTTCAAGCCGTCGCATTGACAAAGGAAACAAGCTCCATGACCATTTATAGCTTAGTTCTGAACGTCTAGCAAAATCCAGACTAGGGATCATGCCCGCCTCCTCATAGGTACCCAAGCCTAGATTCTCACTAGCTAACGTTATCATCATATCTTCGACATCAACCTCTTCGGTCTCCAATTCATTGACACATTGGGTAGCAACATCTGCTTGTGTTCGAAATTCAGATGACTCGGATGACTCTCGACATTGGTTTATCAAGTCCACGCCAAAAAGGCGTTTAATATCGATGCTCGAAAGGGACGCCGCCCCTGATACGACACGCTCAAACTTCCGTCGAGGTAGACCGTCTTGCTCAACACTGTCTCCTGCCAGGCATGGCCTCATAAAGTATCTGACTTTAATTGAGGGGCTGTCAAACCTTGTCAGAGCATCCTCGGCTCCAGGAATCTTCAACACATTCTCGGCCAAACCCTCTCCATGCTTCAAGAGCAGATACAGCAGCAAGAACTGTATGTTAATCTCGTAAACCACAAAGAAGTACTTATGGTCGAGTCTGTCTAATCCATACCCTATTATATCAGTTTCAAAAAACTGCATGACCCCACGATCAGAAAAGGAAGCAAAGAATACAACAGCTGCGTTTAGGTCCTGCCAAGTCTTCGCCATTTCAATAGCCATTTCTAATCTTTCATATGGCAGTTCTGCTAAGAACTCTCTCGTTTCTCTAGGCGAAACTGACCCCTCTTCGTAAATATAGCTGTGATTCATTATTAAGAAGTAAAACCTGAGAAGGTTGGTGAATGCTGTTTCAATTCTGAGAAATGGCTCACAGTTGTAACAAGTTAGAAGTACACCATATTCGTGTGGGTCTCCAAGGGCTATCAAAGAATCGAAAGTTCTCTTGCGGAGTTTTCTTCTGAACACTAGATTGCATCCCTCACGCATTACACTGGTGGCCACATGTGGCGAGGGTTCGGTTGTCAGATGCGAGATAACATAGTCCTCAAAAACATCATGCCGGTTCAAGTAAGTGAAGAAACAGGGCTGAGGTCGCCATGAATATTGGAAGCATCTTATGAGATGCTTGTCAAACAATGGCTGAATGGCGTCGAGCATCTGAGAAGCCAGCTGCAGACCTTCACTTCCCCAGCGTCTTGCAAACGTGGCGATTTGCTCAATAATTGAATGGCCAGAGCATGGCAGGTCTATTTCTGATGTCAGAAGTATTAATGTGCAGACCAGACCCTTCAAAAGCCGTGTTTGCTGGGGAAAATCAGACAAAGGTTCGCGTCCTAGGATGCGCTGGCCCGCTTCTGTGTCCGTCAGAAAATCATGTGCTGTTCGGTGAATGAAAGCCACCTCGCCAGTTACCACACTGGCCGCAGTTAGATTAACTCTCCATGTTTTGGAAGTGTCCTCGACGATCATGTCCGTACGTGCTTCAAGTAATCCTGCGCATCTAGTGTGTACTGAAGCCTTTGTCTCGTCACACATTTGTTGAATCTGTGTTGTTCCGATTGTACCAGCGCGGTTGAGAATGTGCTGTTGTGTTTTATAGTCCTCAGTGCAAGCAATTTGAAGTGTCAATGGCAATGAGAAATCATACCAATGAACACCAATTGCGATGCTCTGCGTTTTGGTTGAACCGTCCAGAACGTACCGAAAGAACCTGCGTGCTGTCTCTTGATAGACATTGCTTTTTGCGTTGGACCTTTGCCACATGTCTGTGTAAAGCTTCTCAAGGTCTCCGGGTAGCTCATCGATCCGTGTAGAAAGCATATCCTTAGAGTCGTGATTCTCGATCCCCTCTATGATGCTTCGTGTAGCAAGATGAAGCCATAGAAACACACCTTGCGCTTTATTAACAAGCTCTTGACGCAGATGATTAGAGAGCTCTAAAGAAAGATGACTGTTAAGCAATAGCTCACGGAATCTCTTTCGTACAAAGACAAGCATATCAAATCTAGTCAAGTCTTCCAGCAAAATTCCTATCGCGTTTGTTGCGCGGAGCCACCTCATGATTTGTGCCTCAGGCCGGGTCGATATACACAGCTTGACTTTCGGGAGTTCTGATATAGACTGGATAGATTTGGAAAGCTGAGAAAAACCTTCTTTATCGCGAATCTCATCTAGTCCGTCGATAAAAATGCATATACTTCGGGGATCCATGTTCGTAAGGTAATTCCAGACGGCTTGCAAGTCTTCGATAGACCAATCATGGTATTCGGAGTGGAGGGACAAGTTACTAAAGCCCTGCATTGCGCTCAAAATCAAATGTTGTTGGTCTTGAAGTCTTTGGTAGAGTAGAGAGCACCAAAGGCCTTTAATACTGTTTTGCTCTTCTGAGCCAATTTTCCAGAAGAAGTAAGAGATGATAATCGCACCGGGGCTCCATTCTTGGATCAAGTCTTGGGTTTGGTCCTGGTTTAGGATAAATTTGACAAGTGTACTTTTACCCGAGCCAGGCTTTCCTTGAATATAGAAAAATTTGTCGTCTGATTTTAGCCACGACTTAAAAGTGAACCACTTATCGTAGATATCATCCATGTCGCTCATGTAGCTGAGGTCGCTAGCCGCCTCGGAGGATTCAAAGCCCTCTGGATCAATCTCGCCATTGCTATCGTCATCTTCGGAATCAGTCTCTCCACTCCTGTAGTCGTCTCCTGAACCATCGTCGCTCTGATCATCGTCATCTCCTGAGTCGTCTTCATCGTCCGGATTGCCATCATTCTCTAGGCTATCGTCATCTGTTGAATGGCTGCTTTCTTCTGAATCTCCATAATACATGTCTATCATGTCATCATAAGTAGCAAATACTTGATTAAAACTCGCATCTCTCGAATCCATGATATCGTTGTAGCGTTGGTTCATACGTGGAGCTTTCAAACTTTGAAGAAAGGTTTCGCATTTTCTCTTTGTTTCAGCGGCAGTCCTTAGCTCCAGGACTTGGTTGTCGGTATGCGAATTGATGGCTGCCTCGGCTCTGGCACCTTCTTGGGTAATCGCACTGCGTGTTGCAGCATGTTCTCGCGACACGAGATTCTTTACATCGGTGATGCCTTGAGCGAGTTGGTCGATGATAAACCGGACATCGGTATCCAATTTACTGAATGATGCTTCTTGCCGGAAGTATATTGCATCGTTCTGTGTGCTAGAGCAACGCTTATCTTAGTAAATGGCCACATCGATCCGGTTGATGAGCTTACCATGAATGGGACTTCAACTCGGTTTCTATGACCTGTTGATACTTCGAAAGTGATTCCTGGAGAGCCTGGAGCTTTTCCCGATGCCTCGACGCTCGGAAAGTCTTGCGGATTGACTTTAAAATACTTCCTCGAGCCTGCATGCTAGTCACGCACCGAACCTCGGTCTCCAGCTTATCAGCAGCGTCTTTGCATTCCTTGGCAATATTTTGCAGCTCGGGGCTAGTAAACCTGGAATTTGCGTTTTTCATCTGCTCGCAGCGTGTGTGTACTCGACCGACGGCTTCAGACATCTGTCCCGCGTAGCGCTGAAGATCATCTTGAGAAGTGGTGGCTCCATCATATGCGTTTTTGCAAGCTAAAACGACGTCGGTTGCGAACGAAATAACTTGTAGGACTGCGCTTGCCGCACCAAGTGCTTCAAAGCCTGTAAGCATGATGATTTGCTCTCTGGAGAAATGGTCTGACGCTCTGAAGTGAGGGGTAAAGAAGATGAAAAGTCCACAGCCTGATCAGGCTGTGCAGGTCTGATGTGTTGGGCTGAATCGCGCTGACTAACAAGGATAACCAGTAAGATATTGATGCCAATAATAGAAATGCATGCACAGGATAATCAGTTTTTGCGGTCTTATGCACCACATCTGGTGTCGGGTAAATGGCTGAAAGTGTAGAGCGAATACTTTTTCTTGGTCAAATCTACTGATTTGTACTTCAAATATTGAATACCAGTCCACACCTCCAGCCTTTGACTCTTCTATCTGCTCTACCAAATCGACTCTTCCTCAAGAATGGCCAAAGTAACTGGATCAACCGCCAAATCGCACAGCTTCAAGTGCCGATAGGTGGCCGTCCCGTCAATATGTATGCCCCTCCACTCGACTCTCAACAACGGCTCCTCCTTGACCAAAAAGCCCACGTTGTACCTTTGAGCTACTCTCGCCCACTGTTGTCTGATTCCTTCTGTCAGGTCCAACCAGTCTCCAGCTACTCTCCATGTGATGGTAACTTGGTCTTTCTCAAGCTCATATCTGAATATACAGGCATTTAGTTTATTGTGCCACCATATTTCCATAATCTGGAGATTTGGCAAGTCTCGGGCTGCGGCGGCAGATTCTTCCAAGAGACTATCTAACTGATACTGTAACATTAAAGATCCCGCGATATGACTATTTAGAACGTCAAGACTTAGCTGCTTCAGTTTTGAGCCATGTTCGAGTTCTTGAGACTGCCGTGTCCTTCGAAGATGCCGCATGAATTCCAGTGGATTTATGCCAGTAGGTGGACAGAGTGAGACTAGGTGGTGAGCCTTCTCCGCTAGAGATTTCTCTAGTCTGGCCGTTGCGTTTAGGAACAGCATATGCGACTGAGAGTACAATCTTGGAACGAGGTTCAAGGAAAATCGACGAATATGATAGGGGAGCCGGAGAACTAGATTGTTCCAGCCACTGGAATATCGATGTAAAGCACCTATACCTGATGCAGCTTCGACCCGAAAAGAAATGACGTTTGTCAGAGCCGTGCCCAGGATCCGTACCAAGGTCCAATCACCTATCCCTCTGTTGAACTGATGGCGTAACCAGAGGGTATGAACGATCGGGACTTGCTTGAGATGCTTCCTTGTAGTCAACTGAAGCGGTGTGCCTTGTCGTCGCCACCTGCCTTGCATGGTCTTTTGTCTCGACCAATTCTTTGCACCTACGAACTCTCGCATGCTAGGTGAACTTTCCAGGTCCTCTTTCAGCTGGAAGTTGTCATGCAAATCGTATTCCATCGCGGCTTGGCCACAATATTCGTTATCACCAGGTGAGTAAGCAGTTATCTCCAGTATCAACCCGGTGTCCTTATGGTTGGAAGGCTCCCAACGGCGGAGCACATCAAACAATACTTTGAGCGAATGGGTAAATCTCTGGTTATTCCTACATGATACTGTTAGAGATGAGCGAGTTGATAAGATCCACTACTCTCACCAATTGATGGTAGCATGAGACTCTGGCTTATTGCATTCCGGATAATCATAGTCCTGAAGCTTGATTCTCAGACATAAATAGCGTATATAAGACAGTCTCGCGGCCTTTTCGCCATCGGTCATTTTTGAGAATCTAACCAGCTGGGAGTTGTCGATCAGAAGGCGTCGGAAAGTAAACCTTTCGAAGTAATCTTGCCATTCAGAAGAGACGCAGGCATACGGAACAAGTCCCGTAGTTCGAGATTTCTGCTCTCCAGCCACATATCCGAAGATCTGTAGTCGAAGTTCTACAGGGAGCGACGACCACTCGTAGGAAATGGGTCTCCTCGGGGTAGTGGATGTGAAAGTCATGCTGAAAAGTTTTTATTTTGCCATATTTCGAGGAAAGGGAAAATTTCACGGCGGCTGCTGGTTTTTATAATGGATCAAGTAAAACTTTATCTTTTTCATAAGCTTTTTTAGTGACTAATAATGGAGGGAGCGCTGCCAACATGGACGCTGATTGTAATGAATAAAGCCCTCATTTTGTTAAACTTTAGGCAACGCGCACTCTTACTCGCACAAATCGCGAGTGAGCTATATTCGAAACCTTAAATGGCGAAGCTTGACACAATACAAAGCAGACAATTGGAAAGAAAACATGGTACTTCTGCCCACATGATCCCACTCACTTAACTCAGTCCACCGACTCCCCATACTCTTTCAATCCATAGGTGCCCTCTCCACACAGGAACAACTCAATTCAGAACCGCTACAAGGCGCATAAACCCCTTTGGTGGAGACGCCTCCAGTCATGGTCGCAAAAGTAAGACGCATGGGAAAAGAGGGTGCAGGTGTCATCGTCAATGCAAAATTGCAGCTACTCTTCAAGCGAATATATCCCCCTATAATCTTTGATGTAGTTTGCTCCTACTCCGTTATATTGTTGAAAAACGCCGCACGAGTTAGTCGGACAGAAACCCATCGACACAGCCGAAAGTGGCGATGGTCGTCTCAGTGCTTCAAGCAAGTTTAACGAAAGATTGTGTAAGCACTGTAGAAGGCGCTTCAAGTTCGGTGGTAGCAGTTGAGACTTGTGGCTGACAGCTTAAATCAGCATACAGGACTTGGTAGCAGTATCAGTGGTTAACCTAGGCGCGATTGCGGTCTCAGTGGTCGATGATAAATTACCCCAGAGATAGTCGTGTCGGTTTTAGAGGCTGCGAGAGTGAAGTAGTATCGACGTGGTGAAAACAAGAGATCAGGGCTTGCATAGTTCATGTTGGACACCAGGGGCGATAAGCCTAATTACCTCAAGGATCCTAGGAGCGATCATATTTAAGGCAGGGTAAGCTTACGAAGGAGCAGGTAAACGAGTGACGAAATTTGGATAGGAGCTGAACTAAACCGAGCTGGGTATCGTCCAAGTGCCCAAACGAGCCAGCCAATCATGATTGTCAATCTATAACACACTAACCCAGCTGAGAGCCCAAGTGGGACTAACAGTGACACCTCATAATGCCTTGTTGAGGGTATAAGTATAGACACAGGGACATATTAGCTTGTCATTTAATCGCATCATCTTCGTCATTAAGCCAAGTGCCCCTCCTTTGTACTTATCGGCCGGCGTTTCCTGCCATCCTCAGCAACCATGTCGACATGCCATGCGCTTCAAGTCCCAAACACACAATGGAACCTCTGCCCCTCCACAGCTGCCTCCATACTATTCCTAGTACTCTTTGCCATCACAAACATCGCCCATCTCGTCCAAGCCATCCACTACCGATCGGGGTACTGCTGGGTCATTATCATGTCGGCCTTCTGGCAAGTCTTCACCTACATCTTCCGCACCATTAGCATCTACAACCCCGCTAGCTTTGACTACTACGCGACATGGTTCGTCGTCATTCTCGTCGCGCCGCTGTGGACCAATGCATTCGCCTACATGGTGTTTGGGCGCATGGTATGGTGCTACACACCTGATGGCAGATTGTATGGCGTGAAGGCTTGGCAGTTCGGTTTTATCTTTGTTATATTGGATATTATCGCTTTTATTGTCCAGGTTTATGGCGCGGCGCAAGCTGCGACTGGGAAAAACAAGACACTAGCCGAGAAACTCGATGCCTTGCACATTTACATGGGCGGAGTTGGACTCCAGCTGTTTTTCATTATCGTTTTTACTGTCTTCGGGATCCATCTTTTCCGACGGCTTCGCACCTCGAACTTGGGCGTAGATTCTGAAACGCAGAAGAGATCTGTTATGATGCTCTTTTACGCTATGTTTATTGCACTAGCTCTCATTGTAGTGAGTAGAGACTGAACCAACCGACTGATGAAGCCATATGTCTAATGAGATCTAGCTGCGAATCATTTTCCGTCTTATAGAATACTCACAAGGCCTTGACAGTGACATCCCACGACACGAGGCTTACCAGTATGCGCTAGACTCTCTACCCATGCTGATTGCTTTGGTAGCGTTCAACGTGGTTCATCCGGCTCGCGTTATGGGCAGCAAAGAAGCCAGCATGCCAAAGTTTTGGCAGAGAAACAAAAGGCGTACCGAGATACAGTTAGACGAGGCATCTTGAGTTTGCCTCTCCGAGATTTATGCTAAGTGGCGATACGTTTAGGATTGATCTAAGCGTGCATTGATATGGACTGAGCATTTCTATATTGTGGCTAAGTATAAGTAGATATGGCCTTTTAGAACAAGATTTATTTTTTGCTCACAAAACAAAGTTTACATCCTTGAGACTCGCTTATAGATCGCCATACATTATCTACCATCCAATGACTTCCTCCCACTCCCTATCTTGTAGTCCATATCGTATCATTGCCTGCCTCTCCCCAGGGCCTAGCGATACATATACGCTTCTTACCCTCCTCGGACCAGGAACGTCTTTACAGCTGCGCACGTCTAACTTTTCCTCTTCTGCCTCCATAATCCTCCGTGCAACTCTTCCAGTCAAATGGCTGCTCCAAACGCCCTCTTGGGCCTGTCGGGACATTAACAAGGAGATCGCCCTCCGACGGATCCCAGGATCGCGACACCATGCGACTATCACAAATAAAACAGGTACCACTCCAATTTCGAGGTGGAACAGCGGGGCAGTGTCTGTGTCTTCGAGGCCGAGAACACGGCTGGCACAGTTTACCAGCTCCTCGAAGTCGCTGGTGTAGTTATCCAGGCTGAGTGTATATGGATTGTTGTTTATATTCTCCCAAGGCAAGACCATGTTGAAGTATCGGCGGTGTAAGTCTATGAGCGCAAGTGACCTCTGCTCGTGGGGAGAGAATGACAGTCCACCACGGGAAATGACGAATTTGTCGAATCCCAGGGACCAACGAGAAAATGCAGCGGCTAGTTCAAAGTTTGTCACTGTTTCTGTCAATCGTAACGCCAAAATGGCATTGAGGGCTTCCCTGGCCTCTAATAGAGAGCTAAACGTGTAGTTGGTGTTGACCCTCATCAACTGGGAGCCTGAAACGCACTTTAGGTAAAGTTCAGGCGTCACATCGCCAACCAGCTAGGACACAAGAGTTAGAATTATGAGGTATTCATGTGCGCAGTTGCTTACTAAAGCCACCTGCAGAGCAAGCCGGTTAAACAGGGTTTGCACATGATTAAGGATGTCATTTAGACCTGCAGCTTGACGGAACTGGCTCATCATTCGATGGCCATGCTTGAATAATCGAATGGCAGTTTCGGTATGTCCCTGTAAGATCTGTTCACTGTAAGTTGCATGGCTCTATGAATGAGGATAATGGTCATACTTGCCTCAATGCAAACGAATACTAGACAAGACACTAAGTGGACTTGCGACAGCGAGCTGTGAGAAGCATGTAGCTCCTTGATGGATAGATTGTAATGCTTTAATGCAAATGGACTCTTATCCCCAGGTTTTCCATTTGTAAAGGCCTCGTGATATGCCGAAAACGAAACTAGTGCATGGGAAATGCTGGGCTCGTACTGAGCAACCTGCAATACACTAATCCCCCAGAACTCATCGGGGAAGAAGGAAGTTAGTTGAGATAGGGTGCGCTCGATAAAGAACTGGATAGAGCGTGCTTCCTGAGAGTTGCGGTATCCGGCACTGACAGTCTGGGTCGGTGGCTGCTGCTGTAGCACCTGTTCTGCTGCTGCTGCTTCTTCGTAGCCGTCACAGGTGCGGCCGGTTGATGTGCCTATCAAATCATTAGTCTCACCGTTACTCAGGGCTCGCCAGCTGTCCTTACACCTTACGCATGAGGGCCGTGCCTCGTCACATTTGACACGACGGACTAGATCATGTAAGCAATCTGCGCCGATCCCTACTTATGGTGGCTTACTCCTGCGATGTCCATTAATACGTGGCACAGTCCATCAGCGGCGTGGACTCACCTGCAGGTCAAGCACCCAGCCCGACTTCTCT
This sequence comes from Fusarium sororula, assembly GCA_017579625.1. Lineage (NCBI taxonomy): Eukaryota > Fungi > Ascomycota > Sordariomycetes > Hypocreales > Nectriaceae > Fusarium > Fusarium sororula. The sequence goes on along the minus strand of JACWFA010000031.1, from coordinate 404,031 downwards.
GCGTTCTGGCTCGCACTCGCTGCCCCGGCTTTACCTTTGTCATTGATATGTTTAGTTTATTGATGTACTCGTGTAGAAAGTCCCCCTGGTGTCCTCTATGTCTTCCCGCAGACTCGATTTCATATCTCAGCTGACGTAGACTAGAGGCTTAGGTGGAGCTGCCCAGACGAGCCAGCCAATCAATTTCCCGTCGTTGAGCTATTTCTGATTAAAATGTCTGAGAGTTGGAAACAGTCTATACCCTCTTAAGTTTAGTCTGCTGCTCTAATCAACATAGCACAGAGACATGATCCCGAACTGGATTAGTCCAACCGGACCTGAATATGTAAACAGTGAAAAGCTCTACGCGAAAACATTAAACACATGTTAAACAATACATGGTAGAAAAGTAAATATTCACTTGGGGAGACTCTAATTGATTGACATAAAAATATTAAAAATTAAAACCATGAACTATTGCTAATCCAAGTCCCGTTGCCTAAGTGTTATACATAGATCCTGTAATCTTAACCGTTTATCATCTACATGAAGAAAGCAAGGGCAGCTGGGAGAGCCAGCATGAAGCCACTGCGAACCACGCTGGCACCACTGACGGGAACAGGAGTGGTAGAGACGGGAGTCTCAGCAGCGGGAGGAACAGAACCAGGCTGAGAGACTGTAGGAGGAACAGATCCGGGCTGAGAGACAGCGGGAGGAGGCGCGTAGCCAGCGGTAGTGCCGGGGGCGGGAACCACAGGAACGGCAGTGGTAGGAACAGGAGCTGGGTAGACGGGAACGTGGGTGGAGACGGTTCCGTTGCTGGGAGGGTAAGGCATGCTGTGAGCGGGAGGGGCCACGGGCTTGCCACCAGTAGGCTTCTCGGGAGTGGGGTATCCGGCGGTAGGCTTCTCAGGAACGGGAGACTCGCCGGTGGGCTTTCCAGGGACAGGGACCTCAGCAGTAGGCTTCTCCTCACCCTCGGTAGTAGGAGCAGCGTGGCTGGGGACCTCATAAGCCTTGGTGCCGGGAGAAGTAGTGGTGACGACCTGGAAAGTAGACTGGGCCTTGGAAGGATGAGCAGTCTTTCCCTCCTCGGGGCAGTAGGTGGTGGTGTCGACGATGGTGACGGTAGGAGCAGGAGGGGGAGTAGTAGGAGGGTGGAAGGTCTTGGTAGTTCGGGTCTTGCAAGGCACGATCGTGGTGAGAGTGTCAGTGAGGGTGGTGACGGGAACGTGGACCTTGGTGGAGTGAGCAGTGGTGGTCGCAGGGACAGCGCCGGTCTCGGTAGCGGGGCAGACGTAGGTGCTCTTGATGATGGTGGAGGTAACGATCTTCTGGGTGTAGCGGGCAGGGCAGTTGATGACGGAGGCAGCGCAGCTAGTTATGGTGTAGACGTGGGTGGAGGTGACGGTGCTGGTGACATCGCCGGTGGTCTGGGGCTTGGCGAGAGCGGAAGAGGAGCCAGGGCCAGCGGGGTAGGCGCCGGAACCAGAGCCGGTAGTCTCGGCACCAGCGGAAGCACCGGAGCTAGAACCGGAACCAGGGACGGGGTAAGCACCGGAGCCGGAGCCAGTAGTCTTAGCGCCGGCAGGAGCAGATGATCCAGAGCCAGAGGCACCGGGGACGGGATAAGCACCTGATCCAGATCCGGTGGTTTCAGCACCAGCAGGGTAAGTCTCAGAGCCAGAGGCGCCTGATCCAGCACCAGTAGTCTCAGAACCAGAGGCACCGGGGACGGGGTAGGCACCTGATCCAGAGCCGGTAGTCTCAGCACCAACAGAGGCACCAGATTCAGAACCAGAGCCAGGGACGGGATAGGCACCTGATGAGCCAGTGGTCTCAGCGCCGGCGGGGTAAGTCTCAGAACCAGAAGAAGCACCAGAGCCAGAGCCGGAACCGGTGGTTTCGGCACCAGCAGGATAAGTCTCCGAACCAGAGGCACCTGATCCAGAGCCAGTAGTCTCAGCACCTGCAGAGGCACCAGTCTCAGAACCAGACGCACCGGGGACAGGGTAAGCACCTGATCCGGAACCGGTAGTCTCAGCTCCAGCGGAAGCAACAGACCCAGAGCCAGTGGTCTCAGCACCAGCAGGGTAAGTCTCGGAGCCAGATGCACCAGGAACGGGGTAAGCGTCAGAAGAATCAGCAGTGGCAGAGCCGGTAACATCAGCGGAGCCAGAAGCATCAGCAGAACCGGTGGCATCAGGAAGAGCAGAGTCCGTAGTAGAGTCAGAGCCACCAGCAGGGACTGTGGAAAGAGTAGCGACCTCAGTGGAAGTAGGGTTGCCTTGCTGCTCAATGAAGCCACCGGGAGTACCGCGGTTAGGCTGGCAAACCTTGGCCTGAGCAGCAGTAGCAAGGGTGATGGTCAAGGTAGGAGCAAGGCTGATGTCGAGAATGTCGCCAACCTCAACGTTGAGCTCGACAGCGAGACCAAGAGTGAGAGCAATGAGCTCATCGACGGAGACGGCGCAGTTGTCGGTGGCGATGAGAACAGCAGTGTACTCGAAAAGGCTGACCCAGACAGCAATCTTGGCACCAGCCTCGATGTCGAGAACAGGGATGTCAAGCTCGGCCGAAAGATCAATCTCAGTTCGGAGACGGAGGCCAAGAGTGAGAGAAACCTCGGCAGAGAGGTCGACCTCGGCAGCAACGCCAATGGGGAGAGCCTTGGCAACAAGACCCTCAAGGGAGACGTCAACAATCTCCTTGGTGAGAAGAGAAACCTCAACGAAAGCCTCCTCACCGAAGGCAAGGTAAACACCAGCGGACAGGTCAATAGCAGCATCAACACCAACAACAAGGTCAAGAGCGAGAGCAGCACCGGCCTCGGCCTCAAGAAGACCGGGGACCTCAAGCTGAAGAGCAGCAGAAGCGAAAAGTTCAATGGATTCGTGAACAGCAGCGGAAGCAGAGATGTCAAGCTCGACGTAAGCCTTGATAGCACCAAGGCCAATACGCACACGAGGCTCTGTCAGGAAACCCTCCACAAGCTCGAGGGTAGCCTCACCCTCGATCTGAGCACTAGGAAGGTTAAGACCGAGCTTGATGGCGGCAGCAGCACCAGAAGCAGGAGCAGCGATACCGTCGAAGAGAACGTGGTTCTCCCAGCTGTTGGCCAAGTTGCAAGTAGAAGGAAGACCACCCTTCTGGCTAGCGGCAGACGTGGTGGGGGCTAGGTCAAGGCCCTTGGAGGTGGTATCAGCGGCAGATGAAGCACCATTTCCAATCGAAACATCAACACCGAGACCAAGACCGAGGCCGAGACCGTGAGGCGAGGCAGTGGCAACAGCCACAAGACCCCCCAAAGTGGGAATCAAACTAGAAAAATGCATCTTTTAATAAACAAATGTAAATGAGTGACTGGAGCGTGAAACGCTTCCGAATAAGTGAGTGAAAAGAGAGTGACTGGGTTAAAAAAGAGTGCAGAAAACTAGAGAAGACGAGAACCAAACTACGAGCAGAAGAAGAGCATTTTAAAGGAGGAATACAGTACCACGTAACTGTCGAACCATCTCCTTGACGATGTCACCTCGTGAAGCGGGCGGGAGTTGAAAAGCGGTCACAATTATATCCGGCGATCGCTATTTAACACCCTTGCCGTACGCCTTGCCATATTAGGGAATTCTCCTGTCAACCATGTGGAGTTGGGGTGCACGCGGGATGAATTAGTCTGGGCCTCGGAGACTTTTCAATGGAGATGTTTCCACATGCTGGCGAATAGGAGGAGCATGTTTTGTTTCGGGGGTTAATGGTGATCACGACCGTTGAAACAAGAGGATGGGTATAAGGGTGGCTTTTTCATCCCAGTTGGGGATTTGATCTGTTAGACTATGATCGCCGTATACTTACCCATCATGAGAGTATCGAGATTGAAGACTGACGTTGCGCGTTCTATCTAACGAGGGAGAACGGATGTAAGGAGCTTTACTTTTTCCCGTGGTTCAGTTGAGGTCTGAGCGTACATGAAAACTGCCGGTCAGCGAGATGACCATGAACTGAGACAAAATTTGACAGGAGGGTCTAAGAGCCGATAAGCCACGGCACAACGGCAGCACAGCCAAATTTTATCAATCATCCGGTCTAGAATAAACTCGTTCGCCCGCTGCGTAAACATAGCCATTCATGTCTGTTCCGTCGTCAGGGCGCAAACTTCGGCTGCGACTCTAGCCTCACAGGGGTAAGTGGACCACGAGCCAAGCCGCAATGACACGAGTTGGGCTTGGGAGATCATGTCTTGGAAATGCCACGAGGCGAGATTTAAGTGTATTGAGCGTGTTGATCGAGGTGGCGCAGGGTCGGACCCTGAATGGTGCGAGTCGTGCAGGAAATGCCAATTTCCTTACTAAACTCTCGACGATTTTTGCTTTTTAGCAGATTTGGAGAAGAAGTGTTTTGACCAATTATTTGATCTGGGATAGAGTTGGTTGTTACGTAGAAGCTTTTGGGCTGGGCTTGGTTGAACTGCCAGGGTTGTATTCACTGTGGCTGTGAAACTCTAGGAAATTGGATTGCTATGGGCTTTGGTGGTTACCCTATAGACGACGGTCAACTCCCGAAGATGGGGGATCCGTTTGTAGAACCTTCTCTGTGAAGTTATTCTGATTGAGGATAACATTCTTAGGAGCATTGAATGTGGGTAAGATTATAGACTGTTTGTTTTTCCCTAAGTGTACCCGACAAGCAATGTCGGTGATCAACTTTAAAGATCGAAAGTACGCAACAACGTGAAATGCAGTTCAATTCAGTTTGGGATTCATCCGGCGACATCGAGATCTCTGCTGCAGTGTGCTTTTGATTGGGGATTTAGATTATTTAATCGATCGATTACTCGTTTGGACTCGCCTATACCATGCGTATGTCTACAAAATCGGGATCCTGTTGCCGAGACATAGACGCTCTGTTCACTAGCCCAGTATCCGTATATCCGAGAGGTTTGGTATCTTATTAATAATAACGTCTAAAAATATCCTCCGTCTATTAGTGCGATCAGATTACAAGTCCTCATTTCTATCATCATCCTCCTCCTCCTTCTTCGACCCTCCATCAAGACCCTCGAACAGATCAACGCCCCAATCCTTCCCAGGATTCAAAAACCGATACTTCTTATCCTTCTTCGCCACCTCCTTCAACTCACCCTCAGTAAATGTTATATCCTGCGATCCAAAGTTCTCATCAATGTACTTCTCATGCGTACTCTTAGGAATAACAACAGTACCCCGCTGCTGTCCCCACGCCAACACCGTCTGTGCCACTGTCGCGTTCTTGCTGCCTGCGAGCTTTGTCCAGAATTCATCGTGCAGAATGCTCGGGATATCCGGGTTGTAAGTTGGGTTTGTGTTGGCGAGTGGTGAGTATGCAATGACTTTAATGTTTTCGCTGTTGTGAAAATCCACAAAGGATTGTTGTTGTAGATAGGGATGCGTTTCGAATTCGTGCGCATAAGGGCGGATGGTGGCGATTTTGAGAATGGCCTTGATGTCCTTTGGCGCAAAGTTGGAAATGCCAATGTTGCGCGTTAATCCATCGCGGACGAGCTCCTCCATAGCCTTCCAGGTATCCACGATGGAGGTGTCATTGTCGAGGTCCTTGGTATCGGGAACCCAAGCGACGGGCCAGTGAATGAGGTACAGATCCAGGTACTCGACGCCCAGATTGGCGATAGACTTTTGAATGGCTTTGCGCACGAGATCAGGTCGATGATCCGTGTTCCAAAGCTTACTCGTGACCCAAATCTTATCGCGCGACACGCCGGATGCCCTGATGCCCTGCCCAACCTCCTCCTCATTTCGGTAGATAGCGGCAGCGTCGAGGTGACGATAGCCCGCCTTCAACGCATATTCCACTGCATGCGCGACCTAGACTTCCATTAGCACTGCAATCTTGGTGAACCTCGTATTCGAAAACTCACATCTCCCTTGTTAGCCAACCAAGTCCCCAGTCCAAACGACGGAATCGGGTGGGTTTCGTTCCCGGTCTGCACAGCGGGGGGTCCGCCACTCAGTGACGTGGCCACTGAGAGAATGGTATACGTGACGACGCTCACGACCGTGAGGAACGAAAACGCCCTTATGAAGCTCATTTTGTTTCTTGTGAGAATGAGCGATGAGTGAGGGTTGGTAGGTGAAAAAGTTGATGGCTCGTGATGAGGAGAATTATCAGTCACTTTTTTTTCTGCCGCAGGCCGAGCATCCGGTTGGTTAGTGGAGTGAGCACGAAACTGCAGGGGTTCAATGATGTCATTACATAAGCGGAGATGACGATGACAACGAGGCTGGGGGGACAAGGTTTGGTGATGGCATCATGTGACTCATTCAAGGCGTTATCGTGATAAATTGTTATAAACATATTTAATCCATTGATTAAGCTGAGTTTGGTGGTGAGGATGATGTTGTTATAACTTTAAAGCATATCTTCAATGCGTCGTTGACATCAGGGTAGGTCACGAGCCTTTATGGTTGAAGAAAAAGAAATGGGTATTCTATTGTTATGTAATGTTTGTATTCTACACTCTATAATGACCGTTCCAAATGCATCTTATGTTACGACAGGTCATCCAGTAATGTGCCCGCACCGCAAATCACAACTCCGACATAAGCCTCTCGCCCAAAACAACACCATCGCTTCATGTTCGAAGCCACTCAAGAGGCCTGTCTCAAGTGCATCTCAGCCACCATCTTCGGCCCGACATCAACCCCCAACCCCCAAGCCATTTAGTGACCAGCCGAGCCAGAGTTGGAGTTATCAGCACAAGACCACGGGCTTGAACCCCCATTAGCCTTCATCGAGTTGTTGATACCAACAATCGAGCCGTAGGTACCCGCAACCATCATAAAGGTTCCAGCCACGATGACAAATACACTCCAGCAAACCATCAGACACCACTTAAGTGTCTTTTCGGTCTTGCCCTTGTGCCAGTTGTCAAAAAGCCAGAAGCAGCCATATGGCTGGAAGCACATCAACGTGCCGAGAAGAGCTCCGATGAGAGACACCAAGCCACCGAAAACAGGGATGGCGCTGGCGATGATGTACGCAATGATGGTCACGCTTCCTGTACAGGCTAGCCAGGTACCCCAATGCACGATGCCGTTGGAGTTGAGATGCTTTGTGCCGCGCAATAAGCGGATGAACATGTACTTGGCGGGAATCTTGGCAAATCAGTATATATCACTGAGAAGAAAGAAGAACACTCACGTGAGTCATAAGCATGGCAGTCACGATAAGGCCAGGCAAGGCAAATCCATAGCAGACTTTCTTCATGAGAATGCCAGCTGAACCGAGAGCAGGGGACGTAACATATGAACCGCAGTAGTAGTAAACCACGATTCCAATGGTGATGTACGTGACCGTCACGATCGATTGACAGGTCAGTAGCGAGCGGGTGTAGTGCTTCGGTTCGCGCATCTCAGCAGCGATCTGGAAGAACGCCGGTGTACCTGAGAACGCAAAGATATGCGATGACACAGCCGTGATACCGTCGACGAAGCTAGGGTTGTTGAAAAGCTTCCAGTCAGACTCCCAATGTCCTCCCTTCGGAGCAGCCGCAGGTCTGTCCTGCACGCCCACAGCGACGGTCACACAAAAGACTAATTTCTCGTGTTACCAAACTTGACCTCGTGAGGTGAAGGGGGCTTGAACTTACTGGCAGTCATGATGCAGACGAGTCCGATCCACGCCAACCAGCCAATCTTGCCGAGGGTGCGAATACTAGCAAAGAAGAAGCCCAGAATAGCTGCCACGGCAACGAACACAGCTGTGCAGGCTGCGTGTGTAGAGACCGAGTTAAGACCGATTGAGATACCGAGCATCGCTGAGCCAGCAACGAAGATCCAGTCTGCGAGTCATCAGCACCCCCAGCCTCCCCTAATCACTGAGGAATGATGCTTACATAGCATAAACACAGTCGCGAGGACTTCACGACCAATCCGCCCAAACATCAACTGGCCCGCATCGTCGATACCGTAAACCTGCGGATGTCGTCGCTTGAACACGCCGATCATGTAGTCTGACCATGTTGTGATGGCTGACACGACGATCAGACATATGATTCCGGGGATGAGACCTAGAGCGTCGAAGGTCTGCGGGATTGATAAGACTCCAAGGCCGATTTGCGTTTTAGTCATGAGTGCGACGGTGGCGATCCATCCGACCTGGGTACTAATTAGTAGTTGTAAAGAAAACGGACCGGGATTCGTACGTTGCGGTAGTTAGGACCATCTTCTGAAACTTCACCAAAGATGGCGTCGATTGTCGTTCCCTCCTGGGTACTTCTCGAGGGAGAGCGTTGAAGATCATCGACGCCCTCGATATCGCGAGGGAGTTCTTCCTTCTTCGCCATGATGAATATTTTTAACAAAACGTTTTCTTCAGATAATAACGGTGCCTTGGGTAAGTGAACGTATGGAGAAGAACAAGAGTCTGGAACGGGATGTAGAATCTGGGGAAATGGAGTCGGGAGCGTCATGTCCTTATAAATCCGACCCTTTCTATGACTACAAGAAACTGAATTACCCCGGATTATAACTTGATCGTGTATCTCGCCCTGCTCCACTATGACTCCATGTCACTATCATCCGGCGTTTCCATGCCTGGGGAGGGTCCTGGTGGGTTCAACGGGGCCTGGGGACGAGATAGGTCGTCTTCGGTGAGACTTTTTGACCAATTAACTTGTGCGTGATATAATCTCTTTGTTCTACTGTATCTCATGTCTCACCTTGAAGATAGTAATACTGGAGATGTGTTATCAGTATTCCCATTATTCCCTGGAGGATCATCTATCAAAGCCATGTAAACAGATCAAATAACGCCGACAATGATAAAGCCTAAACTCTATTCCCAAACTCTGACAAGATCATTTATCCACTTTGAGATATTTGCAAGTCTAGCCGAAGTCCTGTGGTCAAAGTGTCATTAATCCGTAATCATCCCCCCGTTCATTACTCGCGAAACCGTCCAATACGCAGAGATCACCACGGTGTCTCGGAGAAATACATAAAAACGCTCAAAAAGTTCAATACCCACTTTATACGTTACAACCCCCTTGGTTTATGTCGATCAGCCTGGGTTCGGTATCACGGCGTTGAGGGCCGATCACGCTAGCGCCGGGCTCCGGCGCCGTGGCGGTCCTCTGATAAAAAGTTATGTCGCTGCCACCGAAAAACAAAACTGAGGCATATTTGCCACATTTATGAAGTTGCAGTGTGAGGCATTTGTCATTTTTGTGCCTGACAATCCCGAGTTTATTCCTCGGGGGATATGCTGCAAGAATGCTTCTGGAAGGCTCGGCTGCATACTTAGATTTCTGTGGATCTTGGCGGGGTTGGGATATGTCGAGTTTGCAAATCGATAACTCTGTTTGGAAGGGCTCGGGGGCTGATGCCGGGGCCCATAAAGGACTTTAGTTGTGAGAACCGGGTTATAAATTTCATCAGGATATCCTACAGTGGGCAACTGGACATGGTCTGGGGATGTTTTATTGCTAGGTTCTCCTTTCGTTCAACATGCTATATCCTTTCAGAACCTATATGTTGGTGGAATATCATACGTTGAGTGCTCATTACTACCGTAAATAGAGTCAGGCAAGTAATGACACGATGGACATCGCGATAGTAATGTAACGCTGGGCGGAATCAACCCGATGTGAAACATCGTCAGCTTCCTGATCGTAATACGCGATGTCTGGCATTTCAGCTGCCATGGTTTAGCTCTGGGGTAACAGGCTTATCTCTGGATGACCATGTCGTCATCAGCCGCATAAGCTTTCGGCATTCCCGACACCCGCTGATCGACTATCTATCTTATCCCCGTTCATGGAGGGCAGCGCTTGCATAAACACGCTGTCAGCATGAATCCATGAACTCAAATAATCCATGGCTAGCAACAATGCGGCAAGAATACCCTCAGTGGGTATGAATGTCTGACAGCGAGTGGGGAGTATATCACGGACCTCGGGCCCGCCAATTCATGATAAGAGCACGTTCCTCAGAGTTACCCATGTTCCTTCGGCTCGAGATGCGCTGTGAAAAGTGAGGCGAGCACTGTACGGGGTAAGAACTTTGCCGTCCAGAACGCTGAGGCCAATTTGAGTGGTTGGTTCAGAAAGCAACGGAAACGGACGATTGCATCAAGATATAGGTAGTTATATGGAGATGCCAGGGGCTTCATGGTTGCCAGTCGGGTAAGTATCCGTCGTATTTCTCCACTCAACGTTTCAGACAACTGGATGTCGCCCCGAGAAGCGGGTATCTTACTCAGATTCGATTTTAGATGCGTCTAACGATGCTGATATTAGATAACGGTTTGATTCCGATGAAGCACGGGTTTGGTTCCCGAAGAGTGGCGATGGAGATCCACGGCTGAAGAAGCCAGTATCAGGGGATAGCGGGTAGAATCCTATTTTTGGATTGTTTCTGCAGGATAATCCGATGCCGAAACATGTTCGGTTATGACGGAGTAACCGGCCATATTTTCCCAACTGCTTTATGGGTCTCATGAGTCATAAACATCTCGAAGATATTCCTCTTGGCTTATTCGGCTTTTGTATCATTATAAAATGAAAACACTTGTTCAGTTACATCCCAGAGCTCGAGATAATTATGTTTGAGCTAAGCCAAAGCCACTAATCGCCCAATGGCATACGCCCTCCATCAAGGAGCAGTCAGTATTTTATATAAAGCAGATGAAAACATGCATCTATCGCGACGGTACCCTAAACTAAATTTCTATTCTTGTCGATAGTTAGGCTCAACTTAAAAGAACCCTGATGTAACTTCTCTTTGTGTGCTAGATGTATGAGGACGAACATATTCCTTTCATTACGAAATGATAAGATGTAAGCGATATATCTGTAGATTGATCGATAAACAACACGTGATGCTTATCTGGACTAGAGAATCGGCATTTTCGTTATTAACTGCGTATATAGATCTTAGGGTAATGAGTATATTAAAGATACAGAAGCATGTTACGCATTGGGTGCAGCGACAGAGACAGGAGTAACACCACCGGGGCTGCCACTTCCAATATACCAGAACTGAGGTTTCTCTCCAGCATCACCTCCATTCACATCGGTGTAAGTTGGTTATGAACATCATTCAATGCGGGAGTAGTACAAGCCAGCACTTCGTCATCGCCTCCTTCACAAGTCGACATGAGAACACTACATACAAGAGCGCCACTCAATCTGACACTTCAACTACTCGAATGTTTTGTTGGAGCCGGTGTTGCTGGGATCGTAGTACGCGACTAGCGTCGGCATGCTGGGTGAAAAACGAGGTAGCATGTAAGCTCGATATTTAATTAGGGCTATTGGTTGTTTAGATTTCCGCCGTTAGCGAGGAGGGAGTGGGTTAGGTTCGCGGCTGGTGCAGTAGTGATTGTCTTGAACTCGGTGGGTGTTGAGGTTGATGTCACCGGTGCCCCTTCTTAAGCAGTAGTAGGGGTACTAGAAGCCTCCGAAGTCGTTTCATCAGGCACTTCAGTGGTGCTGGAAGCCTCAGAGGTCGTTGCATCAGATCCTTCAGTAGTGCTAGAAGCCTCCGAAGTCGTTGCATCAGATTCTTCAGTGGTGCTGGAAGCCTCAGAGGTCGTTGCATCAGATCCTTCAGTAGTGCTAGAACTCTCCTCTGTTGTCTCAGAAGCCGCAGCAGTGGTGCCAGAAGCCCCCGGGGTTGTTATAACAGACACTTCAGTGGTGCTGGAAGCATCCTCTGTTGTCTCGGAAGCTGCGACAGTGGTGCTGGAAGCCCCCGAGGTCGTTTCGTCAGACACTTCAGTAGTGCTGGAAGCCTCCGAAGTCGTTGCATCAGATTCTTCAGTGGTGCTAGAACCCTCCACTGTTGTCCCAGAAGCTGCGGCAGTGCTGCCAGAAGCCCCCGGGGCTGTAGTAACAGACACTTCAGTGGTACCGGAATCATCCTCTGTTGTCTCAGAAGCTGTGGCGGTGGTAGTGTCCTCCACGATCGGTGTTACAATCACTGTAACAAGGCTAGTCTGAACGGATGTCATCCTCGCAGTAGCTCTAACTAAGGCTAACCGTTAGCAGCCGCCATCTGTCCAGAGGATTTAAACACACCTGTCGTAGTCTTTCCCTGGCAAGGAATAGCAAAGGCTGCGTTGGCCGTAAGGCTAACAGCCAAAAGAAAGAACCTACTAGAGTGCATGGTAGGTTGATTTGAGAATTGAAGACTTGGATGGATCTGAGACGAAGGGGGACTGTTTGGTCTTCTACTGTAGCGCAGCAGTCTGATCATATACCTGCGAGAATTAGGATGATCGCATCATAGACGAAACTATGTGTCCAATGGCTTGTTTATTGAGAGTTAACATTGGCCACGGGAAAAACAGGGTCTATTTTCCCTGAAAGAGGGAAAAGGCAATGTGTTATTTTGACCGAGTGGCTTAGATATACCCTGCTGGAAATTGAATGTGCCGACCAAGTGAATGCATCGTGGCGCACAAATGATTGACGAAGGCGGCGGGATTTGAGGCGCGCGACGAGAAGAGGAAACGCAGGACCAAAGAGAATGGGAGAAATCAGCGATTGATGGCAATCACGAATAAGAAAGCCATGTCATTTTGTTCAGCTCGTCTCCTAGAATCGATATACTTCTCAAACTCGGTGATCAATGACTAGCTTCTCGCGACTCACTTTGCCATTCCAAACATCGCGAATGCCTTGAATCCCCTCCTCCACTCCCTTCAAGATCCTAAACCTCGGCGCCTCCCAATACTGTTCATGGTTCTCAGCCAGCCAATGAATACCCTGTTCGATGCGCTTCTGCCACTCGATGACCCTATTCTCCTCTTTCTTCCTCTCTTCATCGCTTCGATCTTGAGCTTCAACTGCAAAGTCAAGTTGTTCGACAACCCTGACACTCAAAGTAAACTTCCACGTCAGATCCTTCTTTACAAGAAGAGTTGATACTAGACGTAGTTCTTCTGAAGGTATGTTAGGATCACAGCACTGGCGTGAAAGACCAGGTGAGCTTTGATCGTATTTTTCCTCCAACGCCTTTTCTTCATCGGGCGAAAGACCTTCGAAAACACCGAGACCAGCGCAAACTGTGTCGAAAACAGTCTTCAGTGACTTGTCCGACCTTTCCAGATATGCACGTATATCCTTCACGACTGTAGTACTTCGATAGTCAAAGACTTCGTCGGCACCAAGACTCTTCAAGACTTGATGGTTCTGGGGTGAAGCAGTTGTGATGATTGGACTGAAACCAGCTGCCTTGGAAATCTGAATAGCAGCCTGACCAACAGCGCCCGCACCGCCCCAGATAAGAATCGGCTCATTCTTCGGATCATCGCCGGTGATCCCAGCGAGCGGGAAGCCATACCCTGCCACATTGAACAGAGCATCAAAGGTAGTTGCACTACCAACGACAAGTGTTACAGCGGTGATGGGATCAAGATGCGCAGGCCTCTCAAAAGCCATGAGAGGTTCTGCCAAGAGGAAGCTCTGATGCGCACCGAGATAATTAGGCCGGTGATCATACGGCAGCGATTGTCCAAAGATTTCTTGGCCGACTTTGAAGGGAGATTCGGGCCCAACTTGTCGAACGATGCCGGTGTATTCGTAGCCAGCGACGTACTCTGACATATTCATGTATGAGTGGCGAGTATCAGCTGGGTTGATGGCTGAGTGTTGCACTTCTACAAGAGACTGTGCGCTTTGCGGGACATACGGCTCTTCGATAGTGCGAATTTCATGTTTGCTGCTCGCAAGCGTGTAAATAGCTTTATTTGAGTGAGACATACTGAGAGCTTCTCTCAAGAAAGCGTGTAGAGTGAGGTTAATACACCAAAAAGCTAGCGTTCTTCAGTCATTGTTAAATACTCTACCATAACGTTGTCGAATGGGTCAACTTTGACCAATAAACGTGTTGATCGTGAGGGCGAAACAAAGAACGCTGACGGCCGGAAATTCCGTTCGCGTTGGCTTGGCGATAACGTTATGCGTTACAAAACATTTTACCGAAAGTAGTCTCGATAGCGCCTCGAAGTGACGCAAGAAAGGCGCCGAATCACGATATACGACGTTGAATTAATAATACACTCTGTGATCTGGCTTTTCTAAACGTCAAAGTGTTTACATAAGCTCATCATTGGTTCATTCAAGGCCATTCGATCTCGAGCCTGTGCGCTTCGGGGAACTAACCTTGGATAAATTCATATGATTGAACGGAACTAGTCACGCTGAATGTCATTTTGAATAGACGGGCAAAGATCCTAGTCTTACATTATTACTCGAGGCTTTTCCTATCGTAATTCAATTTCCCCGCTCACGCCATATCTGCCCCCCCTTGTAGACCCCCCTCTCGACAAGCCAGTTACTAAAATACGCCAATCTCAATCTACCTGAATCTCACTGATTGTAACGATCTCCTCCGCTTCGAAGTTCCAGGTGGGTCAGGCACTGGGTACGGCGGCACAGGCGCCCGAGCAGGTTCTTCATCCTGTTCATCTTCCGTCTGGACATACGCGAACCGACCAGGTCTGACTTTCTGTTGATCGCCTTCTACAATCTTTCTCTCTGGTGGCCGAGCATCACTCCTTTGGACAACAGTTGTTTGTAGCCTTCTCCTATCCTGAGATGCGACACTCTGTGTCGAGCTGACTCTTGTACGTGCAGGGCGTCGAGGGTCTTCGTACATCTCCTCGTCGTCATCTAGCCTAGTTGGACCCTGTCGAGTACGTCCTTGGTTAGATGATTGTGCATTTTGTGGTGGCCTGATGACCGATGGAAGAGTCTGTCGACGACGTAGCGCTGCTCGACTTAAGGTTGGCGATGATGGTGTGTGTACTGAGGAGCCTGAGACGACGGATGGCTGACCTCTCAAGACCAAGGGTTGTGGCCTATTTTCGTAACCCTCTCGAAGTCGCTGTGGTGCCGGCTCATCCTCCCATCCTCCCTCAAGCTGAAGATACTCCAGTATAGTATCCAGCTTTGACCGTATCTCCTGTGCGTCCTGTTGACTGACCAGCGCCATCTCTCCATCATGTTCCCTTACCCTACCCTGAAGAAGATCCATCATTGTCTGCCTTGACGAGAGCCCTAACGAGTCTTGGTATTCCGGTCTTTGTCTATCTTCGAGGAGCCGATAGATGATACTTGTGAGTTGACGAGACCTTTCCCTTTCTATGTTCAGGGATCTTGTGTCATCGCTGGTATACTGACTTGTGACTGATGGGCTTCTCCGTGGACGGCCTTGGATCCTCCCTGGGTCTGATTGTATCTCGGCTTGGTACACCTGACGTTGGAGGTTTCTGAGTTCAGCCATGATGTCTTGCATGGTTATACCTTCTTCTACCGATGTTCTCTCCCTTGTGGGTATCGACTGTCGCCTCTGCCGAGGTCTCTGATATGCCACATCCCTTCGAAGGCTACTCAGGTTAGGCTCGGTCTGTGGTTTTGGTTGTCGCAAGGGTTTCGGCCGAACTGGAGCTCTTTTCGGCTCCCGCGTTGGGTACTCAGGATACGGTGGGATCTCCTCCTCATACCCGTAAGAATCGGAGGGGGCGTATCCTGGGTCAGAGTATCCTGACGGCGGAACTTCGTATCCAGGTGGAGTGAAGTACTGGGGATTCCGAACACTTGCTCGTGGGGTAGAGAAATATCCTCCGCCTCCTGGATATGTGTATGGACTGGGATAATCAGCCGGCGGCGGTAGGTTTGGCGATGGATAGTAAGAAGGGGCTGTGTTCGCTGGATATGCACCCGGCGGTGGAGGAGCATATGTGTTGGGGTCGACGCCGTAGCGCATCGCCTGCCTCATAACCGGATCGCCCGGCGCCTGCGAAGGGAAGTCGTTGGTATGTGTTCGATAATGCGTAGGCTTTTTATGCCGAAGTTTGTGTCCACGGTTTGATGTTTTGGGTTGCTTGTCTTCTTTCTTGCTTGGTGACGCGCTCTTAGCTTCCTCCTCGTCATGTGGACTCTCTTCTGGGGGATGACCCTCTGCGTCATCTGATGGCGGGGGTGTCGACACCATGGTGAGTAGGCCAATCACGTCAAAGACAAACAAAGATGAGAGAAAGATCAAGTGAATATCTCACAATAAATTAGAACCGTTCGAGACTGAGTATTAAATTGAGGATCCGTGAGCTTATCTTGATCTGGGCCCAGAATTCACAAGTTAAAACCTGATGAGGCTCTGCTTAGGTTGCCTCGTTTTCGTTAGGTCGCAAATGACTGACGTGGACGAAGAATGCCTTACGAAGGAAATGCATCTGCTATTGGACTGTTCACTCCCGCTGTCAATAATGTATCTTCATTGCCCGTGTTGCGTTCCGCTGCAGAAGTACAACGTTGAGCGACGCATTCTGCAACAACATCATTGGTGGCGTGACATCTTTGTTGGACACTAAAACCGGAAACGGGCGGGTTGGTTGCAACCGAAATGCGAGCGTGATCATGTGCATGACTTGGTCAGGTTACAGTGAGGGATAAAGTCTACCGATGTCTGGGGATCACTTCAAAGCTTTGAAATGCTATATGGAAGTTTTCGATGAATGAGAGAATGAGAAATCGACTGCACTAGGGACTAAAGGAGACTATACGCTCTTAAAGGACTGTTGGGAAATAGTGAACATGTTGGACAAAAAGACTGCCGTGAACGCCGAATTGAGGCCATCAGGATGTCGAAATGGGCAGATGCTGACCACCTTTTCTGCACGTCGTACATGTATCGCCAATCGCGCGGCCCCATCCGCTGCATGTGCATGTCCCGTTCTGCGACCAGACGAATTCGACTGGCTGAGTCAGAGCGGACTTGATGTTGTTCGGCACGTAGAGATAAGAGGAGTAACATTAATCCCTTCCGTTGATTATTTCTACCATGAAGTTCAGTATATATCTCACCAGCGAGTAAACTTCATACCCCCCAAAACGTTCAACAATCATCGGAGAATTTCAAAGATCTTTTATTAATCCTTATAGCTTATGCTCACCCTTACACATATATGCCTCGTACTCTAGGTCAGGCTGGCCCTCCCAGTATAATGTCTCTGGGTCACTTGAGTTTTCAAAGGTATACTTTGCGCTTGCATCAGAGATAAGAACCTTCTGGATGCCATTAGCTGCTGCAGCCTCAGCAAGTAACTGGCATTGACTGGCCCGCTCCATAAGAGTCATAAGGAAGCAAGCCTCATCGACAGTTGTGCCTGTCGTAAGGAGACCATGATTTTGAAGGATCATAGCCTTACCCTTAGTTCCTACATTATAGTTAGTACCAACCTCAGTAAAGAATATAGAACCTTCAGACATACCTAAAGCAGCACCGATCTTGTCACCTTCTTCTTGAGTGACGACAACACCACCAAAGTCCTATACATTATTAGAAAAGAATCATCAGGTAAATATGGACAGCAACTCACGCGGTAAACAGCCTGGGCATCACCATAGAGGTATGCAGCGTCTTGTGTAATCATTTCTATAGGTCGCCCAAAGACACTCCACGCCATGCCATGCACGCTGTGGGTATGGCATGCGGCAACAATATCTGGTCGAGCCCTGTGGACAGCGCTGTGAATGAGGAAGCCTGCAGCATTTGCTGGTCGACTCATGTTTCCTAGTGGAGGGTTTAAGTATTACAGGTCAAAAATGTAAGGTGAGAGCAATACCTCCGATCGGAACGCCTTCGTAGTTGACAAGGATCATATCGCTGGCTCTCAACATGCCGAAATGCACTGCCAGGGGGTTCTATGGCTCATCAGTACCTGTTCCTCCTGTACCCATGCATCAAAACCTTGGCACTTACTGTCCAGAATGTGTGTGGATTCTCAGGGTCTCGAACGGAAATATGGCCAGCCATACCGTCTGTGTAACCTAATCTTGCAAAGACACGAAAAGCGAGCGCCATCTTCTCCAACTGCCATTGCCTTTGCAAGGCGAATATGGGGTGCTTGGGGATACCGGGGAGGCAGGCACCTTGTGAAATCAATTGCAAGGGAGTCTTTTTAACCTCTTGCGGTTGTTCGTCAACTTGCGCCGAAGGGGGCATGGTAGGCGACATGGGCATCAACCCTAGCAATTGAGATAGCTCTATTATTTCAAGAAAGGGAAGAACCTTTAGGTAGTTTCTGAAATGTCGAAATGGACAGGGCTACATTGCAGCCTGTTTATACCACGTCCTTGTTCGATCCTTGTATATTCATATCTCTGCACTTGCTGTCTGTGTAGATACGCTTTACTATTTACAGCAGGGGAATACGATTACTCAGCGTCAGCGGGGTGCAGAGCAACCAGTAATAAATGGTCTCCGTATTCACTGGCCCAGATCGGTTTAGCTTATAGTGATAACAGATTGGATTAGCTACGAGAACGGGAAGGACAATACGAAGTGATTATACTATGGATCCTTCATTGGTAATTACGTTTTCCACACGATCAGCGTCCAAAATAGGTAAATTGTCTCAAAGGACCTGCATTTTCGTAAAGTACTAACAGATTCGGTTTACCTTCACATATCATATCCCCACATGGATGTCGTTGGTGGAGTGATACTGGACTGCCTGTCAAATACTAAAAGAGGCAGCTGTGTTCACAAAGAGTGCCATGTTTCAGTTCTTTTCTCCAAGCCTTTGTGCAAACCCTAAAATGCATGCTACAGCTAGACTTCCACTGGTGCGAACGATACACCTCTACCGAGGTGCACGGCTTCTATTAAGCTCTCGTTATTCACCCATGAGTACCCTTGTAACCAGCCAGACAAGAAAACAGGTGCGCTATGTCCAAGATCTATTACGGGGTACGTACAGACACTCACAGGTTGACCTCAAGTCATTTACAGCAGCCAACACCGTGCCGGACAACTTGAAAACCTCGCGGCGTTTCTACACCAATATGCAAAGCAAAAAATCATCAAAGGTCCCAATCTCAATCGATGGCAAGACTCAGGAGTTTTCTCCACTGCTTTTGCGCGACTTCTGCCACTGTCCATTGTGCGTACACGAATCCACATACCAGCGTTTGTTCTCAACTGCCGACATCCCAGCCAACATCCAAGCCCGTTCGGTCGAGATCGATTCTGCCTCCGAGTCTGTAAATATCAAGTGGGATAATGATGCCCCGGGTTATGACCAAGATCACACAACGAACCTGAGCTTGGCATCCCTACGAGAGATCGTCGAGTCGGGCTCTCTCCCTGGCTTAGGCAGAGACAAGCATGCCGCGCAGGTTCTGTGGACTACGGAGCCTCTCCCAAACTTAAGAGACTTCGACTACGACGATTATATCAAGAATGATGAAGAAGTCTATAAACTCATCCATCAGCTTCGGACTGACGGCCTGGCATTCGTTACAAATGTTCCTGGCAAGGTTGAGTCATTAGCTACGATCGCTGAACGCATCGGCCCCGTCCAGGATACCTTTTATGGCCGCACGTGGGATGGTACGTTGAAACCCAACAGTCCACAACTGAAACAAAGCTCATATTCTTGTAGTGCGCACAGTCCCTCAAGCTATTAACGCCGCATACACGTCCGCAGATTTGGGTTTCCATACCGACTTACTATACTTCCAAAACCCTCCACATGTCCAGCTCCTCCATTGCATCCAGTCTGCATCCAAAGGAGGAGCCAGCGTCTTTGCCGACGCCTACAAGTCGGCAGTCGACTTATTCCACCTGGATCCAGAGGCTTTCGAGACCCTTGCTACAGTCCCCGTCAATTACCACTACAACCATCCTAACGACAACGTGTACCGCACGACGAAGCCAGTCATTGACTTACGGCCGCTCCAAGTTGGCGAAAAGGTGTATACACGTGTTCAAGATTATGCTCAAGACTACCATGAGCTCAGTATTAAGAATGGAGGCTCTGGATGGAGCGACTCAGTGCTTGTTGAACATATGCTCAAGATCAATTGGGGGCCTCCATTCCTCGCACCCTTCTCCAATCATCAAGACCCCTTGATTGAGAATAGGTGCGATCAATCTCCTCTATCGGCACTGAACAATAAGATAGACGCATGGCACGCAGCTGCGTTCAAGTTTAACGCATTGCTACAGCGGTCAGAGTATTTGTTTGAGCGAAAGATGAATCCCGGTGACTGTGTGCTTTTTGATAACACGAGAACTTTGCACTCGAGGCGGGCTTTCGATATGGCTGATGTTGGAAAGCCACGATGGCTGAGGGGAACTTATGTCGACAAAGATTCATATTTCAGCAGGTTGCGAGTCTTAAACAATAGATTTGGATAAGCTTGCATAATACATTAGGCAGGGCGCGAGTAGAGGGGCATAGTGAGTTAGGCACTTGACCGACTGTTATAATAAAATTCGTTAGTTATAGAGATTCAATTATGCTGCTTAGCCTCTTTTCGCCCTCCTTACCCTGAACAAGGCTGGGCCACGTGACATCACAAGCTACTGTCATGGTTGCGGGGTTTTAAGCACCAAAGATATTTCTCGATAATCCACCACGCTTCCAATCTGACTCTCCATGGACTCGCAGAATATATCCAGCTCTTCTAACCTCCAGAGGGCTAAGCGTAGGCGGACCGGAACAGCCAAGTCAAGAAATGGGTGCTCCAAATGCAAAGAGAGACGGGTAAGTGGCAACTTCAGTGATACGAATCATCAGGTTTAGTCTGTTGACGTGTTCAACCGCGCAATAGATCAAATGCGATGAGAAACGGCCTAGTTGCGAGAACTGCGCCAAGCTCGGATGTCCCTGCCCTGGGTATACGCAGAAACTACGATGGTCACACAAGCACCAGCAGGGTGAGACCTCGATATCTGAAGAGACGACTTTAGGAAGGAATGTGCAACCGCAAGATCCATTACCTGTAGTTCCGGTAGAGAATTTCGATATTCAAGCCGGGTCGACTGATCTTCAGCATGTGTTGCACACTTTTCCAGATGAACCAATCATTCTCAATGACGACTGCGACTATTCCTGGATAAACGAGACAGTGGCAAATTGGCAAGCTACTGACCTTGATATCGCAGACGGCCATGTTGGCGATTCTCTACAAGAACCCTTCAACTCATTGGAAAGACCTGAAGAGTCAAATTCACGACATGACCTAATATCAACCTCCAATCCCCGCATTATACAAGCGCCTGTTCACATATCAACAACACTAATCGAATACTGGTTTAGATATATCTGTCCAGTGCGCTCCACCTTCGATTCCGAGGTGAACAATAATCGCTCATTGGCTCGAGACTCATGGGCTACATCTGAGGCCGTCTTCTACACCATGCAAGTCATGTCAGCTGTCTGTCTCGTCGACACTATGCCCCATTTGAGGCAAGCCCTACCATCACTGAGAGAACAATCTACACTCGCCATCACCCAGGGGATATCTCGAGTGCGAAACCTGGGACTAGGTCCAGTCACAGCTGATTTGGTCTTTGCTGTATTAGCAATGGGAACTTCATCTCATTGGATCAATCCTGGAAATTCAGACTACTCATGGCTGGAATCAGCTAGAGAATTACTTTTTATGTGGAGTGTCGGGATCTCGGCGGCAGACTCTCTTCTGCATGCCTATTTCTGTCAAGCTTTGGCCTACTGGGAGATGCTTCTTGCATTGGTAGGCCGTGGCTCAAACCCCTCAATTATCGAGAAAAAACGACAGAAATACCAGGACAAAATTGTTCAGGCCATGTTACCAGAAGATGGTGCTTTTGGAACAAGCTCACATCCGCATCCGTCGATCAGTTCGAGTTTCAAACCGCTAGGAACACTCCCAAACTCCTGGTGTGGTATATCCAACGAGGTGATTGAGATTTTTGGCCAAATATTAGCCTTGTGTAGAAGCGCGTGCGATTATAACCAAGATCAGAGAACTATCTGTCTTGAAATAGCAAGCAAGACCCTCTGCGACATAGCGGTGGCACGCGAGCTCGAGAAAGAGCTTCTAAGTATGGACTTTGATGCTCTCGTGCTTCTAGAGGAGCTTCAAGGCTTTTATGTTGATACACGAGATGAAAACACCCCCGTGTCTCATCTACTAGAAACAGCTGAGGCATATCGCAAAGCTGGGTTGCTGCAGCTATACCTGACCTTTGATGATCTTGCCGTCAATGCAAGCGGAGGGCAAAATGGATTGGCCAACGGTTGCAGTGATGCAAAGGATGAAATGTCTCGAGAAGCTTTTCTCACTGACTTGACTTTGCAGCTTGTGGATACTCTTGAAAGGATTCCAGCTGAATCGGGTTCCAAGTTCATTCACCCTATGCTATACGTTTCTGCGGCAGCGGGTCTCAAGTTCCAAAGATACCCCGATCCCCAATGCCCAAGGACACCAGATGAGGTCAACAATGGTCCATCTCATATCTTCACTTCACAGTTGGAATGGGATTTATTGGATCTCACATCGGTAATATGCCAGCCAGGAAGCTCAGATTCCATATCCGCATTTATTCCGCAATCTGTCCTCAAGGTAGCAGAAGCCAGACGTCTTGTCCTGTCAAGGCTCGACACAATTAGACAAGCTTTGCCATACAAAGCAAGAGATAGCTTTCTGCGCCTTGTTAAAACTATATGGTCAGAGTATGATGGGGCACAGTCGGATACATCAGCGAAGCATTGGCTCGAAATTTCGCGCCAGATAGGGTTAGATATGCCTTTATAAACCCAGGATATATTATTAATGCAAAGTATTAGCAAAGCGTGTACCAATCAGGGTCACTCCAACCTTTCATAAATATTGTTCCTTACCACTATCTATGCTTATAAATAAGTATTATCTATGATACAATGCATCCAGTACTATTAAAGAGACACCCACGCTTCCTTGTGGAGGGCTGTAAGGTCATTATGTTCCATTTCTAGCCGTGAATCTTGCACCCTAATGTAGATGCTTACAACCATAAGCTAGGGATCATGTGGTTAGGCGATCCTCTGAATGCCTGTACCTTTGCAGATAAGCATGGCAGGGTAAGCTTATACCACGCCGCAGCCATGAGTTACAATAAGCTTTAGTAATCGGCGACTATTTATAACAGAACATAGAAATAATTGGCTGATCGAACTTGTAAAACTTGAGATGCCGTGTAACCGTTACTTCTCCTCATTCCGGATCCCGTTTCTTGGTCTAAATTCTTACTCATCTTTCGATCTCCTCTCTGGGCTGGCGCTGAGTGAGACCACCCTAGTAGGAGGATCCTACGCAAAGATATATAAATTGAAGAAATGCTTGACTTTGGTCTTAGCGATTATGTCTTGTTAATTACACTTGTCAACATGCGAACTTTTCATACACCTCTTACTATCATCGAAACGCTCGCCAAGTCTCGTGGGGATGCTGCGGCAGTGAGATATCTGTTGCCAGAATCTTGTACTGACTACAAGACTATCACATATGCGGAATACTGTAATGATGTTGAAAATGCGGCGAAAACGTGGTTGTATGTTTTATCACAGGCTGGCATTGCGAAAGGTGCTGTAGTGGGAATTTGGTAGGTCCTTTGTCTCCGCAGCCACGCCTATCTGACATCTGGCAGGATGAGAGGATGGTCATACCAGGATCTCTTACACTATTTGTCTCTTCAAAGAGCCGGTTTCATCCCGCAACTTTTCTCACTTCGCATGACGAACCCATCAATAGTCTATGAACTCCTGGGCAAGAGCAACGCTGCAGCATTGATCCATGATGTTAGCTGTGAATCTCTGGTGAAGGACTGCCCGCTTCCAACATTTCACAGCGAAATGGTTCTAGAAAAAGCTGCGCTGCAGAATGTTGAGCTTGAAAAGGTGACTACTGCTTTAAACGGCGATAAAGTCTCGGCCATATTTCATACCTCGGGCTCAACCTCAGGAATTCCCAAACTGGTTCCAGCTACTGTAAAATGGATGGACTGCTTGATTCGCAAGAACAAGCCATATACTCGCACCGGACCGCAGCCTGTGTACTGCCTCATGTCAGTTCTCTCGCAGTGCCTCGTATTCCAAACTGACCTGTCACAGGGG
Organism: Fusarium sororula; assembly: GCA_017579625.1. Lineage (NCBI taxonomy): Eukaryota > Fungi > Ascomycota > Sordariomycetes > Hypocreales > Nectriaceae > Fusarium > Fusarium sororula. The sequence continues at coordinate 380,127 of JACWFA010000031.1, read as the reverse complement.
TTCTCATGCCCATGTAGGCAACACCATCAATCTTACAGAAGCACTAGCCAACGCAGGCTGTTTGATTATGCCCAGGAGTATTCCCTATCCTACTTCTGAGTTGCAGAGTATGATTACCCACGGTAGATTAACGGCCTTCAACATCTTCCCAGCACTTCTGTCTGTCTTCATCCGGGAAGCAAGCACTAATGCCCTCCTACTTGGACAACTTCAGAGTTTGCACCACATCCTTCACGCTGGACAAGTTCTGGAGCCGTCGGATCAAGCGTGGGCTCATGAACAAGGGATTAAGCTTGTTAATACCTACGGTTCTACAGAGATTGGACTATCGATGCAAGCATCTGCCACTTCTCAATACCTCACTCCATTTCCAGAGTCAGGCTGTGAATTTATTCCTCTTTGCGGAAATTCATCTTCGTCGGAACAACTTGTTGAGCTTGTCATCCCCGCAGATGCAGATGACTGTCCTCATCCGTCACTCAGAGATAAGGTGGATGGCAAATTCCATACTGGTGACCTCTTCCAACGCCTTGGAGAGAATCAGTACTTATACAAAGTACGAGTGGATGATAGAATCAAGATGCAGCTGTCTCTAGTGTGCGACGCGGGATCCCTTGAGGCAGAAGCGATGCAAGTCTGCGAGGCTGATCTGATCTCCGCTGTATCTGTCATTGGATCTGGACGTCCCAGTCCAGCGCTTATTGTCGAGCCCAAGAATAACGACATATTAAGGACGGGCGATGAGAGTTTGACGAAATTCAAGGAAGAAATACTGCGCAGGATATCGCCGTTTCATGCGCGAAAGTATCTCCACGAGCGAATTGACAACCCGCGCTTGGTCTTTGTTGTACCTCAAGGAACACTTCCAAGAACAGCAAAGGGAAATATCATGAGGAAGGCGGTAGAAAACATGTTCTTTGATGAACTAGAGAAGAGCTTTGTGGCCATTTCGTCTATGTGACGCCTCCATGGTGATGGTTGTGGAATCGCGGACAAATGGGATCGAAGAAGGCAGCACAGAAGTCAGAAATTAATATCAATTACTACAAATAAAATGCCCAGTGCATATTTATGACGTCCTTTGTCTCACTGCATAGTATTTCTGCGAGGTTCGTTGCTGTAAGATGTACGTCATTGACTCAGTGGAGTGGTGATTCATAGCTTTCCAAGCCACTATATGAGAAGAAATGTACAACATGAAATCCATATTGCACTTTCCTTTCATTTATAACTCAGATGAAATCTCTAAATCTCAAAGCAGGAAAAAGAATATCTACAGGGTTATTATACCGCAGTTACCAATCATCTTTGACAAGAATCGCATTTGCTCATCAAAGCAAAAACAACGTCTTCTATAAAAGAACTCAGATCAGCACCATGTCTTCCATCGTAGACAGCGTCAAGGTATCAGCTCATGCTCCCTATCTATCATCAGTAATTGACTTGTTAGAACACCATCGCCGAAAACTTCGGTGGTCCAGCCGAAAAGCTCGCAACCCACCAATTCTCGCTCTCCGAAACCCCCGACCTCACCAACAAAGTCGCCGTCGTCACTGGTGGTAGCGAGGGTATCGGCTACGGCGTGACTCACACTCTTCTCTCCCACAACATAAGCAAGCTCTTCATCCTCTCCATCTCCGAAGAAGTCGTCAACGGCGCCAAGAAATCCGTCGCTGAAGAACTCGGCCAAGAGAAAGCTGATCGCACAGAATGGATCCAGTGCGATCTGAGCGACTGGGCTGCTGTGAAGAAAGCAGCGCAGCAGATCAAGAAATCTACTGATCGTTTGGATATTCTTGTTAATAACGCGGGAAGGGGAATCATGACTTACCAGCTTTCGAAGTATGGTGTTGATCAACACATGGCCGTGAACCACTTCGGACATGTTCTTTTGACTTCCTACTTACTTGAGCTTTTGAAGAAGACGGCTGATGAGCATGGGACTGTGAGGATTGTCAATCTTGCTTCTAATGCCCATCAGGGAGCACCTAGCGATGTCAAGTTTGAGAGTCTTAATGAGCTGAACCAGGATCTTGGACCGAATCCTCAGTATGGACGGTCAAAGTTGGCCGCTATTTTGTATAGTCGGTATTTGGACCGTCATCTCACCAAGGCCGGAAACCCCAAGATCTTGGTGAATGCGACGCACCCTGGATTCGTCAGTACCAAGCAGAGCGTTGAGTATATCCACGAAGCGTGAGTCTACATAATCTCTTTTTTTTCTTATCCTCTCACTAACACATGTTAGGTATCCTCTTGCTGGCTACGCCATGTCAATTGGGATGGAACCTTTCAAGAAGGATCAATTCCAGGGCGCCACTAGCTCAGTATTCGCCGCGACCCTTACCGACAAGTCGGGACAGTATATCTGTCCTCCTGCTGTGCCGGAGCTGGGCAATGAGCTTTCGCAGAATGAGCAGCTTGGTGAACAGTTGATGGAGTTGACAAGGAAGGTCATTAGCGACAAGTTGGAGAGTTTCGACGATCGGAAGTTTTATTAGGCATTTATTTTAGATGGCGGGTCATGACTTGCATTAGATAAATGTAAAAATACAACATTATATACTCACTTTCTAAGAGTCCGAAAATCACGTAGTGACTTCAGGAACTCTATCTGTATTAGCTTGCTTGTTCGTGAGCACAATGCTGTTTACTTCCTTAAACAGTTTCTTACATAGCTAACCTCCTTAAAACTATACTTAAGAAGCCAGAGTAAGAGACTAATATATACTCTTTATTTTATTAGCCTCGAGCACATGTATACTTTTAAGGCTGGATTAATAATACTAGGATGCTATTTGGTTCCGTACCCTAGAGAGGTTTTACACTACTAAGTTCTGTCCTGAGTTTACGTCAGGTCCATATTTCTAAATTGCAGCCAAAATGATCATCGATCTTAATTGGCACGGTCCTATAGTCTAGTGGTCATGACGTTGGATTTTGATCACCCTCAAAGTCTTCCAAAGACCCCGGTTCGAACCCGGGTAGGACCTCATTTTTTCCCTCCCTCATCATCGAGTCATCACCACTTTTTGCTCAATCCCACTTCTCTCCTTATACCAATGACGCGTCGCCATCCCCGTCACATCGTCAAGGGTCCCAACCCCAGCTTTTCAAAGTCATCAAGTGGATCCCACCCGCACCAACCAGCATCTTCAGCCCATCGACGCCATGCTCATAGCAGCCTAGCCTCACGTCACCAGACCATTCGCGCGCCCCCTTCTCCGCATCTTCCTCATTGGTTCCCCATGTTCTGTTTCTCTTCACTCCTGAAAAACAAAGATCACCATACTTTCTCGCCCATGGTATCGACATGATGCTGCTCGGCATGGGCTGGCAGAAGCCTGACAACTTTGCCGGTTCGTCGAGTTGGGCTATTACGATTGGGCTGTTTGTTGCGTCGGGGGGTTTGTTGTTTGGCTATGATCTGGGGTGAGTCAGTTTAAATGTCTCGTTGGAGTCTGCGGCGCGGTGAGCAGCCTGCATGCGACAGCGATATTCTCTCTTGTGTTCTTTTTATCGCCCGATGAATGTTGCGCTGCGCGTTGTGTTCGCTTGTCGCGAGATAGCCTCAAAGGTCTCTCCTTATTGACATTGATCGGCAACACTATGGCCCCTACTAACCTCATCTCACTCATAGCGTCATCAACGGCATCCTCGCCATGTCCGTCTTCAAAGACCACTTCAGCACTGATCAATCCTGCAAAGACGACGAGGGCCACGTCGATCTCTGTCCCTCAGACTCATCGCTCATCGTCGCCATTCTTAGCGGTGGAGCCGTCATCGGCGCTTTGGCAGCAGCTCCATCTGGTGACAGCATCGGGCGGCGCAAGACATTACTAGCGGCTGTCACTACATTTTGTGTCGGAGCCATCTTTCAAATATGCGCTCGAGCGACGCCGATGTTATTAGTCGGGAGGTACGCTACTTATCTGTTATACCTCGTGATTTGTGCTCATGGCAAAAGGTTACTTGCTGGCGTTGCAGTCGGAGCTATTTCCGTTCTCGTCCCTCTTTATCAGTCCGAGACTGCGCCGAAATGGATACGCGGGACCATCATATGCATGTATCAGTTCTCCATCACGGTGGGGATATTAACCGCGACTACTATCAACGTCGGCACATCCAATATCGACAGCGATGCAGCATACCGAATCCCTCTTGGCATACAACTCGTACCCGGCGTCATCCTCGCCTCTGGTATTCTTTATCTCCCCGAGACTCCTCGGTTTCTCGTCAAGAAAGATCGGTTGGCAGAGGCAGAAACATCTCTAAGTCGTTTCCGCAGATTGGATAAGACGCATCCCGCTCTGATGGATGAGCTTCAAGAGATTATCGCAAATCATCAGTATGAACTAACACTCGGTCACGACACATACAAGGCTCTCTTCGCGAGAAACTCCTCCCTTGGCCGTCGAACCATGACAGGCTGTGGGCTACAGATGCTGCAACAACTAACTGGTATCAACTTCGTTATGTATTATGGAACCACCTTCTTCAGCAACGCCGGGGTCAACAAGCCCTTTCTCACCAACCTAGCCATGATCATCATCAACTGCGTTTGCACAGTCCCTGGTCTCATCGTCATCGAATCATGGGGAAGACGAAAGCTCCTCATGGCTGGCGCTCTAGGCATGGGCGTTTCTCAGTTGCTGATAGCAGCTGTGTACTCGGCAACTGAGGATAAGATGGAAAAGTCTAATGGAGGGGCCGCTAACATGGTCCTTGTCGTCTTTTGTGCCCTCAACGTGTTTTTCTATGCAGCGTCTTGGGGACCTGTTGCGTGGGTCGTGACTTCAGAGATCTTCCCACTCAAAGTACGCGCAAAAGCCATGTCTGTATCAACGACAGCAAACTGGCTTTTGAACTTTGGAGTAGCATACGCACCACCATATATCCTCGGCAGAGGCGCAAACGCATTCGGGCTCAAGATCTTCTTCATCTGGGGATCATGCTGTCTCCTTTCCATTGCTTTCGTATGGCTGATGGTATACGAAACTAGCAAGATGACACTAGAGCAGATTGACGAGATGTACGAAAGAGTGAGACATGCATGGGAGAGTCCAGGGTTCAACCCTACGTGGAGCTTTCAACAGATGCAGAATGCTGGATGGGACGCGAATGCGCAGCCAGAGCAACAGGCTGGCGATGAACATTCAGCATCGAACGTCAACTCGACGGACGACGAGGGTCATGAAACGGCGCCGATAAGGCCGGATAATTCACACGGATCGACGACTCCGATGGTGAATTTGGATTTTAGTTACTAATTAATCTGTGTTTACATTCCTTGTCACCGAATGCAGTCATAATGTGAAACCGCCGTTGGCCAAGCTTGCCAATGCAACATGGAACTCGACCGAATTCTTGGATGCTTACAACACGACCCTAGAAACAGGCAGGATCCATCACATGTCCAACAACAAGTCCTTGGCGAACACGCAAACTTGCATGCCAGCTGACGTTTCACGAGAAGCCCCCTCAGATAACAATGCCCAGCCAAAAACGGCTGCATAAACCTCCGTCTGACAGCGGAGCGTTCCTCGCAATAAGCAACCGTCCCATTATAGTAATCATCTTTAACTTCTAGATGCGTCGGGACCCTTACGTGTCTTGCCATTCGATTTCTATCAAAATAGAACCATGTCGAGTTTTCTAGACTCCACCACTGACAAAATCTGATCGGATCTCACTCATTCCGACACGCAGGATAGGCTATCACAAACCTAACGCCGAACCCGAAGCGCGAGCTTACCACGATCTGAGACAGTGGCCCCCAGCCGCATTCCAATCCAGTCTCTTCCAGAACAATCGTACCGTTGGCCAATCAACATTCCACCGACCGCAACCGTCAGTCACATTCTAATTCGGCAGATGAATGATGTGGCTGAAACCTGAGCGATGATCTTCCGATTCTTGGCATTCCATGATGTTTGTGGCTTGGCTATGTCGGGAACCAGAACGGGTATCAGCTCATGGGCTGATTCTAGATGGGGCTTACCGGGCCGGTCAACACCATCGTGTAGGGCTGGAGGTTGGGGTCTGGCCCGTCGGGGAGCGGCGACATCGCAACTCTGGACTTTTCTAGACATCAGCAGAAGGGGCTAAGGATTCTTGATGGGATATGCAGGGCTGACCCTGGCGTAAGGGTGATACCAGCTGAACACCATCACAACATGGCTTCTAGAACAGATTCTTGGGCAAGCGACGTGGAACGAACCGGTGAGTTGGCATTACTCACGATAGGATATACCTCGCGCCGCTATCTAAGCCTAGATCTAGCGTGAACGTCAATACAGAATAGTAGCCATAATCAACCATTGATTCTCCATAGCATACATGTAACAAATTACCCAAGAAAGTAATACCATCTAAAATACCCAAAGAATACTCTATAGCCTCATCTTCCCTTTGCCTTCAATCCCGTCATTGACGCCGAACTCCTAATAGAACTTGCAGGTGTATTCGAGAACACGGGCCGACATCCTTCTAATTTCTGCCGACGATCAAACTCTTTGAGAAACGTGTACACACTACCTAGCGGCATGTATTCCAGCAAAGGCCGTAATTCACTGGGAAACATTTCCGCTCCGTGATCTTTAATGTCCTCATTGACGCGATTGAGGCGAAGAATCTGCATCCAAGACACAATCCCATCACCAACCATGAACGTCGGAAATTGCGCCTGGGCAATATCTTCCAGGATCCACGTATTGCGAAAATACGGCCTGTTCAGGAAGCCAGAGATGGCTTTGTAGCTGGGTACTTCCGTCGGGTCCGTGATCCCCTCAGGAATGTCACTTAGATGAGCCACGGGTCCCATCCACTGCAGAATCGGCGCGTAGTTCGCTGGGTTCGCCTCGCGATCACCTGGTTCTCCGAAATTCGCAGGCATGCACTTATCCCACGCCCGTATAATCTCAATCGCAAGATCAGACGTCGCATCCTTCGTTCCCAACCATCCAACGACCAGCTTCGCCTCGCGGTACGCACGAGCCATGTGCGCACGTCGCTCAGCCTCTTCTTTCCTGTCGCGCCTGTTGATGCATAATAGATCGATCCAGATCCGTAGCGGAGGTTTGTCGCATCTCGCGGAGCCTGGGTCGACGAGTTTGCGGAGGAATGAGCGGAGCCATCCGGGGGGTTTCTTTGTCGGCGATGGTGGTGGGGAGGGTGGTTGTTGTTGCTCTTGTTGGTGATTACTGATTGTTCTTTGTGTCTCAAGATCGACCCTTGAGGAGGAGGCGTTGTTGATGACGGTCTGGGCGCGGGGGCCGAGGAAGACTTCGCGGGTGTAGCGGATCGCTTCGGCGAGGTCGGACGGTATGGCTACTTTTTGGCCGTTGAGCAGAATGGGCTCGGTTTTGGTGATGTCGCCGTAAAGAGCGGAAAGACCAATGAAATCGGGCGCATCGCATAGTTTCTCGTGGACAAGGCGACATACGATTCGGTCGTTTATGTCGTTATTTGGTGAGGGCTGCAGCTCCAGTATCCTCACTTCACGCGCCGCCAGATCTAGCGGCCGGTAGTGAATCGAGGATAAACCATCTGACGGCGGCGCCATTAATCACTACTGTCTTAGCGATCGGGATTTGAGTGGACTCGGGTGTATGTTGGTTGGAGCCTTGTCTCTCTCATGCAGGATTTCATGCAAGGAGGGGGGGCAGTGTCCAGTTGATATGATGTATGGGTTGCAGTAAAGAAGGGAGGGGCCAGAAAGTGGGAGAAACAAGGTACTTGTTTTAATCGACATTCACCAACTGGTTTGTGCGTTTTTAGCAGCCCAACTGCATGTGAAAAAAGAACACCTGCCAAGACCTTGGAATGTGGCCCGCGAGAGGACAATGTTCCCACTCTGTACTGCCGGGTTGGGACATGTCAGGAATGAGGCAGATCACGGCAAGGATTTGCACAAGCTAACAGGCAATCCACTGCCGCTGATAACATGACCTGAAGTGCTTAGTATCAAACCGTCCCAAGCCCATCCCGTACGCCATTGATCGAGATCTTTCTAGTCTAGCCATATATACTTTGGAGCCAGACCTGATGCAGAGGAGTAAAATGCTTGTCCGTAACTCTAAGATTAAAAACGCTCAGTCGTGGCAATTGACATTTGCGGAGGAGGAGATTTGGGAGGTGTGCTGTGGAGGCCCGGCCCGGTTTCAATTCTTGGTCAGGACGTGGGAAATGCTAATTTAGCGCTGGTGACATGATTGCTCCTTGTCTAGTCTCAGTTTAGCGTGGGTACTCTGTAGCTGAACGCGGAATACGAATCTGATGTCACGATGGTGTATTGCTCGTGACGAGGACTTGATGGCTTTACGCTTGAGACAACGCCTTCTATTGATCACATTTCTAGGACTTAATCTAGAAGGATCAAAGTGTTTCCAGAACTTCTAGAATGTGCCACTTTTTTACATATCTCTGATCTCAGCATATGTGGACTCCTAATTTACGTGCTCTGTCTCACCGCCCTCCTTGAGGACTGTCCCCCTTCCTAATTCAGCAAGCGACCTCTTTCTCCGATGCGCGTATGTGACGAACCCGCATTGTTTGGTAACGCGAGTGGAGCTGGATCTGTTCACGTGTAGACAGGAGAATGGCTTGTTGCTTGACAGCGTGTGCTAGCGCCGGGAATCGATCGCGCAAGGATTCCGCCGAACGGCTTATTTCCTATGGGATTTAAGCACAAGTGACTTAAATCTGCATGTTGATTGCAACATTACGATGCAGCGTAGATGAGCTGTCAAAAACACCTGATATGATGTTCTATCTCGCCATCGCGATATGAACCTCGCGTCTTCGCCTTTACGATTGAGACAATGTTTCGGAGACTGGAATACTTCTAGATTACCGGTTTGTCCGCCAGGGCTGCTCGCTGAGACATTTAACAAACCTGCATCAATACCCAGAACCCGAACTCCCTCGGTGTTGGACAATTAGCTGCAAAACCCACCACACCGTCCCGATGATCTGCAGAACAAACTTCTCGATCCAAGACACGTCCCCGGTAGTCGAGAGGGGGCAAGTGGATCGTCACCACCAGTTCAATTCGTGCATCCCTGTTTTTCTGGATCTAGACACTAACTAGTCGGTATGCCTCACCAACAAACCAGAAAGAATTGCAGAACCAACAGACATGCTGCGAGACAAAATGATAATTCTTTCAATCATGTACTGATATCCCTCGGTATTGCCAGCTGTGCTTTTTAATCAGCTGTCTCCCTGTGATGGAAGTGAAGTTATAAAAGGAAGCCCGTGAACCGCCCTAGTAGGGATCCATCAACGCTCAGACTCACAAACTATCAACTCATACCTAATCTCCCCTTGTCGATCGAAATGTCTTTCCCCTTGTGTCTACCCTGGCCTCAGCAAGCCTACTGGGGCGAGTTTGACCTCAATGGGCTCAAAATAAAACCTAGAGACCGTGCCCTACACGATTCAAGTTCCACCGCCGATATCCCCCCGTACTTCTGGGGCAAGGGTCTCCGGAGCCGTGGGCTCGGGAGATTCTTCACCCGAAGGACAGGCAAGCCCAGACATGCTGGGTACACTGAAGCTAGACGTCTGATCGGACGCGGTACTCTTGATGACCTCCAGAGACTATCGTATCATGCAAGCACCTTCGTCATCGAAGTATTTGAAGATATTGAAGATGCTTCGGATGCTTCGTCAACTGAATCCTTGTCACCGCCTGGTTCAGGGCACAGAGTAACTCAGCTCAGACTGTCTCCTGAGCTAGAGGCATGGAAATCTTCCCAGCATGAGATCGGCAATATCTTACCGCCCAAGGGCGCTGGGTTGAGCCCTGTTTCTAACGAGATCCTTCACATCCTTGGCGCAGAGGATTGGCCTGAAGCTCTCAAGACCACGAACGCCTTATTTGGATGCGGAATCGCTAGTCTTCTCATGGGCGCTGCTGATTCAAGGACCATGTTCTCCAACTATGTCACAGACATGGCATTCTATTACGAACACGGATACAACTATGTCTTCCCCAACCTTGAGCCGCTGTTGGAGAAGGGTCTTGATGATCCGCATGCGCTACGAACCCCCGGCGGTCGGGAGCGTCGCGATGCCGTGGCTATTGGCAAGCGATACATCCAGGGTAAGATCGCCCTTGAGAAGAAGCACAAGGGCCACCTTCTGAACCGATCTGCGCGTCTTGATCGACGAACCGCTCAGATCGTTTCACTGTCTGAGAGTAGTCTTCTCGGCATGGCGGCTGAAGCTACAGCACGAGGTTTTGACCCCGGCGCTGTCATGGCCGATCTTGTGTTTAGTTCACCAGGTACCGATGTCGTTGACGTGGGATGCGACCTTGTCAACTCAGAGGTTATGAACTCGTTTCTGAACGTCACTGATATCACGGACACTGGTATTGTGAGTGAGGATGCTTTGAGGAGGGTGTATGATGCGTATGCTGTTATGGGGGCAAGGATGCTCACTCAGCGATGGCACGAGCCTGTTGCGAGGATGTGTGCCGCGTTGTATACGTGGCATATTCAGAATGATCGACATATGTTCTTCCGTCGTGCTTTGTTGGGATGGTCCAAGGCGAGGAAGACACCTGCTCAGCCTCAGAGTGAGGGTGATTTTGACGAGGTGTTTGACAAGCAATTCCGCCTTACTGGATTCTCTCGACCTCTGGATGCTAAGTATGCTTGCAACGGCCAAGATACCTGCGACCACGTCCACGACCATCTTGGGCGTCATGACGACGAGCCTCTCCTCAAAGAACTCTGGTGGTATCTCGTCACTGGTCCCCTCAAGTACGTGCGGGGTGGCAAGGTCGACGAGGCTCGCGAATTAGAGTTAGCGGAAGGGTCGAGGCTACGAATGGCCAAGCTTTTCGCTAACGGTCGGATATTGGAGATGGTTTGGTTGATTGCCCATGCAAACCATCACGCTTGGCAGGTCAACTACTTGTTCGAGGCTGCTATGTTTGGTAGTATTTTGGATGGAGGCAAATTGATTGGAAAGCTGGATAGAAAGGATCAATGATTATGGGTCATGATACGATGATGATTGGATGATTTATGGTCTACGTTGTTTCTTAGAGTTACTGGGGTCGTGATATCTCTTATGTTTAGTATAGATTACCAATGTTCCTTCTACGTTATTTAACTGAGCCTTTGCTGGTACTGCCTTTGTGAACATCCATGTCCTTGAAGGTTAAATTCTATTGAGATAAAGGAGTCGCTATGCAATGACGAAACGGCGAAAGAAACAAACGTGGGAGTAATGCCGAAAGACAAGCCCCTTGCCCCCATGAAACAAATGTCATCGTCCATCTGCCGTCTGTCAACATGTCATGTCAAACCTTGTCAGCGGCTAAAAATGGGCTGACACAATTTCCGGGTCCAACCGGACCTTCTATTCCCCAACCAACAACGCATCTCCCAGTGTTACATCAGCTCAATCCTAAGCCGTTGCAAGGTTCGAGATGCCACTGTCACTCCCCTTGCTAGGCTGATATGCAGTCGCATCAACACCCGGACGCCACGTCTCGGCGTCACCCAAACGGTCAGACGTAAGCCCGCTGCTTCCGGGATTCTTGAAACCCCGTTCTTGTTGTCGTTGGTAAGAGATCTTCCGAAGACGCTCGGTCTCTGCGGGCGTTAGATGAAGCTGTGAATCCTTGTTAGATCATCATCAGGGAAAGCCTTGTGCGATCGACTTACATAAACTTCAATGCCGATGGCGTGGATAGCGAGCGCTAGCCAAAGGCCCATGGAGAAACCCAGCGACAGAGCGGACGCAATGTTCTCGGTACCCTCGCCTACCATGTCGCCTTGGACTGCAACCCAGGCATTTAGATCCTGGCAGGTAGGGTATTTGGCGATCAAAGACTCGGTGCCGTCGTAGAAGGAGGCAACCTTGGCGCATTGCATTGGGAGTCGGAAGCTCGGGTTCTTGGACATGGTCACCGCAGAGATGATCATGATAATCCGCACCGTGATAATCGAACCAGCCTGTACGTTTTAGATGATGTAGTACACGGGTGAGGACAGCGGTTGACTTACGTAGAACCACGCGCGAAGCATCCAAGCGCGATGTTGCTCAAGCTGCAGTGTCTTGATGTTCCATATCGCTAGGAAGAGTGACCCAAGAAACATGATCGCCAAGAGACCTACAGCAGCTCTGACCGAAAGTGAGCCACCAAAGGCGACAGGTGCAATGATGATGGCGCCGACGGTGCCGATAACTGCCAAAATAATAACGATATATCCATTCATACGATGGAACAGCAGTGCTTTATATCGAATAAAAGGAACGAATTGAAAGAGAACCAGAAACGAAGCTGGGATGATGGTGTACAAATGCATTTTGATGCCAATCTTGTAAAGGTCCTTTCTGTTGTAGGACCAGCATTCGCCTGGGCCCGCCCCGTTGCCAGTGCTGTTGGGATTGCAGTAAATGCTGTCGTAATTGAGAAACATCATTCGAGCAAGGGCAAAGCCGAACATGGCGCCGGCGAAGATGAACCAGAGGATAAAGTTGTAGCCTTTGGAGAAGCCAATTGGGTTGTAGACTTTGCGCGCTCTGGCGACGAAGGCGTTGGCTGGGGGGCGAGTTGGAGCTGTCATTGTGTTTAGTGTCATTGAACTTTGTCGAGTAGTCCAGATTATTGCGGCCTCTTCTGTTTGAGAAGTTGGGAAGTTATATACAGACTGAGAACTCATCTCGGCAGTCAATATCGTAGCTGTCATGCCCAATCCCTCTGGCGCACAATAAATCTACAAGTGGATAAAGCGAACGGCAATCTCTCGCATTCACTTTGCCAAGTCCGTGTCCAATCCAATCAAAGCGAATGCGAAACCCCTCGTAAACGAAAATACATCGTGGGGGGTTGAGCGCTAAACTGCATCGAGACTCAATCTGCGCGGGAAAAAAGTCAATGCCGTCATCAGCCACGTCGTGGACAGGGCTGAGCTGACCCAAGCGAAACCGAACTATTACTCAAGAGATGAGTTTGGAGACTGAGTCCTGCGGCTTTTGATTTTGGGTCGGATGCTGCCACTCTTATGCTTATCCTGCGGATGTCAGAACATAATTTCTGAGCGGACGACACTCAGGAACCAATAACCGAAAATGGTTGGTGTGCCCGGTAGATCGAAGGCGTGCGTTACCTGTCGGAGGCGCAAGAAAGGTGTAAGTCTACCCGTTTCTCTAACGGCCACTACTAATAATTGGTCAGTGCGATAAGAAAGTGCCCTTTTGCGGTCAGTGTCTCGCCCTAGGCATCCCATGCGAAGGATATGAGCGTCAGCAGATATGGCTCATCAGCCAAGGATCCACGCAAAAGTCATACACTAAATCTCCTTCACAAAGTCCATCCTCATCTCCACCAAGCTCAAGCTCAAGTCCAGGTTCTGTAGTGACCCTTCACGACTCCCTCACAAGGACCGCCAGAGCTCAAAAGTTCACTGGCCTTTTCTGGTCGGATTATCTGTCCGGTGGAAGTGGTTACTCTCTGAAAGCCTCGGGTATAACAAGTACTAAGTGGATGAAGCTCTACGAGGCTCTAAGTGAAGTTGAAGCCAGTCTTCAATATGTCGCCATGGCGCTTAGTACAGCAACGCTTGGCGCCACCAACAACGATATCCAGCTTGTGGGCAAGAGTCAGCAGGCTTATGGGTTAGCAATGCAGCAAATGGCTGTCTCATTCATATCCCCATCACGAAACAAGGATGGCATTCTCGCTGCGATTCAGCTTATGCGAGTATACGAGGTCAGATAACCCATGCATGGTGCAAATAGAGATGCTTATTGGCCAACAGCAATTATTTGGCACCGGCATTTCCGCAGCTCAAAAGAACTCGCCTGTGTCGCAGATCAAGGGTTTCAGAAAGCATATTGATGGTGAGACTGCTCTGATACTGAGTCGCGGGCCCAATGATTCTTGGTCATCCATGGGAAAACAGCTTCTCGCAGATGGTCGTCTCACTCTGGTAAGTCTCACCTTCTTATATACTTCCTCACGGGCTAACAACTATAGATCAACGCGTACATATCACGACGAAAAAGATCACCATACAGCAACGGGTGGAAACAATCACAACTGTGGCGCTCAGTAACAAACTCGCCTCTCAATCAACTCATTGATATCTTGGTTGAAGTACCGGCGCTTCTGGAAGACCTAGATATCTTCAAAGAAACTCCAAGCATCGAACTTTACAACTCAATTCTGACTCGATGTCACACCTGTGAGGTTGAGATATTAGCGCTGGGGTTAAAATTTGGCGAGTCGCTCACTACTTACGACTATACATATACCAGGGAGCCCTTACCGGTTCCCAAGAACGATGATGATCTTGCCATCGTTTATCTGAGCTGTTACTACTGGATGACTTGCCTGTTTATATACTCAACAATGGGCTTCTGCGAACTCGAATCAATGGATCCATATACCAGAGGGCCTATACTGAGTTGTCCGAGCCAACGAATCGCAATGTCTTATGCTTACAAGATTGCTCACGCCATACACCTGCTATTTGAGCCACCAGCAGGGACTTATAGCTCAGTAGCCGCATTCTTCCTTCTTGGGACTGCTCTGCGATATCTGATCATGGTAGAAACTCACGGCGGTCAGAATATCATGAGCAAGGAGAGGTTGCTTTTAGTGGACATATTTACGCGACCATTCCTCGGCAGTTTCGTTGGGAGGTTTCTCCAGAATTTACAGGTGGATGATGGTATCGACTATGGTTATCCTGCGGATATTCTTCTAGGGATGAGAGGTATTGAGTATAGGGCCAGGGTGTGGTGGTGCGGACTGATACAGGCTGGATTGCCGGAGTTCACACTGGAAGATCCATGTTATCCGTCAAAATAACAATTTGTGTTATATATGTTATGTTTTTCGAACTATATACAAAGGAGCCTCCAAGCCATCATGGCAAACGAACGTGTTGACCCAACCATTCAGTCATAAACATTGTTTCATCGCTTAGCAAACGTTCTTCTGAGCGTTACCAGTAATTCCCCAGTAAATGTTCTCAGCGCAAGGGGACTCCCGAACAGTGTTGCTGTTCACCTGAGCCTTGACGTAAATACCACTAGTGTTGGGGAACTCGCTTCGTGCTGAAACGCGAACCTCGCCTCCTCCATTAACGACACCATCCCGAATAGCAAAGTTATAGCAATTCTCAATAAGAATAGCGTTGTTCCCGTTATCAGCAAGATCAATGTTCTTGATCTCAGTGGCACCGGACATGGAAACGCAGAAAATCCCGCGACCGCCGCCGCGGGAGTAGACTTTGTCGATGAAGACATTGGTGGTGGTGTATTGACCATTGGCGAGTTGACCGTTGTTGTTGGCGAAGCGAAGAGTTGCATACCCGGTGCCAGCTCCAGCATTGATGCCCTCGACATAGCCGACCTTGACATTTCGAGACTCCTGGATGAGTAGACCGCATTCGCCAACATCCTTGGCCTTGACGGACGTGATAGTAAGACCGTCAATCTTGAAAGTTTCGACAGCATGGCTACCAGCACCAGTAACCACGATATTACCCATAGAAACACCATAATTCCATTCCGCATCGCGATCAAAGCGAATACCAATCCCACCACTAAGGTTCAACGTAATATCACCAAGCCCCAAGTTTCTAGTCCCCGAGAATCTGAGTCCAAAGTACGGATTACCCGTCATCTTAAGATACGGAATCTTGACATCGTTCTGGTTAATAGCCTCAATAGCACCACGGCCAGATTTGTTGCCCACGTTCATGGTACCGCAAACTTCAAACGTCTTTCCGCTGGTGATGCTGATGGTATTGGCGCCGATGCTGCCGGATGCTCGGACTGTTACGCGCTGTCCGCTGGTGATGCGGTCGAGGGCGGTTTGGATGGCGAGACGGTAGTCGGTGCCCGTGTAGACGTTTGCACCGTTGATGGTGGCGGTGAAGGTCCCGGAGCCGGAGACTACGCCTTGTGGGGAGCCATCGCCGCAGGCTGCGTTGGCGGAGGCGATGAGGGCGAGACCGGCGGTTAGGACGGAAGAGAGATGCAACATCTTGAAGAGTCTGATGATCTTGGACGGGGAGTACTATCTCGGAACTGATCCATCGCTGTCTTTATATATCTGAAGTATCCATAGTGGTGATCATCTATTCGTGCGCTTTTTCACCACGATGATCCCCCAAAGCCGGGGATGATATCCAAATTCGACCAGCAGCACAAGGATGCACGGCTTGGCGCAGAGGGGTACGTGATGTTCCATGTCGATAACGAGATGCCAATTCGGGTCACGCGGAAGTTTAACCTCCGCAGGGGATGCTGCGATGCATATTCTGGGGTATTCTCCCACCTATCACACCGGAGGAATATGAAGCTTACCGGGAATAAAGCACGTTAGCCTGGGGCTCGGCACTTGTTGTCGAGAAGTCTGTCGGAAGGTTGAGTTTTAAGCTTGAATTAATTTCCTGAATCGGTTAGAGGTTGGGGTTAAGCTTAGAATATCGCTGTCAATTGTCCCGAAGAACCGACGTCTTAATATGTCGTAGAATAACTACTAGTCCTGTGTCGCAAGCCAAAGATTCCTTGTTGATACCGTACCAACTCATGAAATTCGGTAGCGCCGGTGGGTACACGCTAGTGCGAGCTATTTTCCTGATTTGACCAATAAGACTATTTAACAAGATATCAGATCTTTATTTATAATCTAACCAATCAAGGGGTTATATAAGGCTAGTGCGTACCCACCGGCGCTACCGAATATTATGAGTTGGTACGGTAGTTGGAGTTGCCCCCAATTTCAATGGAAAAGCGTCGACCGTTTTGTGGTTAGATCGCGTTGACATATTACTAACATGCTACATAAGCTCCAGAGGGGATGTAGATACAAAATGGGAAAGGGCTTTATTAATTAACTGAAACATTAAGACGATTCTAGTAGTCAATTTCTCATGTGAACCTCAATCTCTTCAGCTGCGCTAGGTTAATCGATGATTCTGAAAATTGCATCATGAGTGTGTATGCAATAAGCGATCCTATAATCTTGGGGATAATTGAATAATCACAACCTTGGGTGCGGCTGACCAGCAAAACCAGGCTGTGCCGGTCGAATTTTCAGCTCTTCCCCTCATCTCTTCTGCTTGCCATATCATCGGTAGCACCTCGTTTTATTGCCAGGAATCGAAAATACCCGACGGTAGTGCTTCAACAGTGCCGTAGGAATGACTTCCTCTGAGACTTCTCAGTCTTGGCTGCCTAAGCGACAACGCGCTGATAGCGGGGATAGCGCCCGATCCTTGCAGTACGATGACTATACAGTCGGGTGGATCTCCGCCCTTCCGCTTGAGATGACAGCTGCTCAAGCTATGCTAGATCGCAGACATGAGCCACTGCACCAGCATCCACAGGACAGCAACTGTTACGAATTCGGTAGCATCAACGGTCATAACGTGGTCATAGCCTGTCTACCAAAAGCACAGTACGGCAACAATAACGCTGCCATTGTTGCGAATAATATGAATCGGACTTTCCCTCATCTTCAGCATCGCTTGCTGGTCGGTATCGCAGGCGGTGCACCCGTATCAGTGGACGTACGCCTAGGAGATGTTGTGGTTAGTACGTATGCGATACAGTACGACCTTGGAAAGGCTATGCCCAACAGCCACTTTCAGCACATCGCGGAAGCGATTAGGCCTCCTCAAGCGCTGCTCACTGCAGTATCAAAAGTCGAAGCAAGGCACAATGGAGGACAAGTGCAAATGCTAGAGGTTCTATCCGATGCCACAGGTCGATTGCCTCATTACGGTCATCCAATGCTTGAAGATTGCCTCTTCCACAGCGAATTTACGCATACATCATCTGGCGCAAACTGCGATGGTTGTGATGGATCTCAGGTAGTTTCAAGGGACATGCGTCCGAACTCTAGTCCCGTCATTCACTATGGCCGTGTTGCATCTGGAAACCAAGTCATCAAGGATGCACTCACTCGAGACTCTCTATCTAAAAAGATTAATAATATGTGCTTCGAAATGGAGGCAGCTGGTGTCATGGATTGCTTCCCTTGTCTTGTGATTCGTGGTATATGCGACTACTCAGATTCTCACAAAAACAAAGGATGGCAGGAACACGCCGCTTTGGTTGCCGCGGCATATGCCAAAGAACTTCTGATGTCTATGCCTCCTCAACTGTTGCAACCCAGCGAGCGAAGAAAGGCCCAGCCCTCAACAGGCCCAGAACAAATTGGCCCCGAAGCGGATGAGTGTTTGCGGGCGATGTTTGTTACAGACTCTTCACTGGACCGTGAGGATATTCTTGATACCAAGGGCGATATCTGTGAGGGAACCTGTAAATGGATCCTATCTACAGATGAATTCAAGCTCTGGGAAAAGGATCCCCCTCACCTGTTATGGATTTCCGCACCACCTGGTATGGGAAAGACATTCATGTCAATTTATCTTTCCAAACACTTCGAGGCTGTAACGAAAGACTCAGAAGCCGCAGCCATCTTCTTCTTTTGCGACAACAAGATCGAAACTAGAAACACGGCAGTGAGCGTTCTGAGAGGCTTGATGCATCAACTCATCTCTCACCAACCAAATCTTGTGAATACGATTATGCCGCAATGGAAACAACAATCAAGACAACTCTTTCAAGAAAAGTCATTTGGTACCTTGTGGAAGCTTTTTGAAGACACAATCGCGCAATCTAACTTCCGGACCATATACTGCATCATCGACGCCCTTGACGAATGCGAACCTAGCTCCCTGTCCCTTTTGCTCCGGAAGTTTGAGAGACTAAGTCGACGACAGCCGGACTCGTCTCCCAAAATGAAGCTCATATGCATGAGCAGGAGGTATCCAGAGAAAATACCCGAAGCCCTTTTACTATTCACCAAGATGGAACTTGACTCGATGATCGACAAGGATGGGGACATCAGTCGATTCATCTCAGTCCAGGTTCAAGAACTCGCTCAGAAGAAACAGCTCAGTAGTAAGATGCGTTCTATGCTACAGCAGACGTTTATGCAGAAGTCTGAGGGAACGTTCCTTTGGGTTAGCTACATGTCCCAAGACCTGCAAAACCAGGGCTTGCTTGATTTTGAGGCCTCTCTTAAAATGCTTCCGGCTGGATTAGACGCAGTTTATGAAAGGATTCTTCAGAATATTGATTTTGAAAAGGGGAAAGTGATCCATGACATCCTCTATTGGATAATGGTTGCCACCAGACCCTTGATGATAGGCGAGCTGTGTGAAGCAGTTAGCGTGAAACCTACACGGCTCTTCACACGCGATGAGATCTGCATTGAACTAATCAAGTCTTGCGGCCACCTGCTTCAAACAACAAGTAGGGACAGACTCGGTTCAGCTTCACAAACAGTGACATTTCTACACCAAAGTGCAAAGGACTACCTAATGAAGTTCGAGCTCTCTTTCGGTTCCCAGGTTCCAGGCCTCGCACACAGTCAGCTCCACGACCATGCTACAATTTTCTTGTTCCAATACCTCGAAAAGATGAATACCCGCCATGGGATCACAAATGAAAGCTTGCATGATGTAGTGAGTGAGTTCCCATTCGCCAGATATGCTGTCGAGCAATGGGAGTTTCACTTCAGGGAATTAGAAGATATTACTCAGGTCATGCAGCAAGGCGTGAGCTTCATCGAAAAAGATTCAGAAGTGAGGTACATGTGGCAAAACCTATACCTTCTCGAAGAAGATCAACATGACGGTGAAGCCGTACCTTTGCTTCATTTGTCCGCCTTTTTGGCTCTGGATCGATTGGCGGAGTGGTGTCTGGGACATGATGCCGAAAACGATATTGAAGCGAAATGGGGTTTCATGGGAAAGACAGCTCTGGTCATTGCCTGCAAAACATCTCATGAGAACATTATTTCTTTGCTCCTCGATGTAGGCGCCAATCCCATTGCCGACTCATATGCAAACAGTGCTCTCCACGCGGCTCTATTTTTCTCCAACAGACGGATTTTGCACCTTATGGCACGAACAAAACCTTGCAGGAAGTTTCTAACTGAAATGTTGTCTAAGCAAGACGACAGATTAATTTGTGCAGCTGCCAGGGCCGGAAATGAGGATGCATGCCGCTTTTTAATCGAGGACCTTGGCTGGGATCTCAACTGGCAAGGCGGAAGTGTTGGTTCCGTAGCCCTAAATCATGCCATATCGAGTGGAAATCTCGAACTCATCAGCTGCTTTATCAAAGAGTGGCATGTTCCTATTATAAATCACTGGAAGGTCCTCGAAGAAACATGCACTTGTCCGGCAGCTAGGAGCAAGTTCGAACAAATCATACGACTCCTAGTGGATCATGGCTCCGTTGAGATCAATGCTACAGACACAAGAGGTCATAATGCCTTATGTTTAGCATTTAGATACAGTCGCAGATGGTTCTTGGCACTTCACAGCACAAGAATCTTACTGCAATACGGCTGCAGTTCCGACCAGACCGACCACCTAGGTCGAACAACTATGCATTGCCTCACAGAGCAAGTCCTACAGACTCATATACCAGAGTTTGGAGCCACAATGGATCTTTTAGTCTGTAGCAGTCAGCATGGTATCAACCAAGTGGATTTGAATAGACAGACTGTATTGCACTGTCTCATACAGAAATGGCTGACTCAGCTAAGCGACAACAAACCTCGTTATGAGTTATTCGGAGTAGTGCCAGAGGTAGCAAAAGATCTTTTGGACTTGGGTGTTGATCGACATATCCAGAATAATGAAGGGCTTACAGGTTTACAGATGCTACAGGGCGCCCAGGATCAATATAAAGAGATGCTTGGGCCGAGAGTGGAAGTTCATAGAAGTCGTATGAACGAAGCCATAATATTGCTTGAAAGATACCGTACCGTTCCTAGACATTAGAACAACGTGTCAGCGTTTAGAACGCGTGGCGCTTCTAGCGGCATTCACTACCGTCATACTTCAAGTTGAGCTTCTGGCAATGACACTTGTGACTAATAGCTTAGATCAGAAGACAAATTAATTTCCAGCAACCTCAAGTTCTCGAATCGGGAAAGTATTGTCACGAATTCTTATTCTCTGAACCCTTAATCAAATAGTGTAAACTAACTTCTCAGCACTAATTGGCCGCATGTGCTCTTCTGTCCGCTCAATCTTTAACCTCTCACTAACCAAGCCCGTACCAAGAAGGCGAAAACCGTCATGTGTTACTTTCTCAAGACCTCCAGGCATCAGTCTCACAGAATTGGGCTCCAGCTGCGCCCTGCCCGATGGAAGTGGCTTACTCAAGAAGTTATAAAACTGCTTTGCGAATGCATGCGCCTCTGGATTTGCCGGGATCATAGCGTCTGTTTTAGATAGTGAGCTCATGGTCAAACCTTTGAGCGATGTGAAAGAAAATGCTAATATGCTTACCGTTATATCCAACCTCAACACCGAGACCTTCCCAGACAGCACCATACGTAGGTTTGATAGTTAGTAGTGCTGGATCATACTGTCCACCAACTGGGCCGCGAATGACTGCAAACTTTGCCGAGGGAGCCAAGGTCTCGTGGGTATCGTATACTGTCTGACCTTCCGAGATACAATCCAGTGCAAGATCGATGCCGTTTCCGTCCGTAGCGTCCTTCACTTTCTGAACCCACCTTTCATCTCTATAATCAACAAGTACGTCATAGCTATAAGGCTCGTTCCGAAGCATCTCATGCTTTGATGAACTAGCTGCTCCTATCAGGCGTAAAGATATGCCAGATGCCTTGGCTGCGATACGGGCAAGCTGTGCAGCATATAGTCCGACCGAAGTCGATGATCCATAAATGAAGAGGTTGGTGATTTTGTTATCACCTGTGGGCGGTGCTTGCAGCGCCAAGGAGAATGGAGATGGCAAGCCAAGGCGACCAAATAGCGCTTGAGCGGCAGTCAAGCCGCACATGCTGATCGTCGAAGCCTCTTCGAAGGTCAAATTATCCGGAATCTTCCATACGAGACCATAAGGAACAACTATGAATTCTGCAAAGGCCCCTGGGCGATCATTCACAGATGAAGCTATAATTATGAGTTTCTTTTCCAGAACTCGCTAATGAAGTACGTACCTCCTTGGAGAAAACCAGCGACTCGGGCCCCGACTTTTACTCTATGATCAGATAAATCACTAATTTCAGATCCAGCTTCAACAATAACTCCGGCAAAGTCAGTGCCGATGACTCTTTTCTCTTGAGCTGCAATTGGTGACGAAACATAAAGTTCATCTACCGGGTTCAGCGCTATTGCGCGCACGTTGACAAGAATCTCGTAGGAACCAGGAGTTGGGCGATCGACATCCTCCACGATTGCCTTTTTCAGGGAGGTATTTAGAACAAGAGCTTTCATTTTGGCTGGATTGGAAATTGACTCTGATTCATCGTTGATTTTAGACATAATGGCGCCTTTATACGATATGGTTACTTAGACTTTGGTGGCTTTCAAATCACGGATTTGTAAGCTGATTATTAATATTGTGGATTATGTCTTTGGCAATGGGTCTCCGTCTTTATAGACGCCATTCAAAGATGGTACCTTAAAACAACAGATCGTTTCAGATTTATTAGCTATCTACTTTATAAGTCCTGCGATTTCTCATATACACCGAGTTTTGCCTGCCGATTTAAGCTCTCAGCTTACAAGGCTCAACTGAATTGAGCGCCATCCGTAGAATTTGGTTCAAACCGTTGGTCCACGGTTGAATAGCAATATGAAAGTGTAGAGAGTAAAACAAATCTATGCGACTCTTCCATTTCTAATTTCCTTTTTGGTATTTTTCAAGGTCGAGCGTGAGGCTGCCAACTAACATACAGGGTAACCACTCAGGCACTCACTAGCCCCAGGAGTGTCTCACTTACTCTAGCCCCACTCGTCAAAATATCACACCGCTTCCAACAATCTCTCTCAAGATTCCCTCATATTAAGATCACCTTCCAGCATATCGCATACCAGCCCCAAAATGGTCGGTTTGGACTCCCTACCTCGAGACGTACTCGTCGAAATCTTCTCCTACTTTTGTCTGCATTGTCGAGGCGACTCAAGACCTGTCAAGGGTCTCGGAACCCCGCACCAGCAAAAACGGTGGCGTGAACCCCAGCAACCCGACCAAAAGTCATGGTATTCAATCGATAAATATGCCTTGTTTTCTCTTGCAGCCTCTTGCAAAACACTGCATGCTGTTGCAGAGAATTTTCTGTACCATGACTTTGCACCTGGCTATGGCGACTCCGAACTGTCCGAGCTTTATACCTATGGTCACAGATTGAACCAATTCATGCGAACTGTTGGAACGCGCAAAGACCTCGCTGACAAGGTCCGCATGGTCTTCGTTCATCCAAACCACTCCAACGCGGATGTGGAGCAAATCGTACTTTCTTTGAAGCAGGGCGCCGCTGATCTGGGCATCGATATTGCGAAAGGCTGGCGGCACCGTGCAGAAGAGGCCCTAAATGATCACAACTCTGTTCCAAGGGGGTCAGGACGGCCAGAGCATTTAGACTATATATTCATGCTCAACTCAGCCTTCACCGATGAAATCTTCGACTATCTAGCACGGAAGCATACCGTTATGACCGATGAGTTCTACAGGGGCTTGCATCATGAGCTTATCCCAATGCTGATTGCACTACTCCCCAAGCTAGATCACATCATTTACAAGGACAAATCCAGATTTGTGATGTTCGATCATTCAGCTTTCGAAGCTCTAGAAGTGACGGAGTTCCCGTATCTTCGTACGCTGGAGATAGATTATGATGCATTCTCCATTCTAAAAAGAGCACCGCATTTGACACAAGTTGATTTTCTCAGCCATCCCTTTTGCTCTTCGTCTGAGAGGGTTGGAGACTCATTCGGCGACCAATCCAAGATCAAGGCCCTGCGATTGCAAGACATATATGGCTCCATTTGCCTCAAGATGTCGCTCTCCTACGCAGCCAAGGACCTTCGATCGCTGGTTATCGAATCTTATAGAAAGCGAGTACATAAACTCGATCTATTCACTTGGCCCAACTTCTCTGCAGAAACTATTGAAAAGGTGCGCAATTACCGGCATAGTTTGGAGATATTACACCTGGACCTCCGAGGCAACTTTGATCAAGGGTTCAACTCCTTCCGTCCCGACTCTACATTTCAAGACTTTGAAAGGCTTCAACATGTCCTTTTGAGCACGCAGCTCATCTTTGACATTTCACGCCAGCTCAAAGTGGAGGACCGATATGCAATTACTCGACTGTTGCCGCCGTCGATAGTATCGTTGCACTTGGTCTGGGGCGGTACGAAGCTTAACCGGTCCATACGCTTTAGGCCGGAGTCAACTATAGTCAACCGCTTCAAACAGGGTTTGCTGGGGCTTGCTGCAGTAGCGACCAGCGACTTTAAAAATCTGAAGTTTGTTGGTCTTGACTACGCTGAGGGGGTAGATGCAACGGTTGAGGAGGCCATTCGTATGGCGGGAATTGAATTTTCGTACGAGAGTTGGCCAGTGCCTTATACCATTGAGCCAGATGAGCCGGATGATGTATAGGCGGTTTACAGGCTGACGAAGCTGCATTCAACCCTATCATTATGGATACAGGGATAAAGGAGTTATTAGTAGCAGTATCGTAACTATATTTCTGAGCCTTTTTTGTAGCCAACACCTTATATTCAATCGCGAGGAAATTCATTTCTGGCACGACAAGTGGCTGAGTCGAAAAATAACACTGGTAGTAAGACAATCTTGTTTTTGTCGACCTACTGTCAGTGTTGTCTCCCCTCCCTTCTAGCCAGTAGATAAATCATTACACGGGCTTCAAGAAAGGGAGGCGATGGGATATACTCATCCAACACTGAAAAGAACGCGATGGACCTGGAACAACCCTGATCTGCAGTAATACCTCCACTATAATGTCGAAAGCCTTAAAGACAGAAATTACTTCTCAGTCAAGATCTGGGTTGAGCATAGTGGGGTATTACGATATGCGTGACGGATAATACGTAATCAGCTTGACCACAGGGTCGGACAATCGCGGCTGCATACAAGCTATCATATGGCACTTAATAACGACGACAAGCCTACATATCAGCAGCAAGGAGCTGAAAAGGCAGATTCGCTCTTAGATAAAACCATCCCAGCTTCTGTAGATCCTGAGTTGTGCTTGAGTGGGCTATGCTAAGCGGCGTCCGCATACACTGCCTGGTTCTGCCTGATTTGCGTGGGCTATAGCCCCCAATCCCTAATCGGCTGGGTGCATGTTGCTGCCTTGGCTGACTAACCAGCTGTGTACATTTCTCAAAAGGTGCGGGGCTTGGTTGCAGGAAACAAATGCATGCCCTGACAACTCGAACTTTCAAATTGTCATTCACCTTTACCAATTCGTTCTCAAATTTGCGCCATTTCACCTGTCTTTCCTCCAGCTGTGGTTGCTCATCGAAACTGAATCCGCATCAAGCACTGATTATCTCCTTTTCTAGGACATAGGTAGAGCTGGCCTATCTCCCGATTACCCATTGAAAGAAAAAGCCTCACGAAGCGTTCCGGTTTAACCCAGTCAAGACCAAAATGACATTTCAGTACGATAAGCTGCCAAACAACGGTTTCTTCCGTGTCTTTGAGCTCTGCCCCGGAAAAGATAGCGACCCCCTTCAAGGCAATCTTCGGACATATTCACGCCAGCAAGCTCCCAAGTATGAGGCGCTAAGCTATGTGTGGGGCTCCTCTGTGCAAAATCAGCATATGAAGTGCAATGGCCAAACGTTCATGATAACTGATAGCCTTAACGTAGCCTTAAGGCGACTTAGGCTAGTCGGTGATTCACGATGTCTGTGGGTCGATCAGATTTGCATTGACCAAACTTCTCTTGAGGAGCGTTCTGAACAAGTTTCTATCATGAGGGATATCTACTCTGGAGCTGCGCTTGTCAATGCATGGCTTGGCCCAGCAGACGCAGAAGAGGCATCTGCAGTCGGGAAAATAATCTCAACTCTTGCTAAAAGAGAGCCACATGAATTCCGGGAACAGCAGTATTTTCCCAAAAACGATTATTTACAGGAACTTGGACTACCTATTAGAGATTCGCCAGCTTGGGAGGCTCTGAACTCTATGCTAAACGTCCCTTATTTCTCCAGGGTTTGGATCCTGCAAGAACTTGCACTTGCAGCTAATTATACCCTATTATGGGGGGATCTCGTTATCTCTAAAGCCGACTTCATGACATTCAAAGTGGCAACCAAATGTCTTGGGATGCGTTATCGAGACCCGAATACCCTGGCTTTCCCTCTGGCGAAGGAGGCTTCGAATGATCCTTGCCCGCGAGTCGAGTGGAATGTGGTTTCCATGGCATCCACAGATAATTTGGTCGAAATAAGACTAAATCTATATCAGCTTGTCCGTTCAACGAAACACTGTCACGCCACTGACCCCCGCGATAAGATCTTTGCATTGATCGGCCTGGCGGGCGATACGACTTATGGTATTATACCAGACTATCGGAAACCCCAATCAACAGTCTTTGCAGAGTTCGCTTCGAAGGTTATAATGGCAACAACGAGCCTTGATATCCTCAACCACACAGGCATAGAAGATCCTAATGACAGAGAGCGGCGTCCTCTTTGGGCTCCGAGGTGGTTTCACCAGAAATCTCCAGCATATTTAGATATGAGAAAACGTGGTTTAAAAGCTTCAAGTAACAAGAAGATTATGATGCAATCATCGATTGATAGTCAAGTCTTGGAGTTGAAGGGCCTGTACATCGATAGGGTCAAAAAAGACTCACAATCAGAAGGAGGATATATTTCGAACAATGGCATCTATAGGCAGCCTGACCATCGATCACGAATGCCTTCTGAGATACCAGTACGGTTCAGACATAATTACACCGATTGTCCTAACATTGACAAGTGGCGGAGTACAGTCTACGGTTGGCAAAACGAAGCCGAGTCGCCCAACAAATGACTCCTACCTCAGTTTCTTCACAGCGTTTGCTTTCCAATCACTTCTGGCGACTTGTGTCAGACCTGACAACATAAGGTGCCGTAAAGCATTGATCCAGCTTATCAAGATGGCGGTCCAAACTTTTCTTTCTGTGCCGCAAAATGAGTCTATTTTTGGTTAACCTGAGGTATGGGGGTTCGTGAATGATAATCTGGCCCAGCTCTCTCCAGGCGATATAGAAACTCATTGGGATATTCTTACCAGAATCTTGAGTGACATTGCAGAAGATTCTTCAGCCTTTGCCCGGAATATCGCAGATTGTGTATGTAGAAGGTTCTTCATTACAGAAAACGGCTACATAGGCACTGGCCCTTGTTGTTTAGAGCCTGGGGACTCTGTCTGCATTCTTTTCCGTGGAGATACGAGGTATATAGTCCGCCCGAGCTCTCCTTCTTGCGATGAGTATCTATTTCTTGGGAATGCATATGTACATGGGGTGATGGATGGGGAGGCTATTACTACTTGGGAGGAGCAGAAGGATTCCCATAATGCAAAGTTCCAGGAACAACTTTTCAAGTTATTGTAAACAATTCCAAGTCATTAATAATACAGATTTTTCATAAGTAGCAGTATACCAAATCCTACCTTTCTCAAAACATGTCTGGCCCCGAAAGCTAACTGTACATAGTAGCTGTATTTATAGCAATAGTCTAATATCATAAATCTAATTAATATATAAAAAAAGAATCTTTATTATTGCTATAAATCTTTACTAGTGTCTAAAGATAATATTATGCGGCTTATATTAAACAAGGGTAGTCTGGCACATATAATAGCAGCTATATAAGAAAAAGCCTTATGCTAATATCTTAACTAAACGGGAGGAGCTACATGAGTTTCTGATTTGGATAATAGGACCAATGCTTCCTACGGTTATAATCTAGTGGCATTAGAAGATAATTTATAGGCCTATACTTAAGAAGAAATTAAAGCTAAAAATTAGAAACGTTCTAAGTAGGGCTTTAATATGGTCGTGTTTGTTAATGACTTTCTGAGTTATTTGCCTACAGTAGCCAATGCCGAGAGGGATAAAGAAGGTTAGTGTACCGTAAATAGAGCCTACATGTAAGCTGTCTTTAAGTGGAGTGTAGAATAGGTTCTAGAACAAGAGCTTGTTCTCTTTGACATGAATTTGGCTCAGGCCGGTCATTGACCCGACTTCTTCTCGTCGAATCCTCTTTGCCAAGACAGCTAACTCACACGAACTCTTGCCTAAACCAAATACTGCTTATCAAATCCATCGGATAAGATGTCTTTTATCAGATGATCCATCTGTCGTTGAAGAAGCTTAAAACTAGCTGAACTTAAGTGCTCTAGCGCGTTTAAATTCGCGCAACTGACCCAGCTGTCAACTTTATCGCCCTATTACAGCACACCAATGACACCTAAAATTCGCTATTAGCTTGCCAAGGGAGGCTGAGAAAGAAGCTTAAAAGTTAGTGCTTCTAGTTTGGATGAGGTAAAACTTAGAAGCCGCGGAACGGTGCCATGGAAGCGGAACTGAATGAAAATGAGGGTATTTGTGGTCGTATAAAGATAGGATCTTCTCTCTTGAGAAGAGCTTCTTCTTCTAAGTTCCTTTTCGTAAATGTTGAGGAGTTCTACGTCCACTGATTGAATTCTCCACGATGAGTGATCAAAGTCCTAAGAAGCATGAGGCTTCTTCAGCTTTGACGGAAATCGCTCCTGACCCGGCTCTCGAGAATACCAAGGCTGAGGATGCTGTTTCTGACTCAATCGTTGAAGATACCGACGACCGGCCCATTGTCCCTATGACTTGGAGACTTGGATCCGTCCTGCTCATCTGCTTAATCAGCTTTGGTGCTTCTTGGTCTGCTCGTTTGACATCCTCACTGAAGAGCACCATCAAGAAGGAGCTAGACATCAACAATACGCAATTCGCTCTGCTAGAAGCTAGTGAAGAGTTCTTGGTCACGCTGTTGATGATGGCTTCGGGCATTCTCACGGACCGCATCGGTGGCGCGGGTACGTTACGTCAAGCAAGATCTCAGTCCTTTTAGCTAACGAGTTCAAGGCGCCATGCTATACGGAAACCTCATCATGACAGCAGGAGCTCTCGTTATCGCGGGCGCAGCGACATGCAGGTCGTTTCCTCTCATGATCTTCGGCAAAGTCACCGCAGCATTAGGAGACATCGCTACTCAAATTGCTTATTACAGAGTCTTCGCAGGATGGTTTGCACCTGGCGGAGGCTTCGGTACTACCATAGGCCTTCAAATCGGCATTGCAAGAATTGGTGGCTTCGTCGGAAGCTCTACAGCCAACGTCATTTCTAAGGTAAGTGATTTCCGATTCTCCAAGAAGAAGACACGAGAACTGACTTGAGTGTTCATCAGAATACCGGAAACTTTGCTTGGGTCTTTTGGATTGGTGCCTGCGTTGCCTTCTTCACAAACCTGTGCACGCTTGTCTTCTTCGTCTTCACGAAAATTGCTCATAAGCGTTTCCGTCCCCCTCCTGACCCAGCGACTGGTGAGCCGTTGGTCGAGAAGAACAAGAAGTTCGATCTCAACAAGATCATTCAATTGCCGTGGGTCTTCTGGACCATCATGCTTTTCTCGATGGTACAGACGAGTTGCTCTAACATCTACTCTCAAAATGCTACTGAGCTTGCCGAACATCGTTTTGGAGTAGATGCTGTGGCTGCGGGTTGGTATGCCTCCTTGTCGCAATATGCGGGTAAGTCAAGATATGTTGGCGAAGATTAATATGCAAAAATACTGACCCAAGAGTCAAGGCTTCTTCTTGAGTCCTCTCATTGGAGCAGTTATCGATACTTACGGCCACCGTGTAACTCAAATGGCTATATGCGGAACTGGTATGCTCTTATCAATGGGGCTCATCAACTGGAGCAGTACAACCAGTGGTGCAGCAGCTTCATATGCCTTCTACGCCATCTTCAAGACTTTCGGGCCTGTCACGATTATCGAGGGTATCCGAACTAGTATGTGGCATCAAGAGGTTTTTGGTACTGCTTATGCTGCCAAGGTTACGATGAACAACGCGTGAGTCTAACACCTCTTCATATAAGTCATGAGAGCTGACACTGAACCAGCACCAATATCATCATCCGCATCATCACCGGCGTCATTCAGGATGAAGACGACGGCTCTTACGACAGAGTCACTATCGTCTACGTCTTCCTCGCCACCGCATCTACCGTTATATCTCTAGCAATGCTCCTCGGCACCTTCTGGGCCCCTGATCTACGAATCCTGCAATTCTCACGAAAGCAAAGAATCTTACGAGGAGACCTGATCAACGAGCGAAAGGCGAAGAACCAGGGCCCTAGCGGCAAGAAAGCGAGAATGATTAGCAAGGTCTGTTTCGTGGCGCTGTTTGTGTATGTGTTGGGAAGCTGGGCGGCGTGGATCTGGGGCGCTGCGACGGGGAATAACTAGGCGATGCAGGTGTTTCAGGATAACTAGGGACGACAAGGTATTCTGGTTGGGCTCGAGGTTCATGAATCGTGGCTGCGGACACTAGCTGCGGGACCGATATACGGCGGGCTAACTAGTATGCGGAGCCGCACGGATGTTGGCCGATGTGTCACGCACTCCAGCCCTGTAAGGACGAGCTCAGGCTTCGTCAATTAGGACCGATAGTTTCGTTTCTACCTCATGAGTCATGCTATCTACACTCGATCCTCAACGATCTTGATAATTAGTTCTGCCGTTTCGTCCGTCTTCTCCACGAACGGACTGTGACCTGCCGCCAGCCTCGCAGATCTCATTCCCGGCGTTGATTCAACAAGCTTTTCCTGAAGCGGCAATAAAATCAGCTGATCATTTTCGCAAATGATATATGTCTTCGGAATAGTGATATCCGAAGCGATAAAGTCCAGACTCGTCTCAAACGCATCCTGAGAATGCGGCTCCGTGAACTCCAAAGCCTTATCTATCGCTTCTTCACTGCACCCACTGTACACACTCTCCCTCGCTCCCTCCGCCATTCCAGTAATTTGGTTCTGCAAATCATTAGCGATATGATGCAAACGCTTTTATCCTTCTTACCTTTGTGTACTTCTCACCAGCCTGCAGCCACGGCGGATAAGCCCCACCAAACGTGGTGATGAGATCCCAGCCCTTGACAGGGATAGCAAACGCAGCTAAGAAAATAATCGAGTAGAATCCACCCTTTAAGCCGCGCTTCGCACGCTCTTCTGTGCCTTGACCTTCCGTGGCGGCAGTCGCGGGAATGCCGCCGTAAGAATGAGCGATGAGAACGACTTCGCGGCCTTGGTTGAAGAAAGGTTCTGCTGTTTCGATGATCTTGGTTTTGTCTGCTTCCCATGTTACGCCGTGACTTTCAGGACCTACGGAGGGTAACTTGGGGATAACGCATTCGTAGCCGACATTGGTGAGTGCGGTCTTGATGGCGTCGTAGCACTTTGGAGGATGCCATGCTCCGTGGACAAAAAGAAGGACTGGTTTCTCGCCCATAATGGATGTTGTTCGCTGGACAGTTGATCTCTAAAAGCTGCATGTTTCACATTACTCATGGAACGGGACCAACCGCCGTTCTTATAATTAGCCACAATATCATGACGCACGCTATCGTCGCACTGCAGAAAACAGCTGATGAAGCACACCATGTGGATCTCTTCACAAACGTGGATCCCTCGTAATGTATCCCTGTACCCATGTCCACAGAAAGAAAAGCTTGACTGTTGGTTCAGGGGAAGTGAGGTGAGGTTCGGCGGCTGAAAATCCTTCCATGGGCCAACATTCGACTTAGAGTTTGCACCCCTGTGCTTCCGCAAGCTAACACCGCGGGTTTGGTACCGGACCCTTGATTGCGGGTTATAGGGTCGCATTCGCGGTGGGCTTTGTTCCTATGAATGCCGTGGACCCGCGTCTGCCGCATTGTGTTGCAGTGAGGGTTGAGCGAGTCAGAAATCACCTGTTTCGATTATTTCCCTAATTCTACTCCTATTTTTGTCGTCGTTTAATGGCAAGTCCAACCCGTATTTCACGCTTCGCTCCCCGTGTCTGTTCCTAGCGGTTTTGGTGATTTAGTCTCTTTACAGTAGCATCATTATTACCGTCGGAAATATGTCTGGCAATAACTCAGCTCCCTCTCTTCCACCTGAGGTCTTGAACCATAACGAAGGGCCTTCTCTCATTATAGTTAGTGCCGTGTCGATACCCTTTGCTCTCGGTGTCGTGGCTATCAGGGTATGGGCCCGGCACCGAAAGCGAATGCCTCTCGAACGTGACGATTTCATGATACTTTTATCCTTGGTAAGACTTCACTTTCGTCAATTCTATTTTGCCCCGTAGCGCTGACGAGGCCCCTAGCCATTGCTCTGGGCGACTGCTGGAGTAGCAATTGCATGTAAGTTCCCTTGCAGAGTTGCATGCTGCGACCAAACTGATGTTGATTCTAGCTGTGACATATGGCGGCGTTGGGAAACCATTGGCTGTCAACATGATGCAAGACCCAAACCGTCTCGGAAGAGCTCAGCTAGTACGCGACAACCCTCCTCGTCGCTAGATTCCGAATTCTAACAGCTTTCCCCTCAAGTGTCTAGTTTTAACCGAGTTCGTCTACGGCACCGTCCTCTGCACCATAAAAGTCGGCATCCTCCTAATGTACTACCGAATCTTCCCAACGAAATCCATGCGCATCGGCGGTTACATACTCGGCGGAATGACATTCTCCTGGTGGATAGGCATCATCTTTGCATCCATTTTCCAATGCTCGCCGGTCGACAAAGCCTGGAAACCATTCATGAAGGGAGGTACATGCCTGGATAAGAATCGCTTCTTCATTGGTAACTCGATCCCCAATATTGTGATGGACGCGATGATTATCGCGTTGCCTGTTTTTGAGGTGTCCAAGGTCCAGGTGCCGAGATCGCAGAAGATCGCTATTGCGGGGATATTTTTGCTTGGTGGATTGTAAGTTCTGGGTGAATCTGAGAGACGACATGTACTCATTTTGTGTAGGATTGTGATCATTAGTTGCATCCGGCTGAAGTACATTGTGGCCCTCCTCCAAGCTGGGCAAGAAGCAGACTTCACGAGTAAGTACCTCATCTCTTCCGCCACATATCAATGCCATACTAACCGACATGCACAGAGCTCATCTCAACCCCCTGGATCTGGACAGTCATCGAACCATCAGTCGGACTCCTCTGTGCCTGTCTCCCAACAATGCAACCACTATTATACGTCCTCTTTGGCCGTTTCATCACCAAGACCACGCAAGATCGCAGTAAAGAAGGAATCATCACTATTGGAGGCAGTGGCCAAAAGTCAGCGGATAGACAGAAAGGCCCTGTCAAGGATGGACCATTTCGCAGGCTGCATGATAACGACTCGGCTGAGGAGCCTGTTTTATGGCCGGAGACGTATCATAATCAGCATAATACAACAGTGGAACACTCGAAAGGGGTGGCGGTGGATGAGATTCCGTTGGGGACGATTGCAGTGAAGAAGGATATACATTGGGAAGAGTCGTAAAAAAAATAGGTGTGCTATCCTGAGATAGGTAATTCGATAAGTTAAGGTGAAGAATCTAAGCGCAAGGATCATTTAGTTTAAGATTAATGACAAGGTTCTCTTGAGCAGCTTTCCGAGCGAGTGAGAGATGCGCTGGATTGATCAAGGCAACTCCGTTAATTTCTTAGAGCTCAGTAGATCAAGACTATTAGCCGTCAGCTATAATAGAATAAAACACAGGACAATATCCCAGAACTAAAGTTCAGTCTATTAATAGAATTCTGTTTTATTTAATCTGGAAGGAAACATCTAAATTGGAATCAATACCTGTTGATTAAATAAGTATAAAATACCCTATACTCCCAGATCCTCTGTTGAGGCTCGTGGCTGAGAGCTTAAATCAGCAGACAGAACTTAGCAGATCCTCAGTACCTTCAATTAACTCCACTAACATTCCAACCCCGAACCCGATAACTCCTCAATATCTGTTTCAAGAGTGACGATTTACGGCCTGGCAAACAGCCGTGTTCCATTCCTCAAAAAGTCCCTCTTGAGCACCTGTATCAAGAGCAATGATGGGCACCGCAGTCAAATCTGGTTTGGGTCCTACCATAGGCGTGCCCACTAGAGTCGACTCTGCTCTGGTTGAGCAGTCCCCAATAAGTGACGGAGGTTGTGAGAAGCCCCCATTTTGCATAACTGAGAACATCTCCTTAAACTGCTTGGCTTCTAACCTACAGTTAGGTCTAGCCTTGTAGAACTTCTGGTGAGATGGAACTAACCTTGATCGGTTTCGAACTTTAAATGAAACTGCCTCGACCCGTGTACAGAAGGCATGAGGTCAACTGAATTAGACTCGACTCTCCTTCCAACGTCCCAGGAAAGTCGTCGAATACGTGGAATTGTGACAGAACTCTGGAGTTCAGCTAGGTTGACTTCATCATGTTCTCCCGCAGAACTCCCTGATGATATGTAGTAAGTAAAAGTGTTGGTCGTGGTGCCATCGCGCTCAACTCTATGCCAGAACCGCAGCATTTGCCTTCGAGCAACGATCCGACCATCGACTTTGATCTCGACGGCCTCGAAAGCGCCGCAGAGTTCTCTCTCGCGAAGCGTCGACTGGAACTTATCGCAAGCTTCACGCGCTTCGAACTTGTATTTTGGATCGAGGCGATATATGTGGTAGCCTTCGCTGTCGACAACGGTGACGAGATGTTTTTTGAGAAAGGAAATTCTCTTGGAGGACTTGTTGCGAGTCCAGGGTATAGAACCATAGGGCACTGAGCGGGTCAGTTAAGAGTCTTCTCTGGGGGGCATGTGGACGACGGTACCGACGTGTGTGACGTGTATAGTACAGTCGTCATTCTGGTATTGCAGAATGCGGGACTCGTCATCTCGAGCCATGATATGAAGTCGTCTGAGGCGCAGTCGTCTATGCTGTTGCGGTGCACTCTCCAACTCTCTAGTAAAGGTTAGTGTGAGAGAGGTTTTACCTCTACAATTACGTACAATGTAGTGGGTGCCTCTTCATAACTGAGTGTTGATCGACCTGCAGTGCGTACACCCGTTAATCAATTATCCTTCATACTCAAGCCGAAAGTAAAGCCAGCCATACGTTTAATGCTTGGCATTGGATAGTCGACGACATCGTTGGTATCCTCCTCCACTAGCCCTAGCTCTGTCCAACATGTTCGCAGCTCGTAGTCAATGTTTCGAAGTGTCTGCTCGGTGGCTTCTTTATCGTCAGCAGTTTTGAGCTTCTCAAGCTTCTTGGTTATCTCTTGCATGTGCTCTGGTGCGACTTGGTATTGCGATGACGACACATTTTGCGCTGGGTCTGTGCGGGTATTATTGTAGGTTCCTGGGACAATTGTCGCATCCTCTTCCTCGCATAATATTACAGGGCGGTTGGGATTATTTCTGCCACTAAAAGTAGCCTCGTAAGTAACATGTTGGTGGCGAACTAGAAAGGAAGTCTTGCCTTAAAGAACTTAACCAGCAAGGCACCAGAATCTGGGTATAATGCGCGTCTATACGAGTCTTGTACTTGACAAGCTTCTGATTATTCCTGAATGTCCAAACACCTCGGATGACAGTGGTAACAACCAAGCCTTTCGATGATGTAACCTGCTGCTGAAGAAGCTCTTTGCATAAAGTCAGTGTCTCCTCGATCTCGTGCACATCATCCTCATGCAAGATGTCCGCCAAAGAATAATATGAAACATCATTTTGGAGAGCTTCAAGATGACGCTGCAGCCGCACGGCGGATTGTCGAAAGTCCCTAAGCTCCTGTGGCGCGTTTTTGAGCCGCTCGAAGCTCTCGATTACCTGGTCTGCTAGTGTAATAACCTGCAGTACCAGCGAGACTACCGCTAAGACAGTCCCAGGATCCATGTTTCTAGGTTCATGCTGCAAGTCGTTGTAATCAGCGTGGGTCTGTGTAATAGAACTGTCAAAGTTAAACTCCGTGAGGGTCCGTGAGAGAATCAGGGTAGCGATCGTCTTGTCTCAGGATCTGGGGCGAGGACACCGTTTCTTGGTCACATTATCGCCTCCGATATAATCTGCCTAGAAGCGGCAACCAATGCAGCGCCAATGCAGCCACTTTGTTGGGTTCTTATAATATCTGTCGCGATGGTCCAATGTCTTACCCACGGGGTTGTGTAGGGCTCTGTGATTCGAGGGATAAATATGTTAGCAAGGCGCTCTGCTACTACCGAGTGGACTGACTGCGGCTGAGAATACAACAGACGACGAACCCTGTCAGCCTAAGTACCAATTCAGCCGCCGTTACTTAAATCGCTGGCCCTTTGCCCTTCCAATTGTCACTCGTCATATCTATCTATCATGCATCGACTTCACCATGGATCCCAATCCTACACACATTGAGTCCACTTCTGCAAAGAAGTCCAGGAGACGATGCCGCTTCTGGATTGACTACAACGAGGAAGTGAAGCATTTAGTCGAGATCGACTACGTAAGTATCCACCATCTAATCCAACGGCTACTAACCCCCATGCAGAGCACGCGTGAGCGCGAAAAGCAAATCACAAAGATCGTCGACGATGGCGGCTTCAAGATCAGAGTCTTTTTCGTCGCTGCCTCAGGCTTCCTTGCGTCCTCTTATTCTCTCTTTTCTGTTGACATATTGTCCATTGCCCTGTTTTATGTTTATCCACCTTGCGACAGGCTCGGACAAGACCCTGGACTTATCATCGATGAGCTCACTCTGACCGGCACGATCTTGGGGATGCTCTTGATGGGACACCTTGCTGATAGATCGGGAAGAAAAAAGTGGTATGGAGCCGAGTTGACGATTCTGATCGTTGCTACCATCGGCATGGTGCAAGCTTCAGAAGGCTATACAGCCGTCAAAAGCACAAGAAGCTCAATGAATATTTATTCATGGATAGCCTGGTGGAGGTTCTTACTCGGATTTGGTATAGGCGCAGAAGTAAATCTCGCTTTCACCTTTTGCTAAAGGATCCCGAGCTAATAATCATCTCCAGTATCCCTTATCCAGTATTATCACCGCGGAGTGGGCATCGACCGAGTCCAGGGGAGTCATGCTCTCGGCAGTCTTTTCCATGCAATCTTTAGGGCGTCTCCTATCCTACACAGTCAGTCTGGGTGCCTTGCGCGGGTCAAGCCCGGGTGACGACGAAGAAACAAGAAGACTGGCGATAGACAGAGTATGGAGATGGACAGTTGGAGTTGCTCTTATTCCTGCAGCTATAGCCATATTGCTTCGTTTGACTATACCCGAAACTCCGAGATTCTACGCTGGAATCATGAAGGATCCACGTAAAGGCGTCTCAAATGCGATGAAGCTGTATGGACGAAACAAGAGCATTCAAGAGGTTGGTGGAGAGACCGATCTCTCGACAGGCAGAAGGGAAGAGGATGAGCCGTGGTATACTTGGTACGGAAAGGCGTGGGCTTACTTAACAGGACCAAAGAAAGGATGGAGACCCCTAGTTCTCATATCTCTTCTCTGGGCTATCATGGATGTTCCGTGGTACGGCCTGACGATGGACCTGAGCAATACGTTGGCCACGCTGGTTCATGATCGAAGCTCTCCCACAGGAGTGATGCGACACTTTCGGCGGGCATCCGGTGATGGCGTTCAAGGATGCGGAGACGACCCATGGAACAAGGACTTTTGGAATTTAAACAACACCATCTCCAACATGATCGAGCAAAACGCCCTCAGATCCATTTTTGTTGTTTCTATTGGTTCACTGGCTGGTAGCATCGGGTCAATCCTTATCATCGACTTCTTCCGAAGAAAGGTGATTCTGATTGCCACATTCCTAGCCATCACAGTCCTTCTCGCTATAGCTGGAGGGACGCTCCTCGGTGCTGACGCCAGCAATCCTCACTACGCCGCTGTTGTATGCTATGGTATCCTTCAATTCTTGTTCAACCTGGGTCCCAACACCCTCATC
Source organism: Fusarium sororula (assembly GCA_017579625.1). Classification (NCBI taxonomy): domain Eukaryota; kingdom Fungi; phylum Ascomycota; class Sordariomycetes; order Hypocreales; family Nectriaceae; genus Fusarium; species Fusarium sororula. The sequence goes on along the minus strand of JACWFA010000031.1, from coordinate 342,278 downwards.
TTTGTGCTAGCCGCGGAGATCTTCCCAACTACTTACCGAGGAACATTCAACGGGATAGCCGCAGCTTCAGGCAAGGTCGGCGCTGTCATTATCCGCGTCATCATCTTTGCAACAAGGCATGGGGATAAGGAGAAAAGTCTTGGGATAAGGCTGCTTGCTCTGATGCCTCTGATGGTTTTGTCTGCGTGGTTGTCTTGGTATCTACCTGATGTGCAAGTTGTTCCAAAGACTAAGCCTGTCGAGACGGTGTCTGAGCAGCAGACGGCAGATGGTCAGAACTTGCCCGCTTTACCTATGCTTCAGACTGAGACCCCACACTCCGATGCTATCTCGTTGACCTCCTCGGACAGCCGCTCATTCTCAGGTCCAAGCGATGAAGAAAGTAAGGGGTTTCGTTTACTGGAAAGGCTGAAGAACATACCCCTTGAGGACATTGCGAGGAATCCAGGCCCACCTAGTACTGGCGAGATAAGCACTGCGCGATAATATGTATCATTGAATATACGGAGTAGCCAATACTTTATTAATTTGTTACTTTCCGTGAAACCCTGTAGCTCCCCCGCAATCTTTGATAACTGAGTGGATTCTCCCCACAATCACTATCACGCTTATCGTCCCCCGACGGCCGATTACATCCAGCCAATCACACGAACTCACCTAACTAACAGCATATCTCCATCCGCCGTCTCTAGACCATCATCCAAGACCTCAAAATCCACCTTGACCCCTTTATCCATGTCAAACTCATCACCCTCAAATCTTCTCCCCAGTGTATTCTCAGTAATATGAAGAATCACGACGCTGACTTAGCACGCGATGCCGCGCAACTCGCAGCGCTAGGCCATAAGCAGGAGCTAGAGAGAAACTTCTCCTTTGTCTCTATGCTTGGCCTTGCTTTTTCGATCCTTAACTCTTGGACTGCCCTTGCGTCCAGTTTATCTGTTGGATTGCCTAGCGGTGGACCTACAGCTGTTATCTGGGGACTTGTCACAGCTGGAGTAGGTAGTATGTCCCTTGCTGTGTCTAACGCCGAGTTTCTTTCTTGTTACCCTACTAGCGCTGGGCAGTATCACTGGGCAGCTATCATATCACCTCCCAAATGGGTAGCTATTGTTTCTTGGGTTACTGGCTGGGTTAATGTCAGCGGATGGGTCGCTCTGTCTGCTTCTGGTGGTGTTTTGGGCGGACAACTGTTTCTCGGCATTATTACAATGTACGACCCCGACTTCGCACCGACACGATGGCAGTACTTCTTACTGTTCCTCCTATACACATTTCTCGGATTCTTCCTTAACTTGTCCCTGGCTTCGGGATTACCGATGATGACAAAGATCGCGCTGATCTGGTCTGTCTGCGGTCTCCTCGCTACGACAATCACTGTCCTGGCCACTAGCGCCCCTGACTTTCAGCCAGCCAGCTTTGTCTTTGGAGAATTCATCAACTCGACTGGCTGGCCCGGTGGTGTCGCGTTCCTCTTGGGTCTGTTGCAAGGTGGTCTCGGCCTCACAGGATTCGATGCTGTTGCGCATATGATTGAAGAGATTCCGCAGCCCTGTATTCGCGGACCTCGCATCATGATTGCTTGTGTCGCTATGGGTCTGGTCACGGGATTTGCCTTCCTTGTCTGCCTCTTATTTGTCATCAAGGACGTCGACGCCGTCGTCGCCTCTCCAACAGGACCTCTCGTCGAGATCTACCTACAGGCTACCAACAGCAAGGCTGGTACTGTTTGCCTACTACTCTTCCCCATGATCTGCCTTGTATTTGGCACCCTAGGCATCATGGCCACAAGTACCCGTATTGTTTACGCCTTTGCTCGTGATGGAGGCTTGCCCTTCTCCCACGTTTTTGCCAAGGTTGACCAGCGATGGGGCATTCCGGTCAATGCCCTCTTGCTCACCAACGCAATCGTCATCATCTTTGGACTTGTGTATCTTGGATCAACCAGTGCCCTCAATGCCATTTTGTCAGCTTCTGTTGTCGCTCTCGCTATCTCATATGCCGTCACCCCTGCCATCAACTGTCTCCAAGGACGAAAGGGACTATTGGACAACCGACCGTTTGCGGTGCCAGAGTGGCTCGGTTGGATCTGTAATATTGTAAGTACCCGAAATTAAATAATCTATCTTTAGACTTTTACTAACCCTTCATCTAGGTTGGCATTGCCTACACGATCGTCATCACCATCTTCCTTCTCTTCCCTCCTGTTAGCGATGTTACAGCCTCCAACATGAACTATGCTGTAGTTGCATTTGCAGTCATCATAATTGTTTCTTCGATCCAATGGTTCGTCGATGGACGACATAACTTCAAGGGTCCTACCTTTGACGAAGACGCGCTGTTTGTCAGTGGAATCGAAGAAGCCAGCGGAACTAAGATTGGAGATGATAATGACTCAAAGGTCAACAAGATAGATGCAGAGGTCTAAAATACATATGAACTAAGCTATAATTGTATTTTATTCATTTGTTCGAAATAGCCGGATTCTCATTTTGACCAGTGAAGCGCTTTAAAAAGACATTTCTCCTACACTTCACTTGATCGTCATCAAGAGACTCACGGTACCAGTGACACATATCATGATATGAGTGCTCTTGCAATACTATGACAAAGCATTAAGTCTTTTTGGTCAGCCGTTGTAGTCCCCAGTCTCCCACAAGTGTAACGCCTGGGAGGTCATCAACGTGAATATGCATCCGTCACCCTCGCAGGAAAATGGGGGCAGCGACTCGTGATCGGCCCATGTGCCGAGACTATTGAGATACAACTGAATTCTCCCGATATACGGGAGCTGTATTGAGATAACAATCAATAGCCCCAGCATCCAGCTTTTCAAGATGTAAATGTCAGGTCATACCCCGTGGAGATAAGGCCAGTGTCCATCGCTTGGGAATGCTACATCGGGGTTAGTTCCCCGCATTCGCCGTCCACCCAATCCAGAAAGAGAAAGGTCGTGACCGTCGGCCGTCGGCCGTCTTCTGAGCCACGCGGTCCAGGCCAGGTTTGACAACGGCTTTATTATCTTCGCCACGGTGAACATTAGAAAGCTAGTTGTATATATCAGAGCTCGATGACTCAGAAACACACTCACCTGGTTCCGCTCCACGTCTAATTATTACTGCTTTGCGATCCGACAGTCGAAAATGTAATTTAAGTGTATGCAACATGGGGGGAATTCCTCACGGCCTGTATCAGAGAATGTGATCGCTATTCAAATAAAGATAGAGCTGTCATGACAAATAGAGTAGTTTCCATGTAAATTCCCTCTTTTAAATACGTGTCATAACAGAGAAATCATAAATTTTCAAGGGTTAATCTACCAGTACTCTCATTTCGCGCTCAACGACCTGCAATAAAAGAGACCGGCACCATACGAGTACGTGCTCCCCTCTGCTTAAAAGGTGTTCTATAGACGAGGCTTATTATCCGTGCAGCATGGAGCCCCTTCCGCTTTTTCGGCATTTGTCAGCTGCGAAGTAAAGTTCTTCCTGCCGGGCACATCAATTGCTGGATTTGCCGTAAAGAAATCGGCAGGCTTGATATGAAGATCAAGAATCTCGACGGGCCTGGTGTTGGTTAGCAAGGCAAAATTTCAATATGATGGCGTTTGGAACTTACATGACTGGCCAATCCTCCACTCTGGGGTTATGAGTAAGACCAAACACACTCCATAGCACAATATCCTGCTGGAAAACATCATCGTTCCTATCAGCAGCATCTGCAACGCCCTCAACCTCTGAGACCGATTGCAGCGTATATCTACCGCCAGCATAGAATTCATTATCCCTATGCTTAGTAACCCACAAATGTCTCTGCGCAAACCTCGCTCGTTTCGCCTGCGTAGAATTCGGATCCGCAAGTAACGGCCTCGTAACCGGCGCAAGAATCTTATATCCCACAGGCTGTCCACTGATCGGATTAAGCTTATCCATATTCTGTACTTTGAACGTCCGATCCGTAAAGGGGTTGGCGTCAAGACCTGCTGAGGCTGTAACTGGGGTTGTGACGACCTGGTAGGCGTTGCCGTTGGGGTTAGTGCGGGCGTCGATGCGCATGGGGAGAGATTCTGTTTGGACGAGGGTGTTCTTGTGACCGTCGATGGCAGGGTCGATGCGTACGCAGAAGATGTGTTGGTGGTTCTGGGCGAGGATGCCGGGGCTTACGACGTTGCCCCATGGAGCGGTCTTGCCTTCTTCTATGAGGACGGAGGAGACGATGCCGGTGGCGCGGGCTTGGACTGTGATGGCTCCTGCTTGGTCGAAGATATACTGATTTTGAGTTAGACAGCTAGTCGTGGTTGAACGGGAGGGAGCTTACGTTGAAGATGTATTCGTAGTTGGCCAGCGTGATTATGAACTGAACAACAAGTTCTCGTCTGCGGGTTACGACAGCTCGGCCAGTACGCCAGTTAGTATGCTTCCAATTAATACCATTATCCTGCTCATGCAGACAGATAACATTCTTAGTTGTGCGTGCAGTACCACTGTGGTCGACCAAGACACCATCAAAATACTGTATTCATTGTTAGTATGCGAAACCCTTCTTTCCGATTCGCCTTGCTCACCTTGATGACACCCAAACAGTCACACCCAAGCTGGAGGTTATTGCAAGCATCTCCAAGCGTTCCATCACCAAAGTCAAAAGCCTGCTTTCGGTGAAACGGAGGCCGAGGGTCCGCATAAGGAACGGTCATATCGCTAATAGACAGTCTATATAGAACACTTCGACCATCGAATCGAACATCATGCAGCACCGCACCCTCACGGGGGTTAAAAGTCGCCCTCATGCTCCACTTCTGCCAATTAATCACATTCGAGTCCTCAACGCTAAAGCTAGGTCCCGAAGGCTGAACAACATTGAGCTCCTTCAGATCCCTTCGAAGACCGCCAGGCAAAAGCTCAGGAACATATTCCGATGGCTTCATATGATCGATGTTGACTTTGGCGTAGTCACCCTCGGCGAAGGTATGAGGATCATTGCCTCCGCCAGTAGCAACCTCGTGAATTCGGATGACTTCGCGTGTTTCGGCATCGATGACAGGGATGATGGGGAGAGGGTATCCCCAGAAATTGCATTCGCGGTTCTTGCTGTCGGCAGCGTAGATCAGGGCTTGCATGTGTCGGCGATTGGGGTCATCAGCTGCATCGAGGCCACCATATGGCCATGGCTCAACGACGACTTCGAAGCCTTGGGGGAGGTTGAACTTGGCGATGCGCTCCTTGAAGACGGGGGAGTCTCGGCAGATGATTCGCACATCATCGAGCTCCTCACTAAAAGTCCAAATTAGTCGCTGGTGTCGCATTGAATCTCAAGCAAGGGTCTGACATACCTTGTAAAAGCTGCTTGAGCATCCGCGCGGATTGACTCAATCTGCTTGATCTTTTTCGTATTGAGGTCGATAATAGCTTCATGTGATTGCGGCGGCTTGCCACCCTGGGCTGTATCAAAATGAACACGAGCCTCGCGAGCTGGCCTGGGCGTAGAGCTGGTAACCTTCCCAGCATGTTCAAGATCTAGATAAGGCGCCAGGATTTCCTTGGCTGGCTCCTCAAGATAGATGACCCGAAACTTCAGGACATTCTGAGGATAAGCAGCACGGATGACATCGCGGGCCAAGTTTGTCTCGTCGACTGACAGAGGAATAAGAGGATGAGGTTGAGACATCTTGGTTCTTTCTGGCGTAAAATGAAGGATACTGAGGAAAGACAAAAGAGGAGCGAGGTTGAGGATTTTAAGCCGCCTCGGACCAGAACTTATGATAACATAATACCGTCTGAAGCTAGTGTCATGCCAAGACGTGTCGCCCGGCGGCGGATTTGGGCTCTAGCGCGTATCTGGGTTGCAAGGAGTAGGGATTAGAGAAGCTAGGCTGTGATTGAGCTAGCTGAAAGTGGGTAATGAGGTGAGTTATGTTTGGTTCTGTGCGATCTGATTGGCTTACTTGACAACACCAGGAGTTGCAGAAATGTGCCCGGATTTGGTATATGACGGACACCGTTGACGAGTGCCTTGCGATGAAGATGCATTGGTCATTGTGGAAGCTTTTTGGACAAAACCTTGTATTGCCGAAAAAGGATATCGTGTCCTTATTATTTCTGTTTGTGGCTTGAGGCTTAACTTTACGGATATCTAATTAGCATAACCTATAGCTCACGCCGATATTGGATATATCCCAACTAAGAAACCCGTTTTGAGATCGAACAGATAGTAACATTGTGAGCAGTATTTACCTACCTAAAGTAAATCACTTTCATAAATCAGCCTCCTACAAGCTACCTTTTTCACGAGGTCTGTATCAATACTAGTTCAATTAATTATGTATCCATTTAGCATTTTCACACTTCTACGTCAGTCGCATTATTCGGAATGTATTAGCTATCTCACGGAAATCAGCTTAAATTCTCTTCACACCCGATCTCCAGCTAACCTCAGCGACATAAATTTAAATATCACAGTCTTGCCTATCCGCCAGAGCAATTGTATGCATGTAAGTAAGATGCGGGGCCTTATTTTTAAATCAAGCTCGGCTAATGCGCGGAATATCATCCAAATTTATTCTGCTGTTATTGCGCTCCTTACCGCAGTAAATCTGATTTCTCGAATAGCCAAGTCTACAGGTAAGAAACACCTTTTTGAGCGATGTATATTTAGTAGGTGAGAGAAGATGAGTGACACGTAACAAGATAAAAGACAAAATGATCTCATATCATTTTCCAGTTGACTGACATAATGGTCAGGCTCCGATTGGAGGGAATAAGCACTTAATATCCAATAGGCATTCGACAATTAAGCGACACAACAGCTCAGCTCCTGCAGTATTATGGGCACTTTTGAACACGAGCCAATAGGTGACCAAATTGATCACATCACATGAAAGAAGTAGTAATGCAATTGGCAGAATCCTAATACGGCGTAAGCAACTTTGGCTGGCTAGAATATAATGGATGCCACACCGAAGGCAAGGTACTTCTCCCTACATACTATATCTATGGCAGAGCAAGTAGATCCTTTAGCGGCCATCGCGTGGGTGAGAAAGCCCTATGATCTGCCTTGTTGAGGACGTATAACCCCGGTATATACATACTGCATCTTGTAATCTGACAACACGTTCCCTCTAAAACCCCTCACTTTAAAATCTTACTCTGAAATCTACCGACCTCATATACATACTGATTACCACCATTTCACCTAATCTCGGCTGCGCGGTAGCTGAGAAGGATGAAACATCATGGATCCATTCACTGCCATCGGCCTGGCTGGCAACATTCTGACTTTCATTGATATCGGATTCAGATTGGTAAACCAAACTAAGGGAATCTACGACTCCAAGTCCAATAGCACTGCCGAAAATGATAGCCTCAGCGTCATAACAACGCGATTCACTACGACCATGGCCGACATGCAGAGCAAGATACCGAGCGGAAATCTGAGCAAGGATGAAATGGCTCTGAAAGAGCTCGTTACAGAATGTAGCAGCATCTCAGACGAGCTTCAGAACCTACTTGTAGACCTAAAGGCCAAGAAGACGAATTCAGTACGCAGTAGCATGAAGGCAGCACTCCGCGACTGGAGTAAGAAGAAAGAGAAGGATGATCTTCACAAGAGACTTGAGAGTTCCCGCCAGCAGCTTGACTTGCTGCTTTCAACAATGACAAGGTTTGAGGCTAAAATCTGTCTCCCTGCTACTTCTTAACACTAACTTATGAATCTAGGTTTGAATCTCTAGAACGACTTAAACAGTTGCTAGAATATGGCCAGTCCAATGAAGCTGAAATCACTTTGTCAGACCGTGCGACGTTGAAGGTGCGAGAAAGTTGCATCCTTACTGCCTTGCGGTTAGATTTGATGGATGAGAGATACGATGATGTCGCCGAGGCCCATGACAAGACGTTTGAATGGATATTCGACCCATACATTCGTGACGAAGATGATCGCCTACTTCACAGCTCCGACATCACATCTTACAGACCAAAGGAAAGGTCTGGAGCTCGTGACAAGTTCGTCGACTGGATTAAACACGGCAATGGCATTTTCCATATCTCCAGGAAGCCAGGCTTAGGAAAGTCGACTTTAATAAAGTATCTGTATTAAGAGAAAGCTTTATATTTAAAACCTTTATAGCTTAATAAAGCTTTATTTAACTAAAAACCTAGTCCTAAATATTACTAAACTTTTAATAAACTTTTTTATTTAATATTACTAGCTTATTTAACTTTTCCCTTATAGTTATTACTAACTACTTAACTTATTATTAAAAATATATAAAGTTTATTTTTTTTATAAGTTTACTATATTATATACCTAAGCTAGGTTTTATATTACTTTATTAATTATTATTACTTTATTATTTAATAATTAATTTTTTATTTATTAAAAAACTAACTTATTATATTTTTAATTTTTATAAAAATATATATAAGTATTATATATAAAGTAAATAAAGCTTATAAAAATAATATTTTTAATATTACTTTTTTAAATATTTTTATAAAGTTTTTTATAGCTATTTTTATAGTAAATTTTAAACTATAAATTTATAAGTAAGTTAATAATATTATATAATATAAAATATATTATAAAATAAAAAAGTAATATAAATTATTAATTAATTAGCTATTATATAGTTTTAATAAAAGTTATTTTAAAAGTATTATTTTAAATTAATAAACTTACTTTTATTAAATATTTTACTTTATATATATTTTATATATTTTAAGCTTAATTATTTTTATAAAAAAGTAATAATATTTTTTTATATATTTTTAAAGTTAATTATTAAAATATTAACTTTTTAATTAAAACTAAAATTTTTAATAATAATAAAGGTAATAAGTATTTTACTTATATATATTTATTAGTATTCTTTACCTTTATATACTAAAGGCTAAAGCCTCTTTTAACTACCTATAACCTTACTATAGTATTAATAGGAAGAAAGTAAATAGTATCTTAATATCTGGGCTGCAGACAAGTCTTTTATTTTTAGTAAATTCTTCTGGAATCCCGGCACAACCCTACAGAAGAGTCTCAGGGGGTTGATTCGCGGTCTACTCTATGCTATTCTTTCCAATGCTCCAGAACTCATCCCCCTTGCTTTTCCTAAGCATTGGGATATCACACTTAGTAAGGTCGCAGTCACGTTCGATTCCTCGGATGATATCATGCACGCCTTTACCGATCTGATTCGTCGTGAGGAGGTGTATCGTAACCACAAGCTTGTCTTCTTCATTGACGGCTTGGACGAGTTTCAAGGAGACCATGCGGCACTGATAAAGGAACTGCTGCGATGGACATCAGCACAGCCGACAGGTGTGAAGATATGCGTCTCGAGCCGTGAATGGCCCGTCTTCCAAGAGGCTTTCAAAACATTCCCAAGTTTCCGCTTGCACGAGCTGACGCGGTCTGACGTGTCACGAATTGTGCGGGACAGACTGAAGAACAACAACACCTACCAGAAACTGGCAGGCCCTTATGAACTAGCACAATTTGAGTCCAATCTTGTGGATAGATCGGACGGCGTGTTTTTGTGGCTCAAGCTGATCTTGCAAGATATTGAAGATGGCCTCCTGAGCGGAGATAGGCTGTCACAGTTGCAGAACAAAGTCAACGCACTTCCCACTGAGCTCAATGACCTATTCCAACACCTTCTGAGCTCTATTCACCCGTGTGATCGAAAAGAAGCATATTTGATCTTGGCAGTCGCACTCGAGTGCCCTCCCGACTGGCCCATCTTCCGCATCTCCTTTCTGGAAGAGTACATCGAGCATCGAGATTTCGCTTTCAGTCAACGAATCAAGCAGCTCGATGAAGACCAAATCATAGACCGCTTAGAGCGAACCCGGAAGAAGATCTACGGCAAATGCAAAGGGCTCCTCGAAATACAGCTGGTGACGTATCCCAAGCAGTCGCAATCGATTGACGGAACCCTGAAAGAGTCTGTCAAATTCACGCACCGATCGATTATTGAATTTCTCGAAAGCGACCAGACTAAGCAAAAAGTTGCTGCTGAGTTAAAAGGCCTGGATGTCTTAGATGCTATGTGTCAGACGTTCCTGGCGCATATCCAAGCGGCCATCATGGACGAGCATTATTATCAGGATCGTCATGGGGCATCCGACTTAAACGATCATTTGGCCTTCCCCTGGGGTGATCTAGTCCACGTGCTTGCCCCACCGAGCCTAGATTATGATATCTGCACCCTCTTGGGAGCACATTCTGCAAAGAACGGCGCCACAGACTCATCGAGATTCATGGCATTTTTAGATAACGTAGTCGAGGTAGCCAAGGACCTGTTCCCCCACCCAGCGCAATTTCAATTTGTCGACATCAACTGGATAAGGAGTGGTTTGATTTACCACACGATACAAGCCAGCTTTGCAGTTAAGATGGGTCTCTTGAGTGCTTCGTACGGTATTTCCGATTATGTTTTGCAGACACACTCAATTGGCTTAGACGGAGTACGAGAACATATGGCGCTGCCCATGCTGTTACAGGCGATATGTCAGGGTGCGCAATCGGGCATTGCAGCACGTAATAGTATCTCTCGAGGACTTAACACGATCGCCAATGCCTATCTCGAGCAAGGTTGCGATCCTAATGGACCTTCAGCTGTTGAGAGCATGTCCTGTTGGCACTATATCCTCATGCGGTGTATTTTCGCCCACAGCCGAGGCCCTTATGTCCAAATCATGGCCTCATTCCTTCTCCACGGAGCGAATCCAAGATTTTGGGTAAAGTTTGATACAAAGCATCGATGTAAAGACGAAGACGATAGCTCAACTGTCAGCATTCCGGTCGAATTCGCGTGGGGTGAGAAAAGGCAACGCCTTGATTACCTTGACGAGAATGAAGTGCTGGCGGCAGAGTTGGACTGGCCGCTCAGAATGTTGCTAAGAAAGGGAAAAGTGGAATTATCCTGCAGAGAATTGCTTGGGATGATGTTTCCTCAGCAGAAGAGCAACTTTGAAGAAGCTGTTGACTACATTCTTCACTGGGATACAGAGATCCTTACGAATGATCAACTGCATGAGTTAAAAGAGCGGTATTAGCCGACTTTAGGTTCATGGATAAACTCGCGGGGTATTGAGCTAAATTTGGGTAGTAAAACCCTTGAATCTTTCAGTCTTAATCTTAAGACTAGTAAAAGAAAAAACCTCTACTTAATAGATAATTAATATAAGTAGTATATATATACTATTGGCCAGTAGTTAGAAAGCAATCCTTTTACTTAGTAATAGCATTTTTATAGTTTTATAGTTTTTTCTATAGTTTTTTCTATACTTCTTTTTATATAAAAATTTCTTTTACTTTTAGTAATAAGAAATTAAAGTAAGCTTATTATACTTTAATTATTATTTATAAAATTACTAATTAAGTTATTATAAATATAAATTATTTTATATTTTATTAAAAGACTTATTTTTATTAAAGCTATATATATAGTACCTTTTAAAAGCTAAAGTTAAACTGGATTTTTTACTATATTAGCTTAATACGTCTTATAGAGGCATTACAAGCTTTAGGTATTAATTAATTAGTAGTATATACACATACAAGAGCTTAATAAAATAACTATATTATTAAAGCATAGGTAGTACATATTGATAGTAAGTCAGATAGTGCCCAGTCGACTGAGAGGTGAATGCAAATTGGGGGGAAATGGTAAAATCAAGCGCACACCATTTCCCTGGTAGCTAGCGCCAAGATCAGGCTGGGGTAACGCGGCACAGCCCACCCAATAGTGGTACCAGAAGGATAGTGACACCACCGCTCAGCTTCTGCAATATTACGGATACTCTCGAATCCGAACCAATAAGTAACCAAATCACCCAATACCACATACACTCCTCGGAGACTTATATGGGGAAGTATTGAAAGTATTAAGAGAAGCAAGAATGGGCGGCTATAGTGGCAGCCCAACCCCCAGAAAATCTCAACTCAAGATCCTTCCTTCTCACCAACGGATTTTAGCCAACATCTAAGCTCTTTCCCTACATAGAGAACACTTCTATCATCCATTCTCGGTTCTAAAATTCTTGATCCGTTGTTATCCAAATGACTAAAGCCAATCTAGCAATCCAGGCTGCCTACAGCGCAGTCCATAAGAAGGACACAACAGTGTCCAAAAATCCTGCAATACTGAAGATAGATAAGGAAAGACATTACTATATCTTGCCAGTTTCCACAATTACCCCACTATTGTAGCTATTTTGATAGCTGACAGTCTGATAGAAGGGGTTAATGCCAATGCAGAAGCCGACAATGGCAGAACTGCCTTGCATCTTGCAACTCTAAGGGGTAATGAGCTTATTGTCAAGGCATTGCTAGAAAACAAGACCTCTATTGAAACTCAAGGTCGAAAGTATAATTATTATTACTATTAAAAAGTAGCTATAGTAATAGTAGAGCTTGACCAGTGTCTCTGATATTGTGCTTCTGTTACATTCTCGCTGTTAACCGACTTCTGAAGAAGACGTGCTTGGCCGCCAAGAAAGATCAATGGCCTCGCTCCCTGCAAAGACCCCGATTTGGTCAGCGTACCCCGCCAAAGTCGTCGATTCAACAAAAGTCCTTGCCAATGCTCAAGCCTCCCTCATTGAAATATCACTCAGGCTAAGATTAGCCTGTAATCAATATTACATGGATTACACGCGTCTTCCAATCTGGGGGCTTGAAACCGCTGGTCTTGCATTTCAGCTTTTGCAACACGGCGGGGAACCATACGTAAGCCCAATAGCCGGCAAAGGAACATTTTAGGTGGTTTATGAGGTATATAATCTCTGAGTTCTTCATGCAGACTTCGCATTGTTGTTTACATTTTCTCGCAATTTTCGATTCTTGAATACCTACAATCATAATCTGTTATAAGCCCTAATCTACCCTAACAACTAGTCATGGCCTCCAGTGGCAATGAGGGCGAAGAAATAATCCTTGACACAAACATCCCTGTCGATGATGAACCAGGCAGCGGAGTACGATCGGGGGACGGTATTCGAACCGATCCTAGTGAAAGAAGCGATCTTGAAGATGATGGGCGAAACTAGAAGTCAGAACTCAACCAGATGCTTATGAGGATGAAGTACAGGGGGTCTCAAGACTGGAGTCAGAAACACATTGATGATCTCCGCAGCCTGGTGGCAAAAAACGAATCGTTACTAGAGTTTCATGAAGAGCACAATAGTGAAACCGCCCTTCATATCGCGGCCGAATTCGGAATCCTGCAAGCGGCCAGAGAGCTTATTAGGCTTGGTGCAAAGATTGAAGCGACTGATCGCGATGACCGACAACCCCTGCACATAGCTTGCCTAAGAGGCCAAGAAGAGTTGGTGGAATTGCTCCTCGCGGAAGGAGCTGATAAAGAAGCACTACAATATCAGGGAGCGACTTCTCTTGATGACGCTGTCCAGCACATTGGCGTCGTCATGTTACTCTTGAAGCGTGACGCGAAGACTAAAGTCAAGAGACGGGATGGCTGGACGCCTCTTCATACCGCAATTGGTGAAGGCACTGCCGACGTCATTCGTCAACTTCTCGAACACGATAAATCGAACATCGATGAGCCCGAATACAACGAACATTGGACAGCCTTGAACCTGGCTGTATATTTTGAACATCGGGAATTCATTCCCATCTTACTTGAATTTGGAGCAAGGCTTGACATCCCAGATAACGAGGGCTAGACGCCTTAGATGACAGCAACGCAGAAGCATCCAGATATTATCGATATTCTACATGCGGGGCTAGGAGGTAAAATTCCTCATTTAGAGGTTCGCGATCACTTAGGTGATACCCCCTTGCTAGCAGCCACTAAGCTTAGCAAATGGGAAAGTGTTATGTCTCTAATCGAAATTAGAGCGGACTGCACTACCAAAGGCTTTCATAGACGGACCCCACTACATTAGGCATGCATACATAGGCATGAGAATACCGTGAAGTCGATACTGTCAAAAGAAATCAGGCAGATCGACGTGGCAGCTAAAGATAGATGCACTGCACTTCTATTCGCTAGCGGTGCTAAGAGTGTTGATGCTAGCTATCCCGGGGCATACCTCGTTTCCAACTGGCCATTTGAGGAAGACGAAAGCATGGACGAGTCCCGGCCCGGCAGATATCGGGCAGTGATTGAGCTCCTGTTGGAAAAGGGGGCTGATCGCAAAGCCCGATCGAAGAGACGAGAGACAGCCTTGCACTTTGCAGCATCACGAGGTAGTCCTGAAAGACTAGACCCAATCTTGAATATCGCAGAACCAGTTGATATATCTCCTCAAAACGAAGACGGATGGACACCTCTACGATGTGCCTTTCTAGGTGACCAACGTTGTGTTGCCATCACTAAATTCATACAATCAGGCAAAGTCAAGGAAGCGGATTTCGGCTTTGGGACAGCGGACGGCAAGATGTGGATTCACGCCATTGAATGGTTTGCTGAAGATCCCAAGGCCCATGTTGTTGTGGATTGGCTATTCAAAAATAAGATCAGGCCTTCACCCGTTCCGCGTTCGGCTGAAAAGTTGAGCTCGATTGTGTGGGCGGCTTATGAACAAATTCCAAAGGCTCTGTTACGTCTGATCAGCAAGTCGGATAGCGACAGTACGGTGGAGCAGGTTAAAGACGCGCTGAAATATATCTTGAAAGTGGTAAAGACAACCCCAGCAATATCTTCAGATAAAAGATTCATCAAGGTGCTTTATATGCTTATCAATGCGTCGGTTCGAAGCAGCGACATTGAGTCCCTTGTGGTAGAGACCCTCGCAGCAGTAAGTAAGGCAAGACAAGAACTCGAGGTACAACAAATGGGGGCCCAAGCAGGACAATACACCTCAAAGGCTCCTTCAAATATTACAACGCGACAGGACAAAACCAAGACGGGAGGGGAGGCTGCTAAGACCAAGCAAACCTCACGCATCGCGAAGGTAAACGAAGATGAATCTAGCGATAATCGGCTAAGGCAATTGAAGAATTTGGAGGACATCCTGCGATATCTTCCTGTTTCGCATATCCATCAATACATCCGAAGATTCCCACCTGCCGAAACCAAGCCAGATCCTGCGGGCAGATTGGAAACAACTGAGGCTTCTGTCACTCAATTCTTTCGGAGTCATGAGGAGTCCGGAACTATCCTTCGATACAGGTCAGTCAAGGATGTCATCGTCAAACCGGGCCCTAAAGAGATCATGCAAGAAGCGGTGAAAGCCTTGACAAACATCACTGAGGGCGAGTCGGGATTTCCAGGGTATAGTTTTGGTGTCGACACCAACCCTCAATTCTCATGGGTACATTTGCCGTCAACTAACGTATATGAACCCCTCCCTATGCATGCGCCATCACACTAACTTTTGTATAGATTGATTGGATGCATGTAAGGATCGTACCAGAAGTCTGGTTCTGGTGGTACTAACATGTATGTGTCACAGAACCTGTTACGGACTATCATGGAGAACGATAACTGTGATCCGCGCCAGTATTATGAAATCAAATCTTTCTTCAGTGACAGCCTCGCCCAGATTCCAGACGAGAAGTTGCCGTCGGGATTCATGAGGCCACGTACAACTACGAGATCCTATACGCACGCCGAGAACGAGCATGTGCCGAAGCAGGGAGATTCCCAGGACCCTGGAAATAACAACCTGGAAATCCCAGAAGCTGAGGGAAGCGAAGGCAGGGCTAGTTCTCTACACTTCCACATTCCAAATGCCACAGCTATCTATGTGGGCAAATAAACCGCAGCCTAAAGCTTAACCTTATAGGCCGCAGTTATCCCATAGTGGGCAAATAAACAATTTTCAGTAGTGGGTCCCCGCTGATTGATCTTGACAGATGCCCTTTCTATGTTTCTCAACACCAGTTAGGCAAGGTGAGAGTACCCAGAGCAGCGAGGGAGAGCATGGGAGCAAGGAAAAGAAAAGCCAAGTTGCCTGGGACGAAGATACTCATGGTTCACCGACACTCGATGAATGGTATTACCATTTTCGTGATGACCCCAAATCTTATGCAGACAAGGTCCGCCGGAATCCGAGTCAAGTGGTTACGAAGTACTTGAAAGCAATTCAAAAATCAGACGAACCTAACGGAAGCAGCAAGGTTCTGAAAGATGGCCAGAAAACCATTCCTGGGCCTGACGATTACGCGTTGCTTCATGTCAATCAATTATGGATCTGGAGTATTGCTGATAGTAAGTTCTAAACTTTGTCCTTTTTCCTATGCTAATGTCGGTAATCAGAATGGCTCATAACCGCCACTTCTTGTATATCCGATGACAGCCACAACAGACTCGAGAAGGTGATCCTGGACCTCCTCCACAGGCAGGCAGACTCTAGAGGAAGCAGTTCGCAACCGAAATCTGCCGCTGATATGAGCAAACTGATTGTCGAATACTTCATTGGTTCATATGAGAGAGCTCCGAAAGTCAAAAACCTCATGTCGATTGGCCAAATATTCTCTCAACATCGTAATCAGATCGTTAGTTCCATTTTACTAATATCTACATTGACTAACCACTCCACAGGGACGGGACGAGTCCTTGATGTTTGATGATTTCAGGATCCGAACTCAGAGCTGGCAGATCCCAGGAGCTCCCAACGGTCAGAATCGGATGGGGCAGTCACCGGGCTCAGACGACGTGGGCTTGCCGGCCCATAGTCAGTCGCCGGACATTCCACCGACCACAACTACGGATGGGGAAACTAGAGACGCGATCAGAAGAACAGAATATCTCTTCACAGACATCAAAGATGTTCGTGACGAGCTGAATATTCTGAAAGCCATCGTTCAGTACCAGAAAATCGTGGAAAGAGGTTTAACAGGGGAAAATGCCAAGGACACAGATCTGCTCGCTGAGAACATACTGAACGATATCAAGGAAATGGAAGTTGTGGCAGAAAGGATTCAGCTAGCCGTAAGTGAATCATTTCAACTCCTGATGCATACTGACAACCCCTGACGAAAGGTCAACACGACCCTCTCTCTTCAGCAGAGCGAAATAGCTAACTTCCAAGCGACCCTTGCAACTACACAAGGCAAAACTGTCATGGCCTTCACTTTCGCAACGGTTCTCTTTGTGAGTTGTTCTGGGCATCTCAGTGATATGTGATGCTAAGATACTTATTTAGCTTCCACTGTCATTTCTGTCATCACTATTCGCACTTGACGTCGCGACATTCCAAGAAGCCCCTGCTTGGGCCTTTTATGTTATCTGTAGGCGCCCCACATTCCATAGGATCACAATAGCCACTTATAAATTATCTAGTTCTTGTATCTGCGGGAATTTCTTTGTTCCTCGCATTTGCGGCCTACCACTGGGAACAGTTGAAGGATTTGTTCCGAAACCCGTACAAGACTATCAAGGTGGTCCAAGCAAGCAAGAATAATGGACATGACAGAGGTACAAAGGAAGTCATGGGGGTGACTGGCGGCAATCATCGCCCAGCCACAAGAGGGCTGTTCCGTCATCCCGAGAGTTCCCCACACAGGGGCGAGTCAAACGTATAGTCTGGATAGCTAAAGCAATGAGGTTACTCAAAGTACAATATCGTTCGAACGGTGGATGAGTGCTTTGGCGGTGTATGTTCGGTCTTTCTTAGTATTTTATCTCTTGCTTGGTTACGGTTGTAGAACCACGTACTAAGCATATGGAAATACTTTACTAATTACTTTATCATAAAGCTCATAAGAGTGGAACTTGAATGATAACTCCTTAGCTAGCCTCAGCAGTATGTGAGATGCTCTAATACCGCGCTAAAGAAAGATCAGCTCATTGCTACAATAAGCGAAGTGCTACAGGTCTTTGATATAGCTGGCTATAGAGTCCAGGCTTTTTTTCGACTTTGTAACTTTATACACACTCTAGGTATACCATTCCAACCTCCTGATGCGATTCACTTCTCTAACGTGTTGCTCAAAAGAAGCGGCAGTAACTCCCAAGCTAATCCGTAAGCAAGCTTCCTCCAGTACTCTCTAACTCAAGTGTCATCGTTTATTCCTTCGCCTTATGTAAGGACATGCCCTACAAATTGCTTAGTTAGATAATTAGCAGGAACATCCATCCCCGCGACGAGGCAGGACCGAAGATCATACCCCTTCCCAGAATATCTGGCGACTGACGGGAAGATTGTGAGAGTGTAGCACAAGTTGAGTATCCAGTAGTTATTCTGTATTTCAGAACAACGGTGTTACAACAGCTCATCTCCTGCAACAATGCGGAGACTACCGAGTCTGAACCAACCGGAGTCGAATGGAACCGACGTTACACGAGCTGCTAAGGAACTTATGTTGACCGAAATTCACAGGCTGAACATCTGCATGACTCCCGCACTTCTTTCTTGAAACTCTGTCAGCAACGTCATCTGGCAGTTTCTTCCCTACTGTCAGACTTTTAATCATTGCTTTTCTATCTCATGCTTTGAGTTCACCATGACAGCTCAATCTAGCCTCCTTACCCAGACTAGTAACACAGTTTCTGAGGACACATCGACAACGGCCACCCGTGTCCCCCGAGCACACTTACTGTGCGGTTCTTTCGACGAAGATGGCCTTCTTCTACCCTTACATAAAGAATTGCACGCGAGAGAAATGTGTCAGAGAGCACGCAAGGCAACCAATCTGGCAGATTTCGAGTCTTTGGTGTGTGATAACGTATGCAAGATTGATGACCAGGACGCAAGTGGTAGGACAGCCCTCTGCCTAGCCATGTCATATCACTTCGAAGGTGAAGCCAAAGTTCTCATTCGTCATGGAGCGAATGTCACTATAGGCGACTACTATGGGTGCCATCCTCTCCACCTCACTAGCGGCGGACAAGATTGTGAGCTGGCGACAACACTTCTCAACAAAGGCGCAAACATCGATGCGGCACAAAATGACGGGGATACGCTGCTTGCTGACGCATGTCGGACGGGCCACCTTGATCTCGTCAATCTGCTACTAGAGAGACAAGTCAACACCAATGTCTCCGACAGGAAGGGCTGGACCCCGCTACATTGGGCCTGCATGGGAGCTAATTTGAGGATTGTCGAGCGCCTTCTTGAAGTGAACACGTTAAGCATCAACGCTATTCAGATTAGTCATGGTTGGACCCCCCTCATGGCCGCTATTTGTCGCGGCCATGAGAAGGCAGTTGCTCTACTTCTTGAAAAGAAGCCGAACCTCTACATCTCAAATTCTCATCAGTGGACGCCTTTGATGGCTGCCACCGAAATGCCAAGGCCGCGAGTGGTTGGCTTGATCCTTTCCCACATAATTGGATGGGAAGAGGGTTATCTCGAGATGCCCGACAAGGAAGGCTGCACACCTCTCCACGTAGCCAGCAGCAAAGGTTCTTATGACATTGCATCTCAACTGATCAGCGCTGGCGCAAATTTGGATGCTACAAACAATGAAGGAATGACACCATTGCACCTTGCTAGCTGTGTCGGTCCGGATGATCGACGGGATCCATTTCTTTCTTTTCTCAACAACATCGGCAGTGGAGAAAAGACTAGGTGGAATGAAAGAACGGTTTGGGGGCGATGTTCGGCTGTTGTTGAGCTTCTATTGCTAAATGGGGCGGATCCGAACATCAAAGACAACAACGGAGAAACTGCTCTTCATCGCGCTGCAGCAGCCGGCGATTCAGACAAGATTGGACTCCTTCTGCAGAATATGAGATCGGACGACTTCTCTTGGGGGAATTGGAAGGATAGCCCGGTTTCGTCGGCTCTTCGTGGTGCCCAACCGCAAATTGCAATGGGGGCATTGCTGTCCAAGCAAGAAGTGAAGGAAGCACCCTTTTGGAGACACGATGGAAGAATTCAAGTTATAAACGAGGCTGCAAAACATGCTAAATCTTTGGATGTCGTCGGTATGATATTTCGTGAACTTCCAGGTAGGGACGAAAATCTACCTGATGGCTCAGATAATTGGGGTCCAATCCAGTGGGCAGCATACGAGCGACATCCAGATGTATTATCTGAACTCATCGATAAGTTTGGTCGCGCTGAACATGTTGATAAGATGGTCAATGAAGCCCTGCAGACAGCTTCCAAGTCAATCCATAAAAAAGAGCTCGAGTCCGAGTCCTTGTGCGAGCGACTTGTTCAAGTCATGTGGATTCTCATCACGACATCCCAGAGAACGCCCAAGAATACGGAGGCAGTCAAGTGGGCCTGTAGCCTGGTTCGGCTCAAGATCTCATCAGCCAGCTGCACAGACACACTATCATTTGAAGTCGCAGGACTTTACGATATGATGCGAAAGGACCTTCCAGTACTTCAATATGTTCTTGATCGCTCAAGAAAGCAACCTCGTTGGAATAAAGATCTCAGTCTCATCAAAGAACATGGCGAGCTGCAAGAAGTTTCACCTTCAATGTATCGTGAGATCTGGGAGCTAATTGGGATACTTGAGAGTAGCATTACAAAGAGTATGGATTCTGACTCCAGTAAAACAGTCGAGATTCCTGCTATGCTGAAGACTTTGCAAGATATTCTCAAGGATCCGCCCTTTGCTCAGATATCTCAAACCCATAAGGACGAGGTGGACTATAAGCCCCCGGTACCTGATCCAAACCACAAAGAAATAGTGGGAAAGGCTGAAGCCACAGTTGTGGGGTTTTTCAAAGAAAAGGGCGAGTCCGGCAGGATCAAAAGGAATCGGCCAATACAGGAGATTGTGTACGATCGAGGGCCTACTGATGTCATCGGAACAGCCATCAGGAATCTGATTAAGGTGACCAACACAGGATCCATGCGTTTCAACAGCAAACTTTATGCAAAGAAGAACCTCAAACTGACGTGGGTTCATTTGCCATCGACTAATGTAGGTAAACTCTACACTTGCCAGTAGAAAGATAACGCTGACATTGAATAGATGGTTTGGATGAATGTTTGTATCTTAACCTTTCTAGTCAAATTTAGAGATGATCATCTATCAGCTAATGAAGTACTTTCTCGTTTCACAGGACTTATTAACAACAATTATGTCACACGAGCGTTACCGCACTCGGGAATACTATGAAGTCAGATCATTTTTGCGGGACAGCTGGGTGGAAGTGCCCGACAAGGAGTCTCAATCTAGAATGATGAGGCCCACGTCTGTGTGTAGACCGATGGACAACATGAGCGACTCCAGGTTGAAAAAGAGTAATATTCCAGGATCACTCAAGGATGATGGAAGAGAGAAGCGGGATGCTGATACAGGAGATTCAGAAGCATGGGAGGAGAGCGATAAGAACTCAACAAAAGTTGAGTACCATACGGCGGATGCAGAGAGCGACGAACAGAAAATCTACGAGGATTGGAACTCCGGGTCTCTTCAGCCTGCTAAGAAGCCGCACAAATTTGTACCTGCATCCGCTGTCTACGTTCGTCCAACTTTAACCGTTGCATATTGAGGCTAACGGACAGTACTAGATGCCCTACCTCGGCTACTCTACTCACTGCCCAGATTGGGACAGCAGACTAACCCCCGTAGACCGAAATCTGAAAGAGGCACACAAGCAGTACAACGAACTACAGGACAAGTACAAAGGCAAGGATAAACAACAGCACGGATCACCGACACTTGATGAATGGTACTACCAATTTGCACAAGAGGACGATGAGGCAGTCAACGACCAGAACGCTAGGAACGAGAGTCAGGTAGTCAGCAAATATCTGAAAGAAAACGAATGGAGTAGCGAGTCCAAGGATCCGAATCAGTGGACGGTCGTTCGTGTGAATCAGCTTTGGATCTGGACCATTTCTCAAGGTTGGCTAGACTCATTTTTTCCAGGGGCGCTTTAGCTAACCTACGACTTCAAAGACTGGATCATCACTGCGACTTCATCTCCATTCACTAACAGCCCTGATACGTTGGTCAACGAGATTCTAAGTCAGTTGAGCAAACAAGCAGAATATGGCGGCAGCTGTGCACAACCTATGTCCGCTGCCGAGTTGGTACCAGTGATTATTGATCATTGCATCGGTTCGTATGAGAGGAGGCCTCCCGATTCCGGTCAGATATCCATCGGCCAGACATTCTCACACTATATCAACAGGATTGTAAGTCTTGGTATTGATTCTGCGTGCCAGTAATTGACCAGTGAACAGGGTAGGAAAGAAACAACTCTTTTTGACGACTTTCGCGCATGGTCACCAGATAAACACCAAAAGAAGAAATCAAAGACTAAACAGAGTATAAGTCGCCTACCTCACAACCCCCTCCACGCCACTAGTGGGCGCACTGCTGAAACTCACAGTCAAGACATAAGCGCAGCGATCAAGAAAGCAAAAGATCTCTACTGCGACATCAAAGACGTACGCGATGAACTTAACATTCTCAAGTCTGTTGCTCAATATCAGCAAATCGTCCAGAGGGGCCTTGCTAGCAAGGAAGTGGATGAATCGCGGTTTTCCTCAACCTATGTTGTGAAGGATCTGAAAGAGCTTGATTCTATCGCAGAAAGGATACAGTCGGCGGTAAGCTCTAACCCTAGCTGGAGTGATTTTCTGAGATACTAATGCGCGCAACGGCAAGATCAACACTACTCTCTCTTTGCAGCAAAGTGAGGTTGCGAACCGTCAAGCGACTGAAGCTACCAGGCAGGGCAAGACAGTCATGACGTTTACCTTTGCAACTGTTCTGTTTGTAAGTCGCACTAAAAGAATGGAGATCTAAATCTAACCAGATTCATTATTTTAGCTTCCGTTATCGTTTCTTTCTTCCCTGTTTGCTTTGGACGTAGCCTCCTTCCAAGAAGCTCCTGCTTGGGCTTTCTATGTTATATGTAAGCTCTAATAACTATGGCTTTGCGCCATGCCGCTCTAATAACTCTCATCTCTCTAGTCTTTGTGTCCATGGGAATATCTGCAATCTTAGGATTCAGCGTCTTCTATTGGGACAATCTCAAGCATGTCAAGCACAAATTGATGCACGGTGCAAGTGATGGTTTTAAGGAGCTTGCACAGCCAGCTTCAATCCCACTGGACATGCCGAAAATGAGCGGAGTTGGAAATGATGAGATAGAGAAAGGCAATGGTCCCCTGAGCATTCTCATGAAAATGGAATCGCGAGATGCAGGGCTTATGAGTCGCTTCAGGGGAAACAGATGGAAGAATGAAACTGATGACCTTGAGAATAGAGGTGCTAGGGGCTAGAGACGCAGCTAGTTGTTCTATTCTTTTTCAGGTGGCACTCAAGGGATTCAACTGTACCTCGATTCCTCATATCGCACTATCTCATGCCTGGAGGTTTCTCATGACCTTGCTCAGGATACTGTTAAACAAGGCTTATCATTCTAAGTCCATACTCAGTCTCCCTTCCTAAGTGCGCGGCTTCAAAAGACCGACGGTAGCTCTCAAGCTGCTCAGCAGGCAAACTTGCTCCAATACTCTCCCATTTTGACACCTGGCCGATGATCCGACAAGTTCCATCATCATTCCTTCGAATAAGGAAAAGAGTTGAAAGCCCGGGAAATACACAGATAGCATCCCCAACAGTTGCCACCGCGTCACTGTGAAGTAATTGCCCCGCTGTTCCATCTTGTAGCACAAAGTTACTACATCCAACCATACTCTGCTGAAAAATGGGGTCAGTTACCATTCCATAAGCACCTTGCAACTGTTCTTCCGTTCCGAATCTCGTGCCGAGTGAGGAGAGTGGTTGGTTGTGAACCATGCAAACATAAGCCATCATGACTCTCTGCACGATGATAGGATTTTGAGTTAATCTCTCTTCGGTATATATGTCTGAAAGATGGAACTTGAACCACTCCGTCATGACCTCCATGCGAGTAACTCTTCGGATAGCTGCGGCTACTTTGACTATAGCCTCGTCGAATTGCAGAAATTTCGCTGGGGTTACTAGACCAGTATCGGGATTAGGCGTAACGGGCTTGCAAACAGACACGCATTGGCCAAGAATAATCGCCGGCATGGTTATAGTCCTGCCATCCTCAGAGACGTTGAAGCACTTCCCAGGACTGGGCGTCAAATTGGACCTTGCTGTCCAGCTGTTTCGCAGATCTGGTGTCCATGACGGCACAGCCGGAAGATTGCCGACAGTCCCTAAGTTCAATACACGAATATCTTGGGTCTGCTCAAGGATAAACATTGTGAACTTGTAGCAGAGTTCCTCAAAGGTTTGCGTGTAGTCTGGCTGAAGAGCCGGGGGTAGAGGATCGCAAGCCAAGAGCCCAATGAGAGCATACAAACGATCATGAGCAACCGTAGCTTCCAGCTCTGTTGTTTCATTCAACAGCTTAACTATGTCAAGAGCGCACTGCTTTTCCTGACTCACAGAGCCTTTTGCTTGTTCCGCGGCCGTTTCACCTCTGGACTGTAGAATATTCTTATACACCAGCTCGATAGCTTTGAACCTGACTGGATTCTCAGCCATGAATGAGTAAAGGAGCTGACCATCCTCAGATGGATTCAGCATCAGGACCCAAGTCTTGAAGAAGATCTCGTATCCCAACTCGTAAGCTCCACATAGCAGAATAGGCTGTCGCTTTGCTAAGACAGCTTCCTGAAGAATCCAGATCCGTCGGAACCATGGGCGATGGCCGATAGACCTTAAGGCGTCCCGAACAGACTCAACCTCAGTTGCGGAGCTTTCATCAGAACGTCCAGCCTGCATGAATGCTGCGATTCGCTCATCTTCAGACAGGTCTTGACTGGCAGAATCTGCAGGTGAGTGGAAGTGCTTCAACCTCTCGGCCAGTCTGGAAACACCAACTTCCTCATCACTGTCAACCGGGCCCAGCCAAGCCAACACACGCTCACATTGACCGTAAATCTCTGACATGCGGGGAACTTGGATTGATTTTTCGACCTGATCATTCTGATTGATACAAATGGCATCTACCCAGATCATTGCCTTGTCGCTGTTGTAGCCATCAAATACATGACGGCGATACTGATACAGAGCATTGTATAAATTCCTCGTGATGCTGAATGGCTGGTCGTTGAGAAGGATAGTAGCGGGGTTTTCTCTTGCGCCCCAGACGTAAGACAAGGCCCAGAACCTTTGCGACGTGCCGGATTTGACGGTTTTAAGCTCAACACGGATTAAATCATTGTCTCCGGGTTTGACAAGTAGCAGTCTCAGCTCATCGGATTTGAGGGGTTGATATGGGAAGGGCGTGAAGGGTTGCACGTCCATTGTGAGGTTGGTGAAGATGTATGGAATTTCTCCTCCCATTTTGCCCCGCCTTGAAAAGTCTCCACTGGCGCTCATCCCTGTAAGTCCCTGATAGACATGGATGATGAGGTTGATCAAGATAAGCGAAAAGGAAGAAGCGTTGTGATAGACTTCAGCAGCTGAAAAGGGCTTTCCACAATTATCTTGTTATATAACTAGATCATTGAATGACAGCCTGGGCAATATCGATTACTGCCGTTATAATTCCGTTCGTCAGTCTCGTCAACACTCCATTATTGTGAAATCTTATTTATACGTCATCCACTGCTAAATAAAGGTTAAAGTCTGGCAGCTTTGAGCTGAGTTTCTCTGCATCTGAAAAGGTTTCAAATAGACTCCAACGCTCTCTTGCCAGACCTATAAATATGTGGCCGCATCTTGCTGCGCTTCCTGACTCCTTACCTGCGCACAAAATACAAAGCAACTGCAGGTGAGTTCAACACAAAACAACCGCAAAGCAACCTTTCTTACCGCAAACATGAAGGTCACGCCCAGCCTCAAAGCCTCCCTCCGCACATCCCTCCAGCACGTAACCCAATTTCCCGATCTCCAGCGACGCTTCAACGTCTTAAGGGAGGAACTAGCTACTCTAGGCTACAGGCTCTACTCCTATGGTAACAGCGCGCCGCCACATTCCAAGCTATATCAAGATATATGGGCACTGAGAAATATTATCCTGGGACACCGCAGCGCCATGAAAACCCTCGTTATCGAGATGAACGACGTTTATAAAAGTGGATGCATTACTGCAGCGCAGGCTATATTTGCAATTCGCGAGGGCGAGTTACTGCGAAATGGAAGCCCTGAGCTGGAGGCTTTGGTGATGGTTACGGGGTTTGATGCCAAGTGGGGACGGGTGAATGGGATGTGGAATGAGGCAATGGGATTTTCGGCACAAGTTGATTATCTTGGAAATTGTTGTCCTTGAGGTCAGTCATGGTGAGCTGATATACAAGGCTGGATCGGAATCTGGGACACAAGTCCGAGATTAATTTAGCAACTGCATAATATTACACTTGAACATTCCGCTAATGCAATTCTCATCTCATTTACGTTCCCTGCTCTCACTATGTGGCGTCTAGGTTCATTCCGAATAGACGCTGAGCGCGTCAATATCCGCAGTGATTCCAGTCTTTTAAATACTCGAGTCAATCGCGACGAGTGTCTGAACCGCAGACAAAGGATCCTGAAATCTTCCACGGGCTTGGTGACCCCCCCTTGAATGGCCGCCTGATTTGCAATCAGCGATTTTCCAACAGAACCGTCCGCAGCAGCCATCGGAGTAGCAGTCTGGTCTAGGTTATTGCCCATTGCCGCAAAGGTCGACTGAATCTCCTGTAACGCCACGCTGACACTTCGCTGTCTGTAGTAAATAGCTTAGTTCTGCAGCCATAGTAGATTTACAGCATCGAAAAGGGTATATTGGCGTCAGTGCTCTTGTGCGTGATGTGTCGTTGGAACTCAGCCCATGCCATTCCCACATCCCTCTGCTGCTTGAGGATGGCGTTTGATCAAGAGATTCATTCAGCAATAGGTATCCGGATACAAGAGACGGCACTGCAGGCCTCCATTTTTTCATGGTCCTCACAAGTAGACATTAGTTTGTGAGAGCACACGTAGCGCGTCTGGTAGCAAAAGCTTGCCCAATTTTCCTTCCCTGCCTGAGCTTGTCCAACCCTATCATTTAGAACTGTTTGTAACATTGCAAGTTTGAATTCTAATGTAGCGATGTGACGGTCTTGAGAATTGTAACCAAGCTTCTTCACGACGGCATCAATCTCTGTTGTCGTGGCCTGAATCTTGCTTGCTTGCTTTGCTGAATCAGCGTTGATCATCTCTGTCGCACAAGCTTACTCACTGAGGCTAAACTAGCCGCCGAGGCTTGAGTGCTGCTAGCTCTCTAGTTTAAACTCTGTCTCGGATTCGAAAGCATGGAACTGGCGTTCTGAGCAAGACTTGCGAACTCTGAGTTGTTCTCGGAGCCAGGCTGGGGGTATGTCCGGCTGGTCATCATGTTTATAATGCTCTGCATACTATCTTCCCCGGCGCCAGTGAGCTGATCGATAAGATTCTGACTTGGCAATTGCCCTTCGCTGTATGTCTGTTAGACTCAATCATGGTGGTACCTTTTAAAGTCTCCCCGTCCAGAACATACAGAAGCTAGATATTCCGTATTGATTGAAGTCGTTACAAGCATTCCAAAAGCCCAGCACGGCAGTTTCCGTCTCCTTTCGTGGTATGTAAGCAGATACGTTCAGTCATTCGCGCTTCATACGGAACTGGTACAGCATATGATCAATACGCCAATTCACAAAATCTCAGCATCATAGGCCTTACAACCGCCCAATTAAAATGCAATTATATAATCGGCATGCGCTATCCGGTGGCTTAGCGAGAATCCTGCGTAATTCTCCTCCGCGCAACGCAGCGCAATCAATTCCGCCCTCACCCCCCTTCCAGTGCCGAAATCCGATTATCGACGCGGTGCGGGCCGTGCAAAGACCGCTCGCTGCTAGGGGGAAAGAAACTGCCGATGGGGGGTAGGCGATCACCCTTGACATACCTAAGCCAATACGGTTAGACAGCTGCAGTGCTGCGGCGTAATCACATAGCTATCCCCGTGATGATCCGACGTAGATAGACTTTGGAGTTATTGAAGTTTATCAAACAGTTGAGACGACTCAAAGTTTGCGCTGGCCTTGATAGAGTTCGTCTCAAAGTAAAAACCCCTATCAATGATGCAGGAAGCTGTAGGCTTATCATCTACTAGAAGTTTGTCTCACTCTACACGACATTTCCCCTCGGTTTCCCATAACCGTTTACTCTCCACTATCCTCTTGTTTCATATCCTTTATCATCGTCATCGCATGACTCGTCCTAATCTCCTTCAATACACTCCGCTCTCCGTCCGCGGAGTTTCCACGGACCCTCCATGCGCCCCAATGCTTGGCTGTCGTTGAAAGTGTGGGTTACGAGGGTCCGTGAGGCGTGGGCCATCTAAACAGGAAACGTATGGCGAAAATCTCGGTTATAATCGTATACATCTATTATCCTATTGGCTCATGCACTACCCTCTAGCACTATAGTGTTACATCAGAATGGAGATGTTCACGGGGTTGAGCCCTTTCCAGCCGATATGATGCGTCATTTCGTTTATGCATTGTCGATGTGTGGCATTTTGGAAGGGACTCGCGCTCTCGGGGTATCAGGAAATCGAGAGACACCAGCTGGGGTGACATAATCGCCCTTACAGAAGCCCAGGCACTGATCTGCGCTACTCGTACTACTTGTTTTTGACATGAT
Source organism: Fusarium sororula (assembly GCA_017579625.1). Taxonomy (NCBI): domain Eukaryota; kingdom Fungi; phylum Ascomycota; class Sordariomycetes; order Hypocreales; family Nectriaceae; genus Fusarium; species Fusarium sororula. The sequence goes on along the minus strand of JACWFA010000031.1, from coordinate 313,823 downwards.
GGACTGCGGCGCCGTTATTCTCGTACCCCCTGTCGGCACTCGCGTCTTAAAGCTCCGGTGAAATGGAGATTGAGGCCAAGTACAGAAGAGGAGCACTTTATGTCGATCCTTCTTTTGATATATACCTCGTAGGTGGTATAAGTATAGCATCAGTGCCGTGAAGGATTCAAATCCATCATCCCACCATCGGCAGTTCTCCAAGATGTCGACATATATCGATACCATACTCCAGAATCCGCAATATGCGGTTCTTTCTGCGATTTCCCTCATCACAATCTTATTTGTGAACTTCTCTTTCTTCGCTCATGAAGACAAATACCCATTTCTTATCCCCAAGAAGCCCTTGGAACTGACCAATAGGCGAGTGGTCAAGGAGTTCCTAGCCAACAGCAAGAGTCTCCTTGCCAAATCACGAACAGTCTATAAAGATCAACCATACAGGGCTTACACCGAGTTGGGTAACGTTTTGGTCATTCCTCCTTCGTGGGTCGATGCTTTGAAGAGTAACCGACAGCTCGACTTTCTGATCTCGGCTAAAGATGTGCGTTCGTGTGTTCAAAACGATGGCTTAATGCTAATTCTGAACAGGACGCTCATGAATATATCCCCGGGTTTAACCCTTTTGGATTCGATCCTAAAATGCCAACCGTCATCAACAAGTATATTACAAAGGCTTTGAGTTAGTTTTGTGAGCTCCTCTCTCTTGAATTTTTATTAACCTTGGTCTTCTAGCCAGGATAACTGGTCCCGTCTCTGAAGAATCATCCTTAGCAATCCGCGACTGTCTCACCGATTCCATAGGTATTTCCTTCGTCTTGCAGTTAAGATGACATGACTGACAAAGCCCAGAATGGCACGCGATCCGACCCCAGGCAGACCTCATCCGCGTCGTATCCCGTGTATCCTCTAGAATCTTCATGGGCGTGGAGCTCTGCCGGGATGAAGAATGGAACAGGACCTCAAGCGAATACACACTGATGGCTTTTGGCTACGGAGGCCTTATACGAGAATACCCCAGATGGCTCCGATCGTACATCCACTGGTTCCTCCCTCAGTGCTGGGCGATCCGCGCGAAACTGAACGAAGCACGACAGTGTTTGAAGCCACATATCGAACGCCGAAACGCCATCAAACAAAAGGCGCTGGCTGAAGGGAAGCCGTGTCCTTTCGATGACTCTCTTGAATGGTTTGAGAAGGAGTATGAGAAGCATGATCCCGCCAAAGAGCAGATTGCTGTTTCGATCGTGGCGTATCATACTACATCTGACTTACTTGCCGAGACGCTTCTCAACCTTTGTCAACACCCGGAGCTGTTTCAGGAGCTTCGGGAGGAGATTATTACGGTCTTGACTGCTGAAGGGGGGTTGACCAAGGCAGCGATGTATAACTTGAAGTTGATGGACAGCGTGGTTAAAGAGTCCCAAAGACTACGACCAATTCTACTCGGTATGTCAAAGTTGTAGTCCCAGTTACCATCAGACCCTCTAACATTTTCGTCAAGGCGCATTCAGGAGAGTAGCCACGGCGGATGTCACGCTCCCCAACGGCGATATCCTCAAGAAGGGCGACAAGATCATCGGAAACATGTCGCACATGTGGGATTCCGACACTTACGACAACGCACTTGAGTTCGATCCCTATCGCTTTGTCAAGATGCGTCAGACAGGCGATGACAAGAAAGCTCATCTTGTCAGCACCAGCGCTGAGCATCTTGGTTTCGGACACGGTTTACACGCATGCCCGGGACGTTTCTTTGCTGCGAATGAGATTAAGATCCTGCTGTGTCATATGCTGCTCAAGTATGAGTGGAAGCTGCCAGAGGGTTGCACGCCGCGGCCATCTCACTCGGGGTTCAAGCTTCTTGGCGATTACTCGACGAATCTCCTGGTTCGACGTCGAACTGAAGAGTTGGATATTGATTCTCTTTTCAGGTCATAGGGTCACGGTTGTAACTTGTTTGCTCCATTCCAATTGGGGACACTGTGAGTTGAAGTTAGGGTGGGGTCATTTGTACACCAAAATTGACAAGATTCATTTTTCATCGCTCTTTCAAAATGCCGCTCGTCAAGTGATCATCTCGTCCCGATCCATTATCTTAAATCAATACGCGTGCCGGCTTGAATACGAGGCCCCACTCAGAATTCTCCGACATACTGAGTCTTCTACTTGGCCTTATGGAGCAAGAAACTCAAGACTTGAGAAGAGGACTCTGAATGAACTTAGCAAAGAGCCCCCCAAACCTAGACTAGATTTGCCTAAGTAATTTTATCGCTTGGAGTCAGGTCCTGGGTGACTATCCTCCCCTAGCTTGGAGCACAATCTTTAGCTGTCCCACCAAAGTATGACGGGCCATCGGGGTCTTGGATCGTACCGAGGACAGGATTTTCGGGTCATGACACTGTACCGTTTTCGGCAGTTGATCTTGCGACCCGATCTTACACGGTACGGTTGAGTATAAATTCGGATTCTGTTCAGTATTTAATGCCATAAATATTAGAACATTTCGTGATCATTCATCAATGAATACAATACAAAAAGCTTTATCGCACTCATTTATTTCAGACATTTTATCATGAATATCGACTACTATGGCCGCATCGCGGAGAATCTCCAGTTCAAGAACACGCCCGTTATGATCGCAACAAACGCATGCTTCATAGTCGGCTTCCTACAATACACATACGCTATAAGACTCCTCATCCGCGAAGGTCAAGGCCCTATACCCTTCTGGATGCAAACCTTTACGTCGCCCACGAATTGACATTTGTTTACCTCTTCGTCGAGGCGGCACCCCGTTACGATTACCACTGGTTCTTCGTATCAACCTCATTTTCACTAGCAGTATGGGCAGTTCTTGAGATATTCTGCATGTGGTATGCCATCCAAAGCCCAAAAGACCGCATCGCCACATTTTCGCCGTTGTTCGGGAAACAGCCGGCGACTTCGTCCATCTTGACGTACACCTTCTTCCTTCAGCTTGCCATGTTTGCACTGGTCTGGATAATGATAGAGTTCCTCGGTGCTGGTAGTTTCATGCTCACAGGAGCGCTCACTAATGTCCTTATGATCATCGGGCCGACGCATGAGTATCTGTCTCGTGGTTCACGAAACGGTCTGTCGATCGGGTTCTGTCTTACCAATGTGGCCTGCGCGATATGGACGTTTGCCCCGTTCAGCTTGGGCGCTGCTGTATTAACTGAGATCTTTGATCGGCCCATCATGTATGTTGCGGGATCTATCTTATTTGCATACTCCGTATGGTTGACGACGGTCGTCGTGTCTTATCCTCCCAAGACAGCCTCAAAGGGACAGCCGACGCCGATCTGGTAGAGGCTGCACCGATTTGGAATGATGATCAGCATGTGAGCCTGAGATGGCTTTCAACCTCTTTGTATTCTAGTACTGTTACTAAGGCGCCGCTGCACCTTCATTCTTAGGCTTCGACTATCCTATAGAAACACTCCGCTCCAGTAGCATAAATCCCATTTCTAATGAGCTGACTCAACTTCTTGTTCGTCGCAATATACCGTGCCAGATCACGTCTCTTCTCCACCAACAAATCCATCACAATCCTTCCAAAAACCAGTTTTCCAGAGAAATTGAGGTGAGTGCGATCTCCCTCAATCTCATTATATTTGTCGGCATTTTCCTGTCCTATAGCATTGACATACTTGGTGCTCGCAGTGTTGAGATCCAAGTACTTAACACCAGCTTTATTTGCAACAGCAATTGCTGCATCACGCTCGTTACTGAGATTCTCGATCACTTTTCCGTCCTTGAAAGTACGACGGGTAAGGGACGTAACGATAAGCTGCCAAAATCAGTCACTGCACCAGAATTACAAGGTCAAGCTTACCGCTGTTCCTCCAGCCTCTTTGACCTCACCAATCATAACAGCAAGGTTATCCGAGTACTCCTCCAGCGTAAGAGTCTTCTGATCATTGTGCCCAAACTGAATCGTGACAATAGCTTCGTGGGTTTTCTTATGACTCTTCACGTTCTCGAGAGCAGTATCCCATAGGCCCTGTGATCGGAAAGATACAGTCGTTGCGCCATTCTTGGCGATGTTGATACCACCTGCGGGCTTCTTGGTGCTGTTCAGAAGGGCATCACCCCAACCTCCGCCGGTGGCAACGGTAGAGTCGCCCGTCAAGATGAAGAATGGAGACTTCTTGGCCTCAACGCCTCCGAAGAGGGTTAGGATGCTTGCAGTCAGGTGGAGGAACTTCATAATGAGATAAGAATGATCACAGAACTTGACCGATGAAATGAACACATGTGTCCCCTCAGTGAACTATATACCTTCATATCCGGCAGGTTCATCCAATCGTTTAATTCTAGCAGGCATTTCAACAGATCAAATAATTCCGCCAATGATCGTGGCTCTCTCAAAGTTTGGGGGCACGACAAGGCACCCCAGATTTTCAAAGCTTAATGCGTCAACTCCATGTCCAGCCGTTGGGGTTAGTGCGGATCTCCACGCTCCGTTTTACTAGGGTAGCCAATTGGTACAACTTATTTATGGGCAGTGCCGCTCGGGTCTTGATACCCCGAGTTCGTCCAGAGCAAAACATGATAGTTACGTTTCAGGTTCAATCGACAAAATAATAAATTTTTGACTCAATGCCTCTTGGCTTATTGCTTCTTTTATTCATGACTGGGTACCGCCAGCCCTAAGCTCTATTTTCTTTTCATCTTTCACACTTCCTTAAACATTCAACTCAGCAGCCTTGGCCTTCTGGATAGAATCCTGATAAGGCGCAAGCTTCTTCTCCAGCTTACCTCCCGGTCCACAGAACTTGTCAACCAACTGCGCACTACGACCAATGTACAGCTCCGGCTTCATCATGCCATCGAGATCAGCCCAGATAGGCTTGAAGAACTCGGTCTTCTTGATCCGCTCAACAAGATCGTTGGACTTTCCGAGGCTCTGGACCTGGTGCGATGCTTCGAAGGAGAGAACGCGGATTTGCTCGTGAGCCCTAGGTTGGTCAGTATTTGATGGCGAGGTTGAGGTTGCGCTTACTCTTGTCGGGACACGCCCATTGCGACGAGGCGCATGATGATGTTCTCGGTGATCATGAAGGGGAGCTCGGCCATGATGTTGGAGTGGATCTTGAGGGGGAAGACGACGAGACCCTCTGTGACGTTCTGGAGGGTGATGGCGACGGCGTCGGCGAGGAGGAACATCTCGGGAATGTCGAGTCGTCGCTAAATCTGTTAGAATGTGCCAGGGATTGAACAAAGCAAGAGTACTCACGCAGGCGGAATCGTCGAGTGATCGCTCCATCCACTGAGCGGAGTGGGTGCTCTGGTAGGTAGCGGCCTTGGACTGGAGGACTCGGGCGAGACTGGCAATTCGCTCAGATCGCATGGGGTTCTGCTTGTAAGCCTGAGAGAGTATCAGTATGTCACGAAGTCCACTTCAATTTCTGCAGAGTATGGCTAACCATGGCGCTGCTTCCGATTTGGCCCTTCTCTCGGGGCTCGCCGACTTCTTTCATGAAGGCGAGATGTCGCAGATCCGAGGCGATCTTGGTGACGGTGGTGCCGAGGCCTGTGACGGCGTTGGCGATGAGACAATCGACCTTTCGGGTGCTGAAGGGTTATTAGCATCAACAAAGAGAGCCAGTTGCATCGTCAAGCTTACTATGTCTGTGTTGAGATCTGAAAGCTTTTAGTCGAGTACCAGAAAGATAGCATCATTAACTTACGTCGTAGCACTCCTCGAAACCAGCCTTTTGGCAAAGCAGCTCATTGAGCTTATCACACTTCTCATGATCACCACCAAAACTAAAAATCATCAGAACTAGCCCAGCCGCACCGAACGAGAAACTCACATCTCGAGGAAACTGGCCTGAGTACCAGTAGTGCCCTGCGCACCACGGAACTTGAGCTCAGCTCGCACGCGCTCAAACTCATTAAGATCCATCAAGAGATCCTGCGCCCAACCCGCAGCTGCATACCGTCAGAACACGATTTGCCCTCCAGAGAAAAAATACTAACCTCGCTTGCCGACGGTGCTGATCTGCGCAGGCTGGAGATGTGTGAAGGACAGGGTAGGCTCGTTCTTCCACTCGAGGGCAAAGTTCTGCAGGTTGTAGAGAACCTTGGCGAGCTTGGGGATGAGAAGATCGAGAGCGTCGCGCATGAGGATGAGCTCCGTGTTGTCGGTGACGTAGCAGCTCGTCGCGCCGTAATGGATGATACCAGCCGCAGCAGGGGCAGCTTGGCCAAAGGCATGAACGTGCTGTATCTCAATCAGCCTTGGGGAAATCGTCACTGAAGCATGTTTCTTACAGCCATGACATCCTGGTACGCTAGTCAGCTCGCTTATCCCCATGACATGACACTGTATCAACAAAACTCACATGACGTCGGATCTTCTCCTCATGGCGCGCAACCTCAAAGTCATCGTCAGTAACAGTCAGATGAGTCCTCATCTGCTCGAGCGCCTCGTCGGTGATGGTGTTGATGCCGAGCTCCTTCTCGCTCTCGGCGAGGTAGAGCCATAGCTTGCGCCAGGTGGAGTGGCGGGAGCGCTGGCTGAAGAGGTGGGACAGCTCCTGGCTGCAGTAGCGGCCGGTGAGGGTTGTCTGGTAGGTATCGAAGGCGGCCATTTTGGGATATATCAAAATGCTGTTACGTATGATGAGGTGAGGGCGGGGAGATCTTTTTTTGACGTGAGCGTGGAGAAAGAAAATTTTAGCCTTTGGCCCGGATAATTCTCTAGCCGTTTGTTGTTGTGCACTTCCCTTCCAGCGCCGCCTGCGAGTAACAGCCAGTGGTTGGAATGTGTGTTTTATGATTGGTTAGATTATGATACTTAGTGGGGCATCTTCCTTTAAACCGCTCATCAGCATCAGTCCATCAGTGCATGGCAGTGCACAACAATAACAGCTGAATAAATCAGTCCACTTGAGACCTCTCACCTGATCTGGTAATATTTTTAATGTTATATTTCAATTATATAGAAAAGGTAAGGATCACCTGCTGATCAGCATGACGCTGGGCATTGGGCTGAAGCTTTGAAGATGCCCCACCACTTTTGTGTTTGCCAGCGAACCTTGTCATTCAATGGCAGATCTCATCGAATCAATCCATAAGATTTATCCTGTGACCTTTCCACAATACTCATCCAAGTGCAAGGCGTAATGTTCAATTCCTTATGCTTGAGCCATAATTTTGCGTTGTCCTTGTCGACTTGGACTCCTCGCCCAAAGACGCTAGCGCAGCCCTGTGATTGACAATATGGATCTTATCTGGCAGCCATGATTTTGGCAGCGGGCGTTGAACAAAAGCATGAGCAGCATTATCCTGGACACATAATTTTAAGGGCTGCATAGATTCAATCATCGAAACAGTACAAGACGGACAAATATTAGACTCAAGCGCTTGCATCAGATGAGGATCCGAAGCTTGGTACGCTCAATGTTTGGGTGCCAATGACAATAGCATTCATTTGAGAAGAAGAATAGAGATGCTAAAATCTTTTTATGATCTACGATTTGATTCAAACCTTTGTATGTCGAGTATTTTGTTATATTACCGGCTGTGATTTAATGAGGGGATGTTCATGATGTTTGCTCAAGACCGTAAATTCGTAATTGAAGGGCACCCAGACTGACCCCTCTTGCAAAGCTGACGCGCGAAATATCACAGTATCATAAACTGATTGCAATTATCTTACTATTATTGAATGCTATTTATATAAACTATCTGTCCAAAGGTCCAAACCTGTGATTGAAATGAGACAGAGGTTTAGGGTATGGGCTGATAAGTATGGACAAAAGTGTTGATCCGATAAGATAAGCTGATAAGATAGCTCTCCTGATCTGTCGCGTCAACGCGTATCTGCATAACCACGGCACAGCGACCCCCATGTCACCAGATCTCAAATCCTCCCATCTCGGCAATGACGTAAACGACATTAAGTCATTCAATACGCATTAACGTTCATCTGATCTTTAAAATAACCCAAACCTCACCAATCCCCATAAAACCCGTCCCTAGCGCCACGGAATCACCGGCGCATCTACAAAAATAGCATCACGCTTACCAAGAACCGGTCTAGAACGCCTCGTAAACATGGATCAATACGAGCAAAAAACAACGTCTACCCCTGCAAGGAAAAGGGGGTCGATTCATTTAAAATAAACAGCCGCTCCTTTCCCCAAACTTTTTTTTCTTGTCCATCTCTTGGCTGTTTATACCCGTCACTCGCTTATTCATCACTTTCGTTATACCTAATTCTTTTCAATATGAAGCTTTTCGGATCTATCGGCGCCGTCGCCGCGGCTTTGATGCTACTTCCTGGTCAGGCTTTGGCTGGGCAGTACAAGGGCTTCAGTATGGGTGCCAACAGGGCAGATGGCGCTTGCAAGTATACTGCGGATTGGAAGAAGGATTTCCAGACGATCAAGAGCTGGAACAAGGGTTTCAACGCTGTGCGCCTCTACTCTGCCGATGACTGCAACAGTAAGTTTCACCCCTGTACACAACATGATCGACATACTGATGAGTTTCAGCACTGGTCAAGGCTGTCCCCGCCGCCAAGCAGACCGGCATGAAGATCCTTGTCGGCGTCTGGGCCACCGACGACGCTCACTTCGGCCGCGACAAGGCCGCTCTTCTCAAGGTGATCAAGCAGTACGGCACCGACTGGATCGCCGCCATCTCCGTCGGATCCGAGGACCTGTACCGCAAGGACATTTCACCCGATAAGCTGGCGCAGCAGATCTACGACGTGCGCGGGATGGTGCGCCAGTTTAACAAGAACCTCAAGGTCGGACACACCGACACATGGACGGCGTGGGTCGACGGCCGCAACGACGTGGTCACCAAGGCGTGCGACATTGCCATCACCAACGGCTTCCCCTACTGGCAGGGCGTAGCCATCAAGGACGCTCTGCAGAAGAAGACCTTCCAGAACTCGTACTGGAGTGTGCAGAAGCACGTCAAGGCTGTTAACAGCAAGGCTGCCGTTTGGGTTGGTGAGACGGGCTGGCCTACCAAGGGACCTAACTACCAGAAGGCCGCTGCTACTACCGCTAGTCTGCAGAGCTACTACAACAATGTTGGGTGCTGGTTGTGGCAGCAGAAGGATGCCAGTGGTTTCTGGTTCACTGCTTTTGATGCGCCTTTGGCTACGCCTGAGGTTGAGAAGTACTTCGGTATTGCGAACAAGGACCGCAAGCTCAAGTTCACTCTCACTTGCTAGATGGAGCGTATCTGATTTCGAGTATCTATTTTTGCGCATAGCATCTGGCTGGGAAATGGGCGCTGGAAACTTGCATATATACATTCACTCATAGACTATTTCATTCAAAAGCCAGCGGGGTAAAATATAATGGCATTGTAATTCATTGTAACTATCCGACTTGTGACAATCGCTGTTTTCTTTCTGTGCCTCAAGCCTTGATTCCAACGGGAGGGCCTAAGTAACTCTTGGCTACACCACCGCAGTCAACCACAATCTTTTCAAGCAGCATATTCATGTGTCCTAACCTGAGATGTAGCGTATGTGCACCGGCTGCCAAAGTGACCTCATGCTTACGAACCCATACGTTATCCGACGCGGCAAAGAACCAGCCATCAGCCGACGCCCATCCTTTATCAGCAGCATTCTTCTCACTCTCTGGTGTTCTCTTCTGCAGAGAATAACTTTGGCTTTGCTCCTCGTCGATTCGGACGTCATAAGTCAGAATGTCTTCTGAGGAGAGATCCAGCGTGGTACCGAAGTAAAGCACCAAAGTAGCCTTGGGCGTCTCGCTGAAAAGGTAAAAAGGGTACTGAACGTATGGTGTCGAAGCGTCCCTATCAGTACCTGGGGCGAGAGTCAAAGAGCCACTCTCTAGCCTGCCAGCATCGGGTAAAACCAGATACGGAGTCTCGAGGTGACAGTCGGTAGCAGGGATAGACACAAAACCGTCCTGCTCAACGAAGCCCTTGAAAGAGTCTGGTACCCGTCTACCATTGATCAGCAAATGAACCTGTTCCAAGTCACCTTCTTCTGACCGAACATCGATCAGGACCTCCTCTTTGAAGTCACCAGGCACTTGATCCCAGTTAATCGAGATCTCAACCCTGGCATCATCCTCCCCGGGTACTAAGACTCCCGAGACCTTGGACAGCTGAACCCAAGGCTGAGGCGCTGAAACAGACCAATTAATCTTCGGGACTCCCCGGGTAAAGATATCAAAGTATCGAGTCTCAGGTCCATACCGACTCATGGGCCGTAAAGTCAAACCAGGAACAAGATCTCGTCGACTTGGATGCGTCCGCTCAGACTCTTCGTTGATCCGACCTGGCCTCACGCCTTCATGGCCTTCCACAGCAACACCCATCTGTCCAACGATAGGATTGGAGTTCTGACGTTTCTGAACAAAGCATAATCCACCAATCATGTCTCGCGAGGGAGCATGCCATGTATCTTCGTAGCCGTAGTGAGGCTGCATGAGGATATGGTTCCACTTCCCGTCTAAAAGGCTGTGATATTCTTCCGAGAGAGTAAAGTCCTGGTCAAACGCGTCCAGAGCGATTTGAGCGTATGTGTTTGCCGAATTCCGTCTTTGGCGAGCGTAAAGCTTGTTTAGCGCTTGACTCCAGCGTACCTTGTTATAGATATATGACGCTTTGGTAGGATGAAGAATAAGCTGGAAAGACGCTGCTTTTTCTTCTTCAGAAACACGAGCATGGACTCCTTCAGCATCATCAAGAAGCTCTTTCCATTGACGATAAACGGTATCAGCTTCTCTGTAGTGCAAGACGGAGAAAGTATCAGACTCAATATGCTCATGCTTTCTTAAAGCGAGTAGCCGATCATGTCGATGCCAGATTGACCCGACTTCATCCGCGAGTTCAGCGCCAAATTCTCGTTCTGCAGCTTGACGGAAGAACTGCGGGAGGGTGTCGTGTTTGATACTGCTAATGTCCCAGGCTAGAGCCATTGCAAAAGAGATTGGGATTTCTTGAGGTTTCAAGTCGCCGACATTAAAGACCCAGATTTGACGAGCGTTGTGATGATACGCTTGTTGAAGTTGATGCCATACTTTCCCCTTGCAACATGTTAGCTGTTGGTCTTCAATGAGGGTGCCTGGGGGGCTTGCCAGTGAATTCGTGTTAATCCACTTATAGCTTCGAGGATCTCCGACATATTGAAGGTGGTAATATACCTAGGCGACAGTTAGCGAGTGCTGACACTTGAAGAGAGGAACTTACACCAGCCCCGCCCTTCCTCTTGGCCTCTTCCTTTGTCGGAAGCCGACGGATCGTGCCAAAGTTGTCATCCTGGAATAACAGCGTCACATCCTCGGGGACGTTAAGCCGGCCGGTTTCGAACATCGACTGGACCTCTTTATAGATCGCGAAGAGTTCTACGCGAGTTAGCCACTACTAAGGCTCAACTGGGATAAAACTCACGTGGCACAGCGTCTTCCCGCCCATAAACCTTCTTAACAACCTGCCTTTGCGTCTCAATAGCATCCTGCACCACAGCAGCTGGATCCTCAGCCAGCATCTTCTTATCATACTCTCCTCTGATACCCAGAGTGAAGTATGAATCACAGCCTTTGGCTCGACTAGCGCCGTGTTCAAAGAACTCGGTGATTTTCTGCTTGTTCGTCAACCAATTCCAGCTTCCATCGGGATTCTCGGCAAACCACTCGTTCGAGAGTCGTTGCATGGGTTCGTGGTGAGATGTAGATATGACGATGCCGTATTCGTCTGCGAGCCTTTGGTTCAGTGGATCGTCTGTGAAAAATGATGCGCCGGGGTTGGGATAGCCGGGCCACATTGCTGGCCATAGAAAATTGGCCTGTTCTTATTAGTGGTGTCGCAGTTGAAGAGGGAAAGCACATACTTTGAGTCTGAGTAGAAGTTCAAAGACTTTGACGTAAAACTTGGAGTTGTATCCTCCGAAGTTTTCTCTCACCCAGCCTGTCAAAGCAGGTGCTTCATCGTTGAGAAAGATACCGCGGTGTCTCACAGATGGCTCGCCGTGGACAGTGTGTTTCTCAATGGCGTAGATCTCTTTATGGTGTTTTGGTGGTACATCGGCCCACCAGTACCATCTTTTCCGTGTCAGCGAATCGCGTTGAATTGACGTAGTTCGGAATCACTTACGGCGAGACCCCAATCTGTTCCGAAAGGGTGTAGATGCCAAAGATGGTACCTCGCTTATCACTTCCAGCAATTACTAGAGCCTTTTCACACTTCCCCAAAGGCTGATCGATGATACTCGTGCTGAATGTCTCCCATTTTCCCCCAATTGCCTGGGTATCAAGCTTGCCTTGTTGTGCAAGCGTCTTGATAATCCCACTTGAAGCAACACTGCCGATGATGATGGCATTCTTTGTCTGTATCTTATCATAATCTGAATGAGACGATATCACGATCAACGGATTAGCATCTCCCTTCGTCACGCGAGCAAAGTCTTCAGTCAAGTCCCTTGCGGCGCGGATAACCCCAGGGTAATCTGATTGGTCCACCACGATCGAAGCACCGACCAACGGAATTGACCCGAGGGAGGGTTTGAAGTCAACGATCTTCTCTTCAAACATGATCAAATGAGTTTGCACCGATGCATTTGTCACTTTGGAAAGAGTTTAATCACTCACGTTGAGAAGTCGGTATATCCTCCGAGATCTAGTCACCTGATCCTGACTTTCCCCTCAATTGTTAGCTCGGTTTAATGTCATCCCGAATATTCCGCACTTAAAACGACAACATCGTGGCCTTGGCAAACACGACATCTTTCCCCTCATTTGCTTAAATCATAGTAGTTGTTTTTAAGATCGGCGAGAAGGCCGGTTTGCGGATCGCTTCATTTCAATGCGGCTCGGAGTACCGAGCATTACCACCTGGCTCTCCACTACAGTATAGTTTCTATAGCATGGTTTCGTAATGCCTCAGATCAATGCCCGCTGAATCGCATCCATTGCCATGGCAGTGACAACACCTCGGCTTCCAATCTTTAGTGGCTTTGTCGCATAACCCCACAGCCATACTAACTCCCATCCGCCATCAAGCTGCTGACTCTCGAGTAAAATCCTGAGATCTCGATCATTCTTCAGACCCAAAGATTGAGCACTCAAAGCTCTCATTGCAGCCCCGAGAATATTTCCATCGCATCCCATACGCTCTTCTACGCATTCGACAAGTAAGTCTCTCATTCTCTGAAGCTTTTCGTCAGATGGACGTCTGGCACAGAGGTCTGAGAGAATGTATGTGAACCAATCTGGAATCTTATAGTAACGACTGCCGTGGAGAAAAGCTCTGGTCTCTAGTACGCGACAGAGATATTCGTAGACTTTGGGGAGTTTATCGGACCAATTGTTGATTGTGAAGAAGCGAAAGACATTGGCGCAGACGCAGTGACAGAATCGCGGACGGTTCTTATTGAACCAAGCCTAGAAAATCATGAGAATCGAGAAGAGAAAGCTCACTGCATCCGCACTTACTTCTGGAAGACCGTCTTTGTTGACGTATGATAATATGACATCCCTCGCTTTGGCCTTTTGTTCCATCGACACATCTTCCAGCATCGTCATTGCTAAAGACGTCGTGTCGGGATCATCCGGGTATGTCGTGCCATCGTACGTAGGACTACCATGAAAGTAATTCCAAGTATCGCGCTCATTCTTCAACACAATAAGATCTCTATGACGAAATAAGCATAGGGAAATAGGGAAAAAAGCCCGTTCCAAGGACTTACCGATCTCCTGTATGATGCAAGATAAGCAGCTGAGAGAAGTTATCCGGCTGAAGGTTGCCTGTATTCATCGTGCAGAAAAGGTTCTTTGCATTCTGCTTCAAGTAAATCTTTGCGCGAGCAACAGGGTCGCCCAATAGATTGTGGAGAACTCTAACCAGCTCATCAGTAGTGGTAAAAACGATGCCTTTGAATCCTAGGCATTGCGCATTGACCACGCTGCCGACTTTGTCGTCGATGAAGATGCAGTTTTGTGCTGAGTCTTGTATATTCTCCAAGAATGCGCTGTAGACACCCATCTCTGGCTTTCTCTGTTGTAAATCGGAGGAGGCGAGGAATTGATCGATGATACCCCAGCTTTCGATCTCATCTTTGAGAAGAGCAAGTTCTGGCCCTGGGATATTGGACAAGCAACATATTTTAACTGTTGGATAGAATGTTTTCAAGTCTTTGATGGCAGAAATCAGGGCTTCGTTTGGCTGCATTCCATCTCTCATCTGTTCAAGGGCTTCGGTCCAAGTCTCAAGATCAATGTTGAAGGCTCGGGAGATTTGTTCATAGACCTCTTGCTTGGAGACTTTACCTTTCTCGTATTCATGCCAGTATGGAGAGTCGAGAGCACTCTTGATCTGGGTTGAGGTCAGACCGACTGTATTCTTGGAGCTGTAGTTGATTAGCACTCCGCCCAAGTCAAGGACAACGGTTGTATAATTTGGACGATGCATTCTGGAGGTATAAGCTTGTATAATTGAGAAAGAGGTTTGGCACCGACAGATTAACTCTAGAAACTAGGCTCTTATATACGCACAAGAATTATCCAACATGTTGCGTTGGCATCAATTATTACGCAAGGGCAGGCGCGCCACCACCGTGAGAAAAAGCAACCCTACAAAAGTCAGAAGGCATGCAGCTGAGGGATATTGCAGGTCGCTTAACCATAAGCGCATCATATCTGTTAGTCCAAGCAAATTTCATTTACCCAAAAGGGAAATCAGTGTCACTTCCCTTTTCAGATCAGTAATCATTGGTGGCTAGCTGTGTGCAGTTGATTGGCTTAAGATGCGATTGGCCAGGAACGATGATCTTAGCAATCCCTTGCTTTGTAGTGAGCTGACTATGAAGATCAGTCACCATACAGGAAAGAGCTGAGTCAGAGATAACAGCTATCTATCCTACGTCATTACATAAAGAGCCAGAAGTTTGAGACATAATATGGAGGTCCTATAGGCTGAGTAAGTTTCCAACGTATGCAGGTCTTAGGAAAAAGGAAATTACAATAGAAGGTCATAGCAGGTAGCAATCCACAGAAATGGTGAATTATACCAAGAATTTGTTCTAATGGAGTTTACCCAGAAACTTAATGTTATATATATAGAAGATAAGGACGGTTGCACTTTGCCTTCCAAGCCTTTTTAAATCTCTCCTACATATCCCTCTGTTGTGCGTACCGCAAAGATACTTAGATACCGCATTTCACCTCTTCGTCAAGTCTCAATCTGGGCCAGAGTCAATGATTATGCATATCTGCCGTCAAGTCCCCAAGCTTATGTAGTTGCGATAGTGGAAGCCTTAGAATAACACAGGGAATGTTTGTACTAGCTGCATTTTATGTTCGTAAGAATTCAACCCTAACTCGATTAAAGTCAGTAATTCATGTCATGATTCGCATTATATCGGAGCTTGGCGAGTCTTTTTCATTGGTAGACTGCGACTTCCAAGACAAGGGCTAGTACCTTCGATCGCCGACAATCACTGACCTGCGTTGCGCTTCCGCATACTGCTGTGAAATGAGGCGGTGTAACAGGGGGCTGAAAGCCGACAACGCTTGGCAAAGAGGCGTCCTTTGTCGTGTAGAACACCTTGGAGAGTGTAAAATATAATCAGCCAGGTCCAAAAAAAGAAAACTTAGTTATCAAGTCCTTCTGGTAATACAACGGGTTGACAACGAAGTATGATGCGATGTGAACTTAAGCTCTCCAGGAGTACTCAAAAGCAAGACTCTCGAAAGTTAGTAGCAGTCTCATCTAGTGCCAAGAGTATTTGGTGCCTGTTTCTGGCAGTAACTTCGGGCCCCCAAAACACGGCTGGAGTCTAGATCCCGCGGAGAGAGCCACGACAGGTCCGGCAGTCTTGGCAGGTTACATGGCATGTCTTTGCCCCTGTTATCATTGGGGCTTAGACTCTTTACCTCCTTGGCTACCGTATATTTGCGCTTTTACATTTCAACATAGCCTCAGAGGCCTCAGCTCATCCTTATCTATTGGGGTCCAAATTGCAATGCATCGGCGGTATGGCTTGATATGTCAAGTCGTAAGTTATTGTCAAAGCGTCGTGCAGCACTTGGAGTCCGCGAGGTTCGAGAACGCACCTGTGAGCTTAGCTGTTACTTTGAAGGATTCGGAAGCCTCGAAGCAGAAGGTCGCTTCGGGTTCTGCGTTGCACAACATGATGGAATCACGTTGATAGGATATTGCCTAAAGGTAAAGGAACATGCAATGGTATATGGCCCCCAAGATCTTGACAAAAGTGTTCCGTGATCGTGCGATAGTGCCTGGCCGCCAAATGAGGAAACTCTTGAGATATCAGGCGCAAGGGAGTGACAGAAGACATTGTGACGAATATGTATAAATAAGACAGACCGTGCTGCTGGTGGTTTAAAAGCAAGAACCTCAACTTTACCAGTATCTATCACAACATTCTAATTACTATGCATTCTTTCAAGATTATTCTCATCTCTCTTGTTCCTGTACTGGCGATGCCAGCAACAAGCCCACTGGACATCCACGATGAGGAGCCTTTTGACTTCGATCAGGGCTTCCTTGTCCCTGCGAACGTTTCAATTGAAGACTATGATTTTACTCCCATGGTCCCACTGTCTCATCTCAAGATACGCGACCTTGAAACATGGGAAGAACCTCTCGCTCCTGAGATGGGCAACATGACCGAATTTGATCTCGATACCCGTGCACCCAAAGAGACCAGACTCTTCTTTGGCAAGACTCAAGTTGACTATGGCTGTGAAGCCTCCATCAGAAACCCCCTCGGCACAGCCATCCACTCCATCTGCGGAAATGGAGACTGCGACAAGAGCGTCGTGTACACCCGAAAAGTCAAGCATATGGCTGGTGGTGGCCGTAGAAAGGACGCCTGGCTCCGTATCTCAGTCAGAGGCGAGTACTTTGGACGTCACACACGAGGTTATATGGCCTCTGCTGTTCAGAAATCAGTCAACTCCAAGACTGCCAAGCCAGCTATGCGATACTATCTCCCGACAAACCCAAACTTCCAGGCTCAGAGCTGTAAGATGTCCAAGTTCAGCAACTACATCAAGATGCGCAAGAACTTTGGGGATACCATCTATATGGAGATTGAAGTTAGCCTAAAGACTAGTAATAGTGAGTCATTGAATCGTGATTGTAAGAAGGTTTGACTAATGGAGACATAGCACACTGCTTTACACCAAATCTTCTTAAAGAGGTTGCCGGTGCGCTCGGAGGGATTGGCGGTTCCTTCTTTGGGACTTTTGTTACTGCCATGATTGGGTGTTAAGTGAACGATAGAAGGATTCTGATGGGCAGTCTTCAACTTGCCCTGGATATAGGCACTCAACTCCTATATCATCAATGTTGCGCGGGTCTAGATAGTGGAAGAATAAGTTGTCCGGATTCCGATACATGCCTGATCTGGCGCTATCTAGATACCTCGTTCAGGCCCATCTGTAATTCTTTTCGTGATGATGCCAAACTTGCTCATGCCTGTATGTAACCTCGACTCGTTACGCTTTTCATACTGCTCCTTGGTCCAAGGCCCCCTGACATCTTCCTCATCCATGTAATCCTTGCCGATCATCAGTTCCTTACGGTCCCAGAGAGGGTCAATGATTGCATTGTCTGAGTGCCAGCGACCAAAAACCTTTCCGCATCCCATAACGAGACCAACGATAGCGAAGCCATCGTCAGCACGGAGATTAGTAGGACGTTTAATTGGAAGACGAGCATGCTCATTCGTTTCTCCCCCATTTTCATCCCGTTTCATGTCTACACCCCATAGAACTGAGCGGCCCCAATTGGTATGGATCTGGATTAAAGGTTAGCTAGATTTCCACCAAACTGGTCCACTTACCTCGATTGCCGTAGGCGCAGGATCATGATAGGGGCCATGGTAGACCTTGATCTCCTCAATTCTTTCGCCGCCTTGGCCGTCAATTTCGAATGTATCCCAACGCTGCTCAGGCCAGAGTGATCCGTCGTCATCTCTGTCTCGTAAGTAGCGAGTCTCCCTATTAGTTACAAGGCGCAAGTTGCCTACGTCACAACTGTGAGCTCCCGAGTAACTCAGGCTGTACTTATCTCGTATAAGGTATGCAGAAATGCTGCGAATCTGGGATAGTTGGCCTGTATCATTCGCGAGAATCAGGGTATTCAAGGGAACAAGGCTGTGCCAACGCCCACTATACCGAATGCGACCCTTCAACATCTGTAATCTCATATCAGAGTCAGGCGCGAGTAGGCTCTTCAACATGTAGGTATTTCCAGCCCAACAAGACCCCTCGTGGGGTCTAGCTTCGGGGACTTCTGAAGGCTTTTCTCCACCATCGGTGCGGGCTTGTAAAAGCCACATTTTCTCGATGAAAGGATCAACACCGTATCGTTTATGTGCCTTCGATTCCAGATCAGTTGAAACTTATAAAGGAGCCTGCAGATACTTACAGTAAGAGTACCTTTAATACCAATTATGGTCATATTCTCTGCAACAGCGAATGGCAATTTGAATAAGTGCGGACCGTCTTGGCCATAGGTATGCTCAGAGCCATCGGTGAGATATACCTGCTATCGCGTGAGTATGTTGGAGATGTTTCCAGTTACCCGTTAACTCACCGTAACACCCCGACATGACCAATAATTCCAGGAAAAAGCCTGCCAGGGTCTAAGGATAGACGAGGCATAGATATGAAAGACAAAGCCCTTGATCCAGACGCCATCTGGGAAGGATCCCGTTGTCTGATATGAACCTCTTTCTTGCGGTTCATGTCCGAAGATTCTCTGGTCTTCTCCAAAGCTGATAGCTATAGCTGACAAATCTCCTTCCGAGTTCCAGAAGAGGTCGAATGTCCATGGGCGTAAGAGTTCGTGCCAGCCCCGTAAGAAACTCGCTGAGCTAAAGTACAAGCCCGGCTCTCGCGTATCACCCAGTACCTGGAGGCCACTTTTGACAGCTTGATATACGACGTAACCTTTTTCGGTAGGTTGGCATCGTGGTTCTCGAACATAAAGACTCTCAATCTGCTCACAGACCTTCCAGATTCTTCGACGATTGGTGATTGACAACATGAGTTTCGCGACTCCCGACCGTGGATTTGAAGCATACTCGGCCCATTGGAAAATCTTCCTGTAGTCCCTGCCCTTCAGAGCTTGAGACTGTTCTCTCAAGCATTCGTGTAGCTCGGTAAAATAAGGCAAATGGGTCACTATGCGTCTTTTCCAAAAAGAAGCATTATCCCTCAAGCTCAAGAACGTAGTCCATGAGGCACAGGAGAGATTTAGAAGACTTGTATTGTCCAAAAATTCCGAAATTATAAATAGGGCTGTTTCGGGAAGAGCCCTCAGTGGGTTTGACACCGACCTAGCTTCATAGCAGAACTGAAGAGCTTGACTTTTAAATTCAGAACCTGAAATTAAAGAAGCAATCTTATCTTTAACTTCAGTACTGTATTGCGGGCTGGAGACTGTATACTCTCTCCCAGGAATGCATATCCAGTACCAATCTGAGCTTCATTGACATCCCCATAATCCAGAGAAAGACATCTTAGCTCTGGTGGCCGGATCTTTCTAACCACCGAGAATTGGTCTAAGGCTCTACAGAGTGCCCCTCTGTTGATCTTGGTAGTATCAGGACTTCCGGTCAAATACCATGCCAAAGTCTTATGGCATTCTGGATGGAAGGGAATAACTCGTTCACGACATTTCTCGTTCTTGTAAACTTTCAGAGAACGCACATCAATACCCTCAAGGATGGGATCTTGTCGCGTTTCAGAAGACAGGTTCAAGAACCGCTGAACTCTGACTGGCCCTGATACATAGAACCTGATCTAGTTAGCATATTGTATGGGAAATAAATTAAAAAACAGACTTGGAATTTTCAGCAGCAGAAGGATTATAGCCTAGGACCTGGGTTTGATTTGCCCACTCGACGTCAGCTGGGCCGATAACATCTGGATCATACTTATAGCAATCCTTTGGGCGATTATAATAGGATGTAATGTTGTACCAAGCGACTGGGCCTCCGCAAATGGCGCACCACACATTCAAATGACTTAATTGAGTCATTTCCCATTGGACGTCTGGCGAGCGGTCTGTAAAAAGTTCCAGAAGCGTGCTATTGTCCCGTCACTGATGAAATTGGTGGCGAAGCCGCCAGAGATATACCAGGGACCGGATAAAAATAACGTTCATCAGTCTTGTACGTTATTATATGGAGTTCAGATTATCATGGATGCGATTGACATGTTGGTTGCAATCGGCGATTACTGGATCAAGCCAAGCTCGAAATATGGCCTGACAACGTGGTAAGGTATTATTATAGCCGTAATAACATTGTAAAAGAACTTATTATAAAACGCACGCTGCACCCTGTTGTCGGGTCAGCATTCTCCGTGCAGACAACAGACACAATTCCTCACATAACATCAACTACCGATATCATCATAAGCGCTAATATGGCGGACATCTCAGAAATGATTGAGTTCTTATGGCGACCCCCACGAATAAACACAGGGCCTATAGTCAAGCATCTGGTCAATGACAGAAAAGCGCCGGAGAATTTTCAGTATTATCGAAACTGGGGTTTTACGGTTTACCGTACTTTCTATGGCCCTGGCTCGGATACACACTGGGACACACTGATTGACGCCGTAACTCGACAGACCTTGCTTGCACTCGGCTACCACGAAGATGACAGAATGTTCAATGAGGATATCAAAAGAAATTGGAGAAAATATAACGATAAAAGCGAGTACCTGGAGGATATAGATCGACTAAAGAAACTTTTTCGCCTCACCACCCGGGAAAATGCATTGTTGCTCGATGGTCTCGACATGTCCCAAATCCAAGAAATCTGTCGCAAAGAGCTTCCCCCGGCTAGGGAAAATATAGAAGTGGCCAAACATTGCTTTGTATTGGTTGCCGATGAGAGGGTACTGAAAGATGTTGCACGCGGAGTCTTTGTAATCACGGCTGTTGATTATGATGAACATGAGGATCGATTCTGTCCGAAATGGGTTAGAATGTCAACAGGTGACATACTGAACCTCTGGGAGTCACTTTTCTTTGAGAGTTCTGGGTTTCGTACTATCCATTGTGCGATGGGATGTGAACTATCCAAACGCGACCTTGACACTTATGTCTGGAAGGGACTTGAATGCCTTGAGCCACTTGGCGATTGTTCTGAAGCTCAGACTGCAATACCAGGGTGGGACCCCAAGTTCACTCGATTCAGGTACGACTATTAGTTGCTGATGGCTTAAAGACGATTACGCCAGTTTATATAATATAAAGTATCTATCCCATTGTGGCAATTCTAATTGGGGTTGTAATCAATGATTTGACATCATCTATTGGTACTAGAAGCGACATCAGAGCATCTTGATTGCTCTGTACTTCTCGCCTTGTGACCAACCACCTTCTATGGCGGTCTTGGAGTGAAGCACCCTACTGGCCAGCAAATAGGACTACTGCTAGTATGAAGGACTCCACCGACACAGCATAACATTACGGATACACTAGGAATCACATGTTTTCCTTTCGCCCATGATCTTTTCAACCGCATTCACCGCTTTCTGAAAATCTCATAATTCGCATGTATAGCCAGACTCGCCACGAAGCGGCCGCCCAGCCAAGTGTCACCCTGTCACCCTGTAAAATTTGTTTGGCTTAACCTTGGCTAGTATACTCAAACATTAAAAAGGCTCTGAGCAAAAAGCATGGAAACTCTAAACTAAAGGCACAAGAGAAGCCAGTATTTATCTATGGTACAGGGATCAGGCTAGCAGTGCCTGAGGCCACCACATAACGATAAAAAAACAATAACACCTACCTTCCATCATTTCCCCTCTACAGGTAACAACATCAATAAAACCGCTCCCACATTTTCATTTCTTCATATTGTATTTGACACGCAGAACGCCTCGACAACATGGCCAGACCTTACGAAATGATCAACATGCTATGGCAGCCTCCTAGCACGCGTCAGGGGAGGATTATTCGCAAAGCGAAGCTTGATAGAACCCTTCCCGAAAGCTCAAAGTATTACGGTCATTGGGGTTACACCATCTATCGCACACACTATAGTCCTGAGTCCGATAAGCAATGGGATACGCTGCTTGACGCGCTAAAGCGGCAAACTATGCTTGCAGTTGGCTACTATCAAGACATGCCGTTTGAAGATGAGCTGATGCATCAACGGGCTGGTTTCCTGCCAAAAGCCTGGTATAACGAAAGCCAAGAACAATACTCGGACGATATCGAACGAATAAAAGACTTGTTCCGTCTTGATATTCGTGAGGACCCATCACTCGATGGCTTGGGGGTCCATGAGATCCGCGAAATGTGTCTTCCTGATAGACCCGAGATATAACAAGCTATGGCAGGGCATTAGTTTAAATTCGTTCTTATTGTTGACAAAGCAGTATTTGAAGCCATCGAAAGAGGCGAGTTTGTCGTTAAGGCAGTCTCATATGACTGGGAGGACGGCTGGAATAATTGGGGCTGGATGAGAGTACCAACGGGATATCTGCTTGCCCTTTGGCACTCGCTTATGAGAAGGGACGGTAAATATCATACGGTGCTATCTTTCGATGGTCCAGAAGAGGACCTAGAGGAGTACGTATGGCCTGGTGCCTGGGACACAGACCCGACAAGTGAATGCTCCGAGATACGAGAGTGCATTCACTACACCAATCAAAAGTACACAGGAAATCATGCATAGATTAAAGGCACTTATTATGCTCATAGTCACAAAACAGCAAGTTAACCTCACCAAGAATACATAACCGATTACCGAATGTCTCTTTGTTAAGACAGTCTAGTCCGACCGTATATCTGATGCAAGCTAAAACCACTCTCCCAATAGCAGTACTCGTACAGCCACGGCAAAATTTAGTAATACCCGCGAACCCCCGACTTCGCTACATCTCCCAAGTGCATTGAATTCTCATCGTCAAGAGCAATGCCAAAGCACAAGTGAATCAACTCGAAGCTATGAAAAAAGCCCGAGAACAAGAAACATCACCCGAAATAAGTTCTTTCGCCACTAAGGCTGAAGTGTAATATCCCAATCTGTGAGGATGTGAAGGAAAGGAATCTTGGCTTCCAGTGAGTTGAGCGTTTCCAACGAGATCTGCAGAAGGGTCATCTGTGTGCTCCTAAATATTTCTCATCTCAGCTATGCTCGCCAGTAAGAAACTTTTGGCGTTAACGACTGCCATTTCGTACCAGTCGGTCCGTCACTCCCTAAAGAACACTGAGATGTCGGCTTTGACATCTGCACGCGCGAGCTTCCACATGGTTTGGACTGTGTGCAACTGTTCATACATGTCATTCAAGATATTCGCCATTTTGCCGTGAACATTTGGGCCGGTCTGGGTATTCACATAGTCAAATGAAGCGATGGCTGCGCGCATAATTGACATGGCTTCGTCGGGATTTGACTTCATTTTTTTCAAACGGTTGTCGTACGCCATGGGGTTCGTGTGCTGCATTACCTAGAAGGTCTTAGCTAGGCATGGCATGATGTCGAATTCCTCTCGGTGTTTCTTGTATTGAGGAACATACAGCGCCTTTAACCACGTCTAGGAGCTTCTCAGTAATAACGAAGTTTCTGTCATTTGTATAACTACCCAGGCACTCGAATAGACGATCGAAAAGGTTGGCATTGTCGAAATTGAGATTGCCAACAATAGGGCGCCAGAACTTCCGAAAACGGTCTAACTCCCCTATTGCCGGTATGTATTCCTCTGAGACTTCATGGCATAATATCCGATATCTACAACTCTCAGTATCGTTTCCATTCATCTTTACCTTATAGGCCGCAATCCTCCCATAGATAGCATAGTGCGAGGTAGGCCTTTTGATCTAAGGCATCTAAAAGCATTACCAAATCTCTATCTAAATCCTTCCTATCGTAAGTGCGCTACATAGTATAGCCCAAGTAAGTACGATGCCTAGAGTCCTCAGAAAATATCCGCTTAAAAAGTTTCTTGATTTCGCCCGGGTGCTAAGGAGGCCCTCATACAAGCTTAATCATACCTGGGCTGCGACCGTTGGCACCGTAGTAAGGCTAGCAGACCTCTAGTGCTTGGTGTCTTTGCGTTATGGGGCGATAAGTGGAGGTATCGGGAAGCTTTGTGAATGCTCCATATCTGAAATGCCGTAGTCTCAGGCTCGGTCACGATTGCTGCGTTCGGCAGGTCGCTTATTTCACCAATGCACTTCCTGACAATTCTGCCGTTGGACTGACAAACTGTTTGTCAGTTCAGAGCACTGGCATAGGTCCACATTCTGCACTATTATTATTCCTTGAACCACGGGAGAGGCCGAAGCGGCTTGCCAGGATCTTAATTCTTAACAATGTTAGTGACTAATCTCACGCCTTCTAATCCGTACGCGGGCTCGGATCAGTTGGCCCTCCGCTAGTCCCGTGGAGCCGTGGAGCCCTAATTCGAGACCAACAGAACCAACATCAAACATATGCTTCAACCAACACAGCGTTACATACGCCGCGGAGAGATTTCATCCTGCTGGAAAATTTTCTCAGCCGTATCCGCCTTGGCAGTAGTGCAGGGGAATGAACCTCGGCAGATTGGAATGAGTTCAGGACCATCAGCGACTTCGTCGAGAAAGAGAAATCGGATCCTGGTGAACCCTGATTGTCGATTACCTAAAGCTAAACTGGGTTCGGTAACATCCGAAGGATGCAGATCATCCCGCCAGCCACATAAGTGTAGTTTACAGGGCTGTTTCAGAAGAATCGTCATTGGTGACATCCAAAAACCTCCGTAATACATTTCATCATAATTCGCCCAGGACTCTTCTGGCACAACTTTAAAATACCCGGTTCTTATTGGCTGGGACAATTTGTCCTTACGACGAAAACATTAAATCTTCTGAGCCTCGGTCAAAACCCATTCAAGCTAATTAGCCGGAGAAAAGTTCCTAGCCAGTCCCCAGAATAAGATTGAGTCAGACTGTAATTTGACCGCCGTGATTGTGCCCAATTTAGGAAGGTGTGTCGCGGTTCAACTGTTGGTTCATGCTACCAGTGACATTCAGCGTGAACGAAGCGGGGACTTCATGGGTGTAGTGGACAGGTCAAGGGTTAGCCCATCAATGACCCGCACAGCGTTCCCCCAATCTGTCGCCCTACCCAGATGAAAATGCCCTCCTCAAGTCCTTGGCTCGGCTCGGTCTATTCCGGACAGAAGCCTTCGTAGTGCCGAGCTGCGGAGTTCGACAAGACATGCAGGGGCGTAAATCTGCCCGACAAGCTTGCGCCGAGGTTTCAGCTCATGGCATCAAGTGTTCTTGGCAATGACTCCCCAATGATCCGCTTTTCTGCAAAAGAACCTGCATTACGGCTGTTGGTTCTCGTGAAGCTGCAAGAGCTAGACAACCGTGCATTGGCTTGTTCAATCGTTCGAGTTTTTGTTACACGATGGACCATGCAGAGAAATGGCTGTGTTTGACAAACTTGGTGAGTTATTATCAAGAAGTGAAAAATGCAGTCAACGATGGTCGGTGAAGAATGTGGTGGAAAGAATTTACTTAAATATCTTAATGACAGCAAGAAATGGCTTAAAATCATCTCACTCGGACCCTTCACTTAATCTTTTATTGTCACTGGCTTCACTGTCCATCATGCACTTATCGACTGTCTTCATTCCCGGCCTGTTGGCCGTTGGAGTCACTGCATCACGAGGCCAGAGACTTCGACGACAAGACGGTCAAGTTGACCCTGGGCAGCCATCTGACTGCACCTGGTGGGAAACAAAGGAAGAGGACTACCAAGATTGTACTTATCTCGAAGAGGGCTGGAATCTTAAGCACTCGCAATTTGTCGAATACGTACGTGACAGGCAAATCAGGAGAAAGTCGTCGCTAACGTGCGTGTTATAGAACCCCAGTGTCAAAGATGATTGCAGCGGCATGCAGTTTGGCCACTCATACTGCGTCGAGGTCAACAACGGTATTCCTCGCAAGGGAGAGACTACGACAACTCAAGCCGCCGAACCTGAGCCTACCAAGGACTCCAAGCCTAGTCCAACTCAAGCTGGGCTTATCGATACGTGCACGTCCTTCTACCAGGCCAAGAAGGGAGATACGTGCGCTAAGATCATTTCTGACTACAAGGCATTTGACTTTGATGACTTTTACAAATGGAATCCCGCAGTCGAAAAAGACTGCAGTGGCATCTGGGCTAACACTTGGTATTGTGTTGGTGTACCTGGGACGCCTACTTCTCCCCCAACACGCACAGCTGAGTCTACAACCAAGCCAACAGGCCTTACAAAGCCCACTGCTACCCAGGAGGGGATCATTGAGAGCTGCACCGCGTTTCACCAGGCTGCCAAAGGTGAAACATGTGCAAAGATCGTGGCTAGTTACGGCACATTCGACTTTGATTCCTTCTTCAAGTGGAATCCTGCTGTTGGTAAAGACTGCAGCGGTATTTGGGCCAACTACTACTACTGTGTCGGCGTCCCTGGCACGCCTACTGTGAAGCCCTCTGCGACGTCGCCTAAGCCAACAGCGACTGGCGGTATTGAGACCCCTTCGCCCATTCAAGAAGGCATTGCGAAGAACTGCAACAAATTCCACCAGGTCGCCAAGACTACCACCTGCTCTTCAATCGAGTCATATTACAAGCTGCCGCTTGCGCAGTTTCTTGCGTGGAACCCGGCCGTTGGAAAGGACTGTAGTGGCCTCTGGGCTAATTACTGGGTGTGTGTTAGCGTCGACGGGTACAAGCCAGCCACTACGACAACCGCTAAACCCACTACGACCAAGCCCGCGAACGGGATTGAAACGCCTTCACCTATTCAGGATGGGATGGTCAAGAACTGTGAAAAGTTCCATCAGATCAAGTCTACTACTACCTGCACCTCCATCGAGAGCTACTACAACCTCCCACTCTCGACCTTCCTCTCGTGGAATCCCGCTGTTGGTAAGGACTGCACGGCATTGTTGACCAATTATTGGGTCTGTGTTGCCACTGTCGGTTGGAAGCCCCCGACCAAGACCACCACTAAACCCGCAGCCACTACCACCAAGTCTCCAAACGGTATCTCGACGCCGTCGCCTATCCAGTCAGGCATGGTAAGCAACTGTAAGAAGTTTCATCCAGTCGCTTCCACGACGACATGCGACTCGATTCAGAAGTACTACAAGATCACCATGGATCAATTGGTCAAGTGGAATCCGGCGATTGGAGCTAAATGCACTGGTCTTTGGGCAAAGTATTATGTATGCGTTGGGGTTTAGATGGATTTGTACATGATATCGCAGTACGTTGGTAGAAGGGACATTGGGCTCTTAGAGATTAGCTATACATTCTATTGCGCTGACCAAGTGTTCTCGCTTTTTGGACTGATACGCTCTTGCATTTTGTCCCTTTCTAGCTATGTGCGTTTCGTACAAACTGCTTTGTATGAAAGACGACTATTTACAGTGAGATTTGTCTTTGCAATCTTCAGTGCCTCATAGCGGCTTTACGGCCCCTGCTTCTATCTATTTCCGTTTCCACGAGCACCCTCCAACCACTTCGCGCGTGAATCTTGGTATATTTGTCGCGTAGACTTCCCAGCTGCGTTGTGGAGGTCCATCACTTGCGCTCCTCCAGATGTCACCAGTCTCTCTAGCATATCATCTTGTGCCCTCATTACCTCATCGGCTGTACTGCGGGTCGCCCTTGGAGGACAATTAAATTGAGCAACCATGTGAATAGGCGTCTCTTGTTTAGAGTTCCTCAGAGTTGGGTCAGCGCCATGCTGAAGCAGGACTGAGGCAGCGTCCCTGGAGTTGACGCTGATGCAGGCAATATGCAGTGGCGTGTTTCCGGCATTGTCAACGTCCGCAACATTGGCGCCGTGATCAAGTAAGGTGGATACAGCAACTGGGTCAACAGGCATGTTGGAGCCATCGCGGCGGAACAAGGTATGCAATGGCGTCTCGCCCTGTTTGTTGCATACACCAGCGTCAGCGCCCCTTTGACACAAAAGTTGAAATATCTCTGTATATAACTCGCCACTCCGGCCAAAATGTTCGGTTGCATAATGCAAGGGAGTATTTCCGTCCCCATCTTGGATATTCACACTCGCCGGGTTGATCTCTATGAGTAATCCAACAACACTTGCGATATTGCGTACCCTTTCCTGAAGAATTGATGTTGGGATGTACTGAAGCTCATCTGGCAATTGATTTCGTGTCGCCCAGTGGATAGGAAGGCTTCCGCGACTGTCGCGAGAGGATACCATATCTGCCTGTTCAGCGCCTGTACTACCAAGCAGAGTTTGAACAGCCTTGAAGTTGGCGTTGATGCAAGCAATGAAAAGTGCGCTGATGTCGGAAATGTAGCCATCCTCGTTCCGGAATCCCAGATCGAACGCGTATTTCGTCACCTTGGCTTGGGTGTCAGCACCACCTTCAATGAGTCGATTGATAAGCTTGGGGCTCGCCCACTGCACGGCCAAAGTCAGAACAGTATCAGGTGTTCTTTCCTTATCGTTCATTGGGAGGACGATATCAGAAGCGCTGGCACCGTAGTCCAGGAGACGATTCATGACTTTCTCGTTATTGTCGACGCAGATCTCTCGCCAGTCGGCAGGGTCGGAATACCTAACGGAATAAATGTCGGCAGCCGATCCTAGCGCTGTATAGCCTTTGAAGTCACGCTCATCGATCCCCGCATACAGCGGCTGGCTGTCAAGTAAGAATTGCACGATCTCAACGTGGCCTCTTCGTGCAGCCTCGTTCAGTAGCCGATACCCTCGGTTTTTGAATCGAACCTCGACGGTGGAATCTTCATTTCTCCTGTAGTGCTCTAAGAGAATTTGGAGGACGTCGAGATTTCCATTCTGGGTGGCGAGCAAGAAGTAATCATTGCCTTCAAGGAACGCCCCGTCTATCGCACTCATGGTGTCGACAGCCCAAGGCGCGATAGTCAAATATTGCTTGAGGGCAAGCGCGTCGTTTTGGAGAACGATACGGTAGAGAAGACGAAAGTCTTCAGTCTCGCGTAGAACAGAGCCATCTCGATCAAGCATTGTCATTGGCGTGCGGGATACATATTCCGTTTCATCATGGTCGTCGTTTGGGCTTCGAACAAATTCTCGGTAAGATGGTTCATTGAGACGAGTGAGTGGAAAAGCCATTTTGTGGAGTTGGCTTGGTTGGAGAATGAAAAGAGAGGGATTGAGTGGGATTTACAGCCTGCGTGGATTTATGGATGGGTTTGAATAAAATTGATGACATTTCTAGCTGCAATAAGTGGAGTAGACCAATCACACCGTGCTATGGTTGGGCCAAGAGTCAGAGCCGAAGCTCGAGCTACTACGTACGTCGTACGTATTTGACTAACTACACCCCTCTTCCCGCATCCTGTACAAATTCGAATCCTGAAGGACCGAGCTCAAGACGCAACGCCAACACAAACGTAGTAATGCAGCCAGAGACCCGAACAGTCATTGCCAACCTTCGAATTCCAGCTGTAAAAGTCTGCTAACTCAACATCGTATTTTTTGGCAATGGAATAGCACCCGTCGCCATTATCAACGTAATGCCACTTGTTGCATCCATCCACAATACCAGGCTGCGTGGGACTGGGCACCTTCTCACCAGTTGAGGTATGTGCAGCGGTTTTGGTGGACGTAACTGAGTTGGTACTTGTGGCTGACTTGGTAGCTGTCACTGTAGGAGAAGCAGTTTCGGAGCCGTCAGATTGATCCCAACCATCAACTGGCTTTAGACAATAAGCATTACCGATAACCAAGTCTGTATCGCAAGTGCTCTTGCTAAGAGACGGATTGACGGCTGTGAACAGATTGATAGGAATATCGTACGCGAGGCAAATCTGCGTGCAACTGAGGCTGCCGTCATTTGCGATCCAGTGGCTGCAGTCTTTGGTAGTGCCATTGGCGACTGGGGAACCCTTGGGAGGATCAATGGGTTGAGGGTCAAAGGGCTCAGTGCTGTTGAGTGGTTGGCCAGAGTATGTTCCGCCCGGCGTGGATACACATAAGGTGCTGCCCCAATAAGGATCCGCGTCCTGTAGGTTGGTACAGTTCCAATTGAGTTGGGAATTGAATGAAAGAAGCTTATCTTGGAGAATATTTGCTTTCATGGCGATGTCAAGACATGTATCTCCTGGCTTGACCTTATAGATCTTTGTACAGGTGAGGGGAAGGCAGAGTTCTGTGCCAGTAGCGATCTTTTTGCAGTCGAAGATGTTAGAGTTAATGTAATACATGGTGGCCGCAGACACACCCTGAGCTAGTGCGATCGAGTCACAGCTGTCGCCATCCTTAGTGACGTAAGTGTTGCCGGACACACAAATGTTACTTGTGGTATCAGGCACTGTGACGTTGAATGCACTGTCTGTGGCGTTGAAGTTTTCCACATTGAGGTCACAAGCCTTTGCGATGTACTCATAGGAGGCCTTCGCATACTCATCATACGCTCCAGTATATGCGTCCGCCTGCATCATTGCATACTGCTCAACATTGCAATAAGAACACAAATCTGACTTGGGTAACTCAGAGAGAGAGTCGATCTCAGGAAACGCGGCAATGTCATCTGAAAGAATTAGAGAGGGCTAATAAACGATATTGGAGAAAACAGCTAACCTTGACAGTAATTACCAGTCTTTGGATCCGTGAAGCAGGACTGGTTCCAGCTGCTCCAGAATTTATCAACAAGGCTGACATACCGCATGCCTGGAGTCAGTTCTGCAGAGCCGCAGGCAGATGCGACCTTGGTGCGCATGTGACCAATGGAACTCCCGCAAACTTGACGGCAAACCAGCTTGGTCATAGCCTGGTCCTCAAGGTATCCATATGACATCAGATCACCAGCCTCGGCAGGGCAGTTCACTGACTGGTACAGAGTAGCCTCACAAGTTGACGGAAGTCCTCGATCAGCTAGATAGCCTTGGGGAAACATGGCGATCCCCGCGGCATCGGCCAATCTCGCGGCGATTACAAAGCCAGCCAGAAGGCTATGGCTACGGCCCAGGCAGATTCTCATCGTAAAGTGAAAGGAGATAGAAACGAGTGACAAAAGTTTGAAAAAGAATGACTAAAATTAATATCTGCTAATAGACATCAACTATAGAAGAGTGGTAAGTAATCTTTATGGGCTTATAACAGCAAGAGCTGGAAAACCAGCAAAACAATCTTGATAATGAACCGAGCTTGGCCTAGCCTCCATGCAGTATAGAATAGACCGAACCTCTTCTGAAGTGATGTGCTCGGTAATTTGTTCCCAAATCGGCAGTCCAGTCGTAAAGAGTTATCCATGGAACACGATGCCGGCTTGGCATTGTTGGTCTGTCACTCGGCGAGTGAAGCGAGTTTGGTGCCTGGCATGAGGTCCCGCTGTATCCACAGAATATTGGAACCACCACGGCCCTGTCGTGATCTGATCGTACGCAGTGATCACCCGTGGATGCCGTCCTTGACCAAGCGTAACGTAACTTTTTACAAGGGGGCATATCTGCCACTAGCAGTGGAGTTTACTAACTAAGAATTCAGCGTTAAAAGTATGCTTGCTCTATTAGCGCTTTAACCCTGCTGGGGGTGTGAAAAAGTCAAGAGCATGGATCTTCGATACTCCACTCTTGCTCCATTTGACGTGAAGGACCCAACCATAGAGGAGTATTCGCGCAACGCTCTCAACCAACAGCATGTCGGACGTTTTCTCCGCCTGAAACGGAACTGTGCTGTTCCACGGCTCCACATAGCATCCCCCTGTTGCAAAATGTTCTTTCACGATAGAGCCAACAGATATCCATAGACATGGCGAGATGAAGCCGAGGGCAAGGGCGAGGAAGTAAGGACCAACAAAACGCGAATAGAACAGTCTCATCAGCAGAAGGCCAAGGTGGCGCCAAGACGACAAAGCGGCAGAAGAAAAGAAGTCTTCGGCATATCGGGTCCGATAACCAGGGTGGAAAAGACCCTTTCGCAGTGGCCGTTGCGGCCTGTAAACTAATTCCAGTTAGCTCGCCACGAGATTAACTTCCCGAGTCAAGCGCGTCGTTGAGATGGACCTTCAACGCCGAGGCATTGTCAGATCCACTGGGCATGATGGACTTGGGTTCTCGTGGCAATAGACACATATTGCCATTAAGAATGAGCGTTCTACGGCCTCTATTCTTCAACCTACCTCAAGCGATCCTCGACACATTGCTTGTTCACATTCTTTTCTCTCTATCTTCTTTCATTTTATACTAAGTCACTCATTTATTGCCACTCTTTTGGTACTTTTCTTCTGCCAATCATTTGAGGCCATTGTCTTTACGTCTGATCAAGACCTTGGTTTTCATTCTCACTATGAGGTCAACTTGGGCGACCACTGTGGTTGCTCTGTTGCTGACCTCTATCCCCCTCGCTTTTGCAGATGTATTCTGTGACAAGTCTACCGCCTGCGAAGTAGGCTGCTGCGGGTCCAACAATGTCTGTGGCACAGGCCCAGACTACTGCAGCAAGGCGAAGTGCATCAACAGCTGTGACTACAAGGCTGAATGCAACCCAGGAAACTGGCCTTCGCAATACTTCAATGCTACCAAGTGTCCTCTCAATGTCTGCTGCAGTAAGTTTGGCTTCTGCGGCACGACTGAAGAGTTCTGCGGTAAAGAGACTGTCAAGAGGCCGTCCTGTGACATTGGCTCTCAGTCAGTGAAGCGTGTCATTGGCTACTATGGCTCGGGCGGCGCGTCCCGCAGGTGCAATTCCATGATTCCCTCGTCCTTCCCCCAAGGCATCTACACACATATCTACTTTGCATTTGGCAGCATTGACCCTGATTCGTTCATGGTCATTCCTGCTGGTGCTTCGGATGTCAAGCTTTATCCTCAGCTCGCTGCACTCAAGACCCGAGACATGGGCCAGGAGCTTTGGCTGTCCATCGGAGGTTGGACCTTCTCAGATAATGGTTCGCCAACGGCCACAACCTTCTCAGACTTGGTCAACGCCGACGAGACACGGCAGAGAGTTTTCTTTGCTTCCTTGATCCTTTTCATGCAGACCTGGGGGTTTAGCGGCGTGGATATTGATTGGGAATACCCGGTTGATCACGACCGCAATGGCCGCGAGTCTGACTTCAAAGCCTACCCAAGATTCATGAAAAGGCTCAAGGCTGCTCTTCTTGACTACAAGTATGGCCTTTCTGTTACTCTTCCGACAAGCTACTGGTATCTCCAGCACTTTGACCTTGAGAACCTCGAACCATCGGTAGATTGGTTCAATGTTATGAGCTATGATCTACATGGCGCCTGGGACATTGGAAACAAATGGACCGGTGCCTTTGTTGGAGCCCACACAAACCTGACTGAGATCAAATCATCGTTGGATCTTCTGTGGCGCAACAAGGTCTCTCCGTCCAAGGTTGTACTCGGCTTGGCCTTTTATGGTCGAGCTGTTACACTTGCAAGCCCCTCCTGTTCCGAGCCTGGCTGTGCGTATCTTTCTGCTGGTGACGCTGGAGAGTGCAGCGGTGAGCCTGGGATTTTGTTCAATAGTGAGATCACGGATCTTATTCGCGACAAGAAGCTCAGGCCGAAGCTCTACAAGGATGCCGCCATCAAGACCATCCAATGGAACAGCGACCAATGGGTTTCTTACGATGACAAAGATACTTGGAAGCTCAAGGCCAACTTTCTCAAGTCTCAGTGCCTCAGTGGTGTGCTGGTCTGGGCTGTCGACTATGACGACGACAGGCATTCCTACTCCAAGGGACTTGCAGCAGCTCTTGGCATCAAGATCAACGTTGACTCCAACACTGGTTTGACTATAAAGCTTCCCGACAAGAAGGTAGAATCCAACGACTTCTGCTACTTTACCAACTGTGGTCAGACCTGTCCTCGCGGCTACACCGAGATCATTCGTGATGACGACAAGTCGCAGATCATGCTGGACGCGACACATTGCCCTGAGGGCTCGGAACAGGTACAGACCTTGTGCTGTCCCAAGTCTTCGAAAGTTCCAGTATGTCGCTGGAGAGGTCATAGGAACTCCGGTCATTGCGTGGTTGGCTGTAATGCCGGCGAGGCCGAGGTAGGGACTCTTCGCAAGGGTTGCAAGAAGGGGTGGCAATCCGCTTGTTGTGACGTCTCAGAGTCCACTGAGGCTTGGTCCAAGTGCAAGTGGACGGATGACTGTTTCGATGACGATACCTGTCCTACGGGATATTCGTCTTTGATTGCGAAATCCCGCGACGGCTGGGGTGGTCAGCAGGCCTGCAAATCCGGTAAGTACAACTACTGCTGCGACGAAACACCCAAGAGTTTTAAGAACTGCGAATGGGTTGGCCGTGAGGTTGCCTTTCCCAACGAACAGGCCTGTAGCAATACCTGTCCCCATGGGTCTACTCGCATCGCTGCGCAGTCACTAGCTGTACCTTGGGGGCCACCTGCGCCCGCGAACGCCAAAGGCTGTGTCTCCGGAGATGAGGCTTATTGCTGCGCTGGAGACCAGGAATCTGATAAAGACGAGCGATCTACTATCATCTATCGCGATGATTCAGCAAAACAATTCGATCATCTTCTGCAAAAGTTTCTCGCAGACCCAGTTTGTCCTGCAGAGTGGGAGAGTCAGTACAGCCCCAGCAATGAACTCTTTTCGCGCGACTTGCTGCAAAGTCGTGCGACAGACCAGGGGCCAGTCTTGGATGCACTAGTACCTATCATGACCAACTGGGTCACAGCTGAGAATCGGCGAGAGGACATGGATGAGATTTACCAAATGCGTATCCAACAATTTGGGTATAGCAATAGCGCTGCCAACGTTACGACTTACACTGATATGCTTTATCAAGGGGACTGGAGTGGACGTCCCGTCTATGATCCGTCTTACGTGATTTCGGAGGCGCTCTGTAACCTGGCGAGCTCAAGAACTGGCATGGCCAACTTGTCTGCTGCAACAACAGCTCTGTGTGAGATTCCATCCGATACCGACTCTGCATCTTCGAAGCGACACTTTCTTCAGCCTCGAAGGCTAAACGATATCATCTTGGATGATCGGACTCAGGACGGCAATCAGCCAAGCGTTGCGGCTGCTCTTCGAGGTGTTCTCAATGGTGATTTGAGCTTACATTACCTGCGATGGCTCAATCCAGCTGCTGCCAATGACGTTATCCTTGAGGCAGCCTTCTGGATTGGCCCGCACCCCGGTGTCAGACCAGATCAATCAATGAGAGACGCTTACTCCGACAGAACACATACTACCCAGCACGACCGATGGATCGTCTTCCACTTTCATATCAGGCTGGATAGGAACACCTTTAGAGGACAGGAGGATTCTTGGTTTCCTGGTGTCGTGGCTTTCAATGTGTACCACAGTCAGGGTACTGTCAACCGTGGTGGTCATGCGAGAGTAGAATACCAGTAAGTTGACAAAGGTTGCTTGAGATTTTATGATGCTGACGAATCCTTCTCTCAGATATTCTGTCACAGTCGGTGGACCAAACGACCAGGGTGCCCTCAACAACCAAAATACTGGTATGAGAGACTATAACGATCGTTCATCAGCCATTAATTGCAATCATATACCTGCTTCTCGTTGGTACATGGGCTACGATTATGTAGCCAACGGACAGATTGACAGGATAACCGCAACCGGCCAACCGAATCAGTATGCCGAACTCGTTAGCAACGTTGTATGTACCGTTTCTCTTAGTTTGTGTGGCAGGCGGATCACTGACCTTACATACCTTAGGGCGTTTGGTTCCATCAACGGGACACTTTCACGGTCGATAACTTAGCTTGGCTGTGGCCCGAACTCCAGAACAGACACTTCCCAACACCCAACACATTCGATGCCCGGCGTTTTTTGAGTCCCGACCGAAGAGCGTGGCTTGACAACTGGCTGCCTGATCCTAATGACCGTCCTCAGAATGTCCGTAACGCCGATAGCTGATAACTTTTGTGCTGGACAATACCAAGTGTTTGCGAAGGAGTAGATGTCGGAATGAGCTTGCAGGAGGCCAAGTATGGCATGTCGTCACGCAATTGTAATTGCTGATGTCAGTAGGTAACAAGGCGAACACGCGGATGTGGGAGGACTTTGGCTCCAACCTGTCATTTATACCTTAGAGCTTTTCTAGATACTGTAATTTATTTTGTCCTTTCTAATTGCTTTCTCATGTCATGGTCTTCGGGCTATACCATTCTTCCTTCGCCCTATACAGTTAGTACGCAATAGTCAAGCTAAAGACAAATGTTCTGTACCTCAACACTTTCATATAACAAATATGTTACCAAGACCTTACTCTTCTGTGTTAAGGGTTATTATCCTATACTTTTCAGTTATAACAAACCAACCTTCGCACAGTTCATCGTTTAGCCCGTTTGGGTATATGGGTTTGGATGAAACTCGAACTACCTTAGACTGAACAAGATTCTCAAGGATGTATATGTGTAATTCAAGTTTTCTGAGGATGTCTACAACGAGAGGCATCCTGGTGCTAACGTTCAGCTTACCAACTACTGGCTTGAGTGGGT
Organism: Fusarium sororula; assembly: GCA_017579625.1. Classification (NCBI taxonomy): domain Eukaryota; kingdom Fungi; phylum Ascomycota; class Sordariomycetes; order Hypocreales; family Nectriaceae; genus Fusarium; species Fusarium sororula. Next base: position 277,348 of record JACWFA010000031.1, on the reverse strand, counting down.
TAAGGATTACTTTGAGAAGGTTGTCAGGACGTTTAAGGGGAAAATTGCGAAGATTGTTAACTAGATTGGCGAACTGGTAAAGTATCTTAAGGAGAGGCATGCGAGGCAGTTACGTGAAATGATGTCGGAATTTCAGGTGTTGGCAGATGGCTTGACCAGGATTAATACCTCAGGCTTTCCGGATTGTAATAATCCTATTCCTGAGGACGAAGACGAAGAGGATGATGAGGATGAGGAGATGGGAGGGACTTGATTGGTGGTTTTATTCACCTAAATGGGCATTTACTGTGATTGTGTTGGCACGATGAGATAAGCTGTTGTGTAGATCCATAGATGTCTTACTTGCAATTGAGACCTGTGGCTGGGAGCTTGTATAACCACATAAAATTTGATGTAGAGTCATGATGTCTTCTTTTGCCAAGCAGTATTAACATGGCTTGTATGTTGACAAAGGCCTTTCGGCTCGGTTCTTGGTTTCTTAGTACATGTCATCATATTGGCTATTGTAGAACCTCCTTCGACGAATTTCTGAATAACGTCCAGTACCGTCAAGTCCCACATCCCCAGGCCAGATACTGGCCGCAAGCTCTGCTTCAGATCCACGGAAGCTGATACAGAACTCGGTCCGGTATTTGTTCCACATCAGAAATGTCCACAACTCTAACAAATATCCCGTCGGGATCCTCACCCATCCCCAACCCGTGTGACCATTCCACGACAATGAGACAGCCTTAACAATGAATTCGCCTTTTTCTATATCTTTCAAAACAGCCTCATCGGCGAGCAAAACATAGTTGAACAGAAAATCTGCCATAGCCCGACTCTCGAGGGGCCTCGTGCTCACCCGAAGTTTCCGGTTGGCTTTCTCTACAACTTCAGTCTCGTTGAGCCTTTCGGCGTTGCAGAATCCCCGAAGACCTCGAACATCGAGACCATCCAGCCGAGCGGGATCCTCCTGGATATCGAGATGAAATAATTCCTGAACTTGTTGCATATCATCTTGGTCTACTTCCTCGTCGTCCTCAAACCCTCCAAATGCCAGCTTCGTCTGATGCTTCAAAGAGTATAGGAGCGCTTCCCAATGCTCATCAGACTCTTTACCATAGTAGGTACGATAGATGGTAAAGCCCCATTTGCGGTAGTGGTGAAAATTGTCGGGGTTCTTTCTCCCTCCAGGTGCCAGCTCGGTCCCGGGCCGGATTTGCCAAACATGATCAATTGTTTCTTGGATAGTATCGGACATCTTGACAGGGCTTGAGTATGAGGGTACGCGAGTAAGAGGTAATATCGCGTGAATGTTGTAGATTGATGATATGTGCAGATCACCTAATCAAATCGATGCGATCACAAGAATGGGTTTCTAGGAGGGCTTGAATTGTCTGAGATGATGAACTTCAATCCTCGCTAACATAATCAGGTCTAAGTAAACCCGGACTATAGATTTCCCGGCACAGTTTGCCCGTTACCAAGGGAATGGCACAAGATGCTCAAGGAGCAATGTGGCCACTGGGAGATGGCAGGGATTAAAAAAGCGAGGGACCTCTGCTTCTCTTTGAATCTAATTTAAGTAGCCTAGATACTTAATTCTAAGCCTAATGAATTTTGATAATTTACATCTTATGCATCCTAGGTGCTCTTCCTCGCCCCCTCCCAGTTCCATTTCGCTTTGGGGGACCGTCGAGCTCTCTCCATCCCTGCCTCGTCTTGTGACAAATCTTTCTTGGGCTCACTCCCTCCGAGTCCACCAGGTCCATCAGCTCCACTCCTCCAACCTTGACTAGTCTCGACAACATATCCTCTTGTGCCCTAATTCTTTCCGGCGCTTTGCACATCTGACTACGTCCCCAATACGTACCACCGGCAGCCCAATGAAGAGCTGTCTGGCCATTCACGTTTTGTATTGCAGGGTCAGCACCGTGCACCAGAAGCAACGAAACTGCATCCGCCCATTCGAGGTTTGCCGCTGCAATATGTAATGACGTATTGCCTGCGATGTCGATGTCACCGGAAGACGCGCCGTGGGCGAGTAAAGTTGATACTGTATCTGTCGCAACGGGGGTTCCACCCCCACTGCTGTAAAAATCTCTACTTCCATCTTCAAGATGAAATAGGGTGTGCAGAGGCGTTTGGCCTTCTGCATTCCGCATGCCAGCATCGCCGCCCCTATCGCACAGGAGTTGGAAAATGAGTGTGTACATCTTATTGTGTCGACTCCTTGACCGGCTGGCATAGTGTAAAGGTGTATTTCCATCGTTATCTGGAACGTTGATAGCGGTTGGGTCCAGGTCCAAGAGTAGTTCAATGATATTCGCAATGTTCTGTGCTTTGTCTTCCGCGATTGAGTCCTCTCTTGGCAGGTCGCTTTGAGTCACCCAGTGGAGAGGAAGGCTACCACGAGTGTCTCGCTGCCACAGGATGTCTAATATATCCACCTCGAGGCCTCGGCAATCAATAAGAGTCTTCACAGCCTCGAAGTTTGCGTTGGTGCAGGCAACATATAGTGCATTTACTTCGAAAGTGCGATCATGCAGATTCCAGAAATGCGTATCCCATGGGCCTCTTTGCACCTTGGCATAGATATCGGCGCCACCATCGATAAGTCTCTTGATCAATTGTGAGCCTGCCCATTCGGCGGCCAAAGTCAGGACCGTGTCCTGTATTTCCTCCTCATAATCTGGTAGAAAGGCATCAGTCGCGCAGGCACCGCGATCTAATAGCAAATTCATGACAGCTTCGCTTTCCTTAGATCGAAGTCCTCTCTCGAGTGGATCAGAAGCACAATCGAGATAACAGGGAGAAGCAGCTGATATTAACGCAGTTTGACCGCTTCTATCACGCTCATGGATGCAGGCATACCGTGGCTGGTTATCGAGTAAGAATCGGACCATTTTAACCTGGCTCCATTGGGCAGCGTCGTTTAATAACAGGAAACTTCCGGAATCGAATCGAATTTGTCGCTCGGGATCCTTGCCCTTTGTAACATGATCCAGAAGGATTTTGAGTACACCAAGGCCTCCTTGCTGGGCTGCCCACTGGAAACAGTTCATGTCTATACCACCATAAGAGCCGCCCCAGTCTGAATACTCAAACCTATCTGGAATGGCCCAGAGATCGTTGGTGAAGACCTGCTCTATGGAGACAGCCCATGGTGCAATCGTGAGGTATTGTTGAAGAGCCTTCGTGTTGTTCTCTTCGATTATCGTATACAGAAGGTTAAAGCTTGGATCTTCATATAGAACTGAACCATCCGTATGGAGCATCGTCATGGGGATTGGCCAAGGCCCCTCAAGTCCTTGACTTTCAAATTCAGCGTTTGGGTCCTTAGTGAAACGACAGTAGGGCGACGAGTTTTTCTTCTGGATAGACGAAGACATCGTCAGGGATGGGTGTATTAGTTAATGAACAAGAAAAGGGTTGATTGGAGACTGCAGTATGTGTTGGGCGTAGGAGATACTTATGTAAAATCGGCCAAGATTCGAGCTTCAAGTAGTGGGGTCATAACCGATGCAGTGAAGCGGGTCAGGTCCGGCGAAGAGTCACAGCCCGAGCTCAAATTACGTACAATACAATGGAGCATGATCAATGTGCTGATATCCCATGCCCAATATTGTCGAAGTTCTAAACACAACTATTTACTGCTAAGTGTTTATCTATGAAAAGGCTCAACCTTTCTTAACAAAAATGCCGCACACTCTCCCTGAAGATACATTACCCATGGCAATTTCGTTCGGGATCCAAATGAGCATCAGAATGACGAAGAATCCCTTACATACCAATGTCTATGGTTGATTATAATGGATCTCTTCTCTGCGAAACATATGATTTTGGCCTCCTCCTTTCGATCATCTATCGGGATAATGTGGTGACTTCGCCGTGGGTTATCGAGGAAATAGAGAAGCTTCCTCTGTATTGCTACTTCTTCTAGACGGCTGCATCTCACGGAAGCCTTGGTGCCCCCAAGACCCTCTTTCCCTACTATTTAAAGGTTATGGGACCAAGCCAGAGAATCACCTTTCATTAACGCAGATTCACCCTGCTCAACGAAGCTGCCAGGCGGGCTTGGACATGGTAGAGCTTTTACTCTAAAAACCAGCCTCGATACGCCGTAAATCGGTAACCAGTGAGATACAGTGCGGTATCTAATTGGCAGCTTTCCGTTGACAAGAGCGAAGCTGTGATGAATCTATCGCTAGATTGTGGCGCCTGTCCTACGGACGTGGTTTCCAATACTCGCCATGGAAACCCGAAACGATTCTACCAATGACATCAGAGTGGGCAGGCGCTAAGATGACTGAGAGACTCGTTAGGGGTATCGCCGATGTCCACGCCCGGTTGACGAAATACTCGCTTGAACTACGACTGTACGACGAGCCAGGACATATCGTCGACAACGTCAATGCACTTTACATGGCTACTTTTCGCGGTAATCTCGTTGCCTTGGAGCCTCTACTCGCCCATCGTGGGGACGTTGTCAGTGCCTTAGAAATGGTATCCTCTTGTGATAGTCGAGGGAGCACCCCTCTTTACCGGGCTACACGAAATAGCCTGTTCAACCATGGTTTGCAGGGTGCAGATGCAAATATACGCAATAATCAGGGAGAAACGCCGCAATATAATGTTTTCATCATCGCAAATGGGACAAGCGACAAGCAGATCTTGTCTATCCTGCTCGCCCATGGCGCAAGGATTAACGATATTGATCATGTTGGAAATACCCCGCTACATATTGCTGTTTAAAGACCGGATAACCATGACGCAATAGCTTTTCTTATCGAACAGGGCGCTGATGCTACTGCTGGCAGTTTGAAGAATGAGTCCATATAGCCGCTTCTGGCTATGTATTTATTCCGGGTCTGGCGGAGAGGGTTGAGATACAAAACGGGGTTCTTGCAACTCTAACGAAAGTTGGAGGAATTGAACTGATGGACCTCCCGAATGCGGAGGGAAACACACCAAGGCAAATTTGCAAAGCACACAGGGACAAGTGGAGGGAAGATGACGAGAAGGCGCGCATGATAAATAAGCGCCGTGAGCGAAAATTGGTATTTGCCGCGTCTTGCTTATCTAGCTGATGTTGAACGGTGTCATGGACAGAACTTGGAATACTACGCTTTATGCTAACAGCTTAGTCATTGGTTGTATGTCTCACAAAGTAGAAATAGTGCTGTTAGTGTCTCATCTCAACTCTTAGCTTCCCCCTCTAGGGTATGAACCTAGCTACCCCTCATCTTATCGCAGTCACTCTCTTGCCTACTGGATGTAACATTGCAACAGAATGCGACATCACTTCCTAGTAGTCCTTGTTAGGGCTACAAGTTTTGTGAGCGGTGAACTTTGGCCATATACCCGCTTCTATGGCTATCACGATGCTGACTTCGTCACGAATCCGTCTCGTCACCCATCGCCAGAGTCCTTCGGCCAGCCTTCTGACTACTTCATTCAATGGCTTGGTGACCTTGTAAGCAAGAAAGATAACTACCAGTTGCAAGAAGTTTTCGAAGACGGCTCCATCTCGGACAATGTTACCTCAATCAAGGATCTATCAGGCCAGATTGCCACGCCACAACAACCTATCATTGGCCCACAAGTCCCAAACCCAGGTCTTGAGAATGATCCAGAGATCGAGGCCAGCCTGCTTTTCGGAAATCTGAACTATGAACTAGAACCGGATTGCCTCCGTAACAAATCAACTTGGTGGTTCCGAACATACGAAGGGCACTGCAATTGGCTAAAGAAAGGAGAGTCCAGCGAAGGCTCAATTGGATCGGCCAGACCACGCGATTACCAACAGTACACGTATGCCGATGACATATCTAAGCCACGGGATGGCCCAAATCCACGAGCCATTAGTAATGCATTCTTCCAGAGGAAAAAGAAGATTTACTATGATCATACGCCTCTCCTTCTGGGGCTCATCGAGGTGAGATTGTTTCATCCATGAGGTCTCGGTTCTGTGTCCTGATTTATCCAGTTCATTATGCATGACGTTACATATAGCCAGGACTCTATTGATGAGTTTATCGAAGTCCGTATGCCAAAGGATGAAGAGATCTTTCCCCTCAACACTACACTCAGGGTTCCAAGAACAGCGTCAATGCTTGGGACGGGAACATCAAGAAGCAACCCTCGGGAAAACGTAAACATGGCGACAACATGGCTTGACATATCGTCTTTATATGGAAGCACTTCCGATGTAGCACACCGACTACGATCCAAAGTTGATGGCAAGCTTCTCACGCAAGAAGTTCAGTCTCCTGGCACCACATCAAAAGCGTCTTATCTTCCCTTCAACACCATGGGCGTACCGACCAACACGCGTCCTGGTGTAGAGCCAGAAGACCTATTTGCGGGAGGTGATCCCCGAACTAATGAAGACTGGCTACTGCTTGGTATCCATACATTACTACTTCGTGAGCATAACAGGCTTTGCGACATTCTCAGGAAACAGAAGCCGAGCTGGGATGATGAACAGCTCTATCAGACTGTGCGACTCATCATGTCCGCAAAGCATGCACTAATCGCCAATGCATACCAGATGGCCTATTGGACGGAGGATATGCCATGGCCAAGAGATGACGGGTTTCCACTTTACCGTCAGATGTTTGGCGAGAACGCATTGGAGATCAACCCTGCTAACACATATCCTTGGCCGCTTGTCACTAAGAATGGAAAGCCAATGACGGTCTCTGCAGAGATGGCTGTCGTCTATCGCTTTCACGAGTTTATAGTTCCAAGTTTCCCAATCAAGGATCAGAATAATAAGACGCTATGGGAGCAGAATCTGTTTGATACGAGCTTCAATAGCTCCGGGTTTTTTAATGTTGGGCTGGAGAGGATTCTTGCTGGGGCTCTTTCGTCGCATATTCCCAACTTCAAGTCTGGAGTAGATGAGAGTTTCAGAAGCGCTGGGCTCTATCGTGGCCGTCCCTTCGATATTGTCGTCTCAAGTATCGTGCATGAACGAGAGCAAGGGCTGCCGACTTTCAATCAATATTTTCGAGCGTACAACGCTCAGGATCCAGATGTCGTTGTCCCGATTCGCGACACCTGGGACAAATTTTCGACAGATCCTGAAGTCACCCAGAATCTTAAGAAGCTCTATAAGCACCCTGATGACGTCGACCTCGTCGTGGGCTGCCAACTAGACGAGGAATGGTTCCCGGGCACCACTGTTCCCAAGTCAGCCCTCATTATCAGCCTGTTTAGTTTATTCGGCATGGGGAACTCCGACCGTTTCTCTATCGGCTTTGCTATGATGCGCTGTCTTCTCGTGGATCGCCCCTGGGATTGCCATCCCAGCAACGCGTTGGAAGACTTGATATGGGAGCAAAAGCCCGTACCTGGCTTTCCCAACTTTAGGTTTTATAGTGACTTTTGGGTCAAGGAACTGGATTTGCCAGCTCATGGTACAAATCTTCTATGGCGGTTGATCACAGAAAATTCGGAGATCAATTGCGTCCAGAGGTCGCCCTTGTTTCCGCCTGACAATGATACCAACCCGATTCTCTGTTCAAAAGAAGCAGGCAAAGTTTCATCATGGGCTGTTCTGTTTAGATTTTTCCAAATCGCCCTGTCGCTGTTAAAACAAGGCCCTTATAGCCTCATCGCCACAGTCATCATCACTACGGGGAGTGGCATCCTGGCTTTCAAGCACTACCTGGGATGGAGGACTTCGGCGAGACGCAAAACTTGAACCATAGCACTCTCTTATAGCTGCTATCATACGTCACAGACAGAGGATTGGAATTAATGACTATTGGAGCCATTGCAGCTATGTTGATAGAACCTTGGCATCGCATGTTATTTCAAGTCTGGTTCACTCATGTCTCCTAAGCTGTCTTGTCAGAGGAACCTTTTGGAGATCAACATCAGATCGTCATACGGAACTTGAGCAAGTTTCCTTCAAGGATCTCCCTCTTCTTGTTCTCTAGTTCCTCCATATTCCAATTGACCGTAATGAATCGTCCTGACAGCCACTCCCGCCTCTCACGAGACAGCCAGACCATTGTATCAGCAGCCAACTCCACCGTATCGTTCAAGTGAGAATGCATCGCTGGGGGCATGTTTAAAGCTAGCTCAGTCTTGATGCCCCCGGGATGAATCGCTATGGCCACTAATCCCTGTTCGTAATACTCCTCGTCGATGAACTCGGTGAAACGACAGAGAGCGAACTTGCTCGTCTGGTACGCTGATGCTCCGGGAACGATGATCTGAGCGCCGACACTGCTGATATTGATGATGGTTTTGATTGATGACTTGAGGAGCAGTGGGATAAAGTAACGAGCCGAGAGATATGTGCCTTTCATGGTGACCTCCCACGTCCACCACCACTCGGAAGGGTCGGACTCGGCGACGGGCTTCCACTCCTCAAGACAGCCGGCATTATTAATCAAAATGTCTAGGCTGCCGTCCAGTATCTCATTGACAGCCTCAGCTGCTGCTTTCACGGACTCCTCTGACGTGATATCCAACTTGGTGGAATGAACAACTGGTAGGGCCCGATTTGCCTTCCTCGCGGCATCTTTCACAGCCACTTCAACTTCGGCCATGTCAGAGCGAGCAGCCAAGATGATTCTCGAGCAGCCTGCCATAGCGAAGCGAATTGCGGTCGCCTTGCCAATCCCTTTAGAGGCGCCCGTGATTAGGACGGATTTGCCTGTCAAGTCGGCTATGGCTGGATCGATGAAAGGATAAGTGTCGTTATGCGTGGACACGTAGCTGGCCAGAGTGGGCCAGTTGGTCTCACGAAGAAAAGAATCCTGAGCCGACATGATGCGTTTCCAGGATCGCGACCGAATCGAATATGGCGTTTGCTTCCCTAATTGATGTATTCGTCGAATTTATATCTTTGGGATTCCAATGCTTGGCCACTATAGGTTAATAACTCATACGTAGTAGTGATGCTGAGACGACGGAGTTAGGATCGGGAATCGGCAGGGCATCGGAAATAGCGGGGATGATGTTTTATTATTACCCGCTAAACCGCATCCACTGACTGGATCGTCCAAACCTCCATATTCAATAGACGAACTGTATTTGCTCCTTCCTGCCTCTCGGAAGGTCAAGTTCGGAGACATTAACCGCGGGATAAGCGTACAAGGTCCTCACGGGACCCATCTGAATCCTGGGGCGTCTGGGGTCTTTCCAAGGACTGCATCTCTACATCCACCTGAACATGGATCTTTCGACCAGATGAACTTTCATTGTTGACAAGCCTCTCCCAATTGTTGTTTCTCTCGCCGGCTGCCATTGATTGTGATGTTATTACAGCTCGATCGGTCCCGGAAAAAGGTGCAGCAGAAGCTGTAGAAGTGCCTGTAGTGGTATCCATACGGAAACAGGAGTTAAATAACTTCCTTATAGCGTGTAAGGAGCCAGCAATAGTTCCGACACTAGTTTCCACCATTGACCAGAAATATATGTATGCGAGATTATCTAGGGACATATCAGAGTCTGGTAGAATATGTAGATGATAAGACTACTTACAAAAGAAGTTCTCGGGGCTAGTGATGCCTTTATAATAGGGTATTCGAATAAGTGTAAATATAGATGCACTGAAATAACATTAGTAACTAACCGATGAATTGCAGACTTGGAAAGAGACTTACAAAACTGCTAGCCCAAGAATAATAGTAACAGAAACCCTGGTTGCTTTCTGCATATTAGACTTATACAGCATAAAGAATGGTAGGATCGAACATATCCAGTCCGACACAATTGCACTGATAGCCAGTACATAGCCTGTGCTAGTTCTCAAGGTTGGTGAACATGCGTTGTAATCTTCCCAATTGTCACTTATGGGGAGACAGACAGCCAGTAACCCAATAATGGCATAGAGCAGAGTGCCTGTAATGAAGGCAATTGTGCCCCAAATAATCCTGCGGTGAAGAGTCTTAACAGTGATTCGCAAGAAAGTAATGCATATAGAGCATTTCAGACATATTAATGACAAGATATAAATGAATTCCCCAATCCAGGTATACTAAATGTTCTCAATTAGCAGCTGCATTAATATGAAGCTTTAGAATTAAAGGACTCGATACCTTGAGAATGGCTCTTTGTTGGTAGCTATTTAAGCTGGCATCTTTTCTTCCTAAGCCATGATAAATAGCTTCGATACTGACAGCTACATGAGCAACATGTAGTAGCTAGGTAGTTTCAATATCTTATATCTTGTGTTGATTACAAGTAAACTTACCCAACCTGTAAGCATGAGGCCGTCATCTACGCCGAAAATTGCGTACTTCAAACGAACAAAACACCGCAGGATAATGACTATTGCTGTGAGACAAAGGAACACAATTGACAGCACAAGCATGATGCGCCCTAGACCTGAAGGCTTCACCCATGTTGGGCTTGCATCAAGCATTATGTTTGGGGTTGTTAGGTGATGGGTATTGGGAACTGTAAAGTGAAATGATTATATTTTGAGACATGTCGCCTTTTTGAAGCGATCAATTGCAGTACGTGGTATTAAGTCTAAGCTATTCCCGGCGCTTTGCCACTTCCTAAACCTATAGAAAGAGTCTAGTAAACTTTATCGATCAAAGATCTCAACTACAAATTGGGGCTCACTAAGGAGCAGTAGGTACGAGAATGCTATGCATTCCTGCAGAGCCCGTCTTCCTGGTTTAAGGTAAGAGATCGACAGTCCAGTCCAAGACCGTCGAACCTTCCAGGCCCCCAGCAAGTAGCTCACTACACAGCCGTATGACAAATATTCATTAAATCCACCTTCATCTTATAAGTAGTTTGTAGAGTATAAATAGGTAAGCAGCTTCGCAGGCAGCGGGTGGTCTGTCTTTATATGACGCTCAGAGCGGGACTAAGTTCTCTCTGCCGATTTAAGCTCTCAGCCACAAGTCCCAACTGAGAATAGAACATATAGCTCACAACTTAGACGCATATGGTCTAGATGGCTTTCAACATGTCTTCCGTACTGTAGTGTCAAGCTAAGTGTTTAGACCCTCACAATATGGAGTGTTGGTGGTTATAACCCGCGTTTACCAAGGACCTGGGTCTGTCTACCATAACCATACTGCTTCTTCCAAGAGGTGTTGAAAAGAAAATATAGCCAAGCAATATTTGGGGCGAAATTAATGCAAATCAATTAAGTTTACTGTTATCGTTAGCAGCCAAACTATAAGATTGTTAAGTAAACTTAGAGTTAATGCTATAGCAATGTAGCTTCCCTAATAATAGATAGGGCTTATTATTATCTTATTATCAGCATTTCTTTATTTTATGACGCTCGTAACCGCCGTTATTTTATTTGCTCTGCATACCGTGATAGGTTAATAACTCATACGTAGTGGTGATGCCGAGAAGACGGAGTTAGGATCAGGAATCGGCTGAGCATCGGAAATAGCGGGAATGAGTACAAGGATATACCTACCAAGATCTTTGGGTGAAGAAAGCTTTGATACCAATGTAAATATTACAAAAGGTCATGCTTTCGATTGTCAGCGGAATACGTTATAGGTCGATTCTGGATCTTCTACTTTGAGTCCACACAGCTAGTTTGTGTTTACTCTATTTGCATTATGTCATACTGCGGTATGAAATAATACCACTCGTGATTTTGAAGTAATTGCTTGTTTGGGAACCTATTCTCCAAGTACTTAGGATGTTACAGGTGGTTTTTAAGAGGCTGAAAACGTAACGACTAAAAATATCCCAATGTTGATTGAGCACGTAAGCCTCCCTGGTTAGGAAAATGCCTTGCCGTCACATTGTAGTGTCACATTTCCATTATCATTCGTCGAACGCGCCAACCTCGTAACACAGATAAATACCCAGAGCCTGATTGCCAAGACTTTTTAGCTGCTGGCAGGCGTTGCTGAGCACCCACCACAGGATATCATGCAGTCAGCAGCGGGGGCGAAATGTCAGTAGGGATATCAGAGCTGAGCGCAGCTTGCCACTCACCTGCAAAGTCAGTTCTTGAAAAGCTCCCCAGGTTCCATAAAACACCACTTGTCCTCTCAAGTTCCGGGGTACTTTTAACAACTATTACCGCTCTCTCCTTTAAACCCGTCAGATGTCTCACTACGAAGCAGTTCGCGATAGCGATGGCATTTCGCCTCCTGGCACACCGATATCTGAACCAGACTACCCTGTCTCTATCATTGACACCGAGACTTTACACGAAGTACTGGGAACCGCCAATCGTTCGGCGGGACCTAAGTCCTTTGTCAATACTGACATGCGCGTGGACTCTTCTGTACCCCGGACTGATCCCAAGTCTCGCCCACCAGGCCTACGATGGTGGAGAAGACTGGGGTATATGGGTCTTAGTGTTCTGATTGCCGGTACAGTGTGCATCCTGATATCATGTTCTGTTCTTATTTTCCTCTGGTTCGGGGCCGCCAGGGCGCGGGTTCATCAACAACGCCCCCAGCTATGGAACAGTATCATCTTCAGAGAATGGTCGCTTTCTATGGTGACTATATGCTCAGCTACCCTTCGCGTTGCATTAAGCTTCCAAACAGGTGTCATGGCTGCCGCGATGGCTGCCATTATACTTGAGACTTGTGGCGTCAGATTTTGCGACACTGCTCTGTTATCGCTTCACAGAAGTTCAAGCTCCGGCCCTTCAGCAATTCTTCCCAGTTTCATAAAACAGTGTCGTTCCAACAGGCTGTCTAGTATCGCCTGCTGCTTAGCTCTCTTTATGACCTTTGCCATTGCCTTGGTTTCGACTTTCACGTCTACAATTCTTCTGTCTGATTTCGCAATCTATAAGATTTCTGGATTAAACACAACCAGAAATATTCCGATGGCATTCGACAATACAGCGCAAAGTCGCGACTTCAAAGGCATTTCATTCTGGCACTCACCTCCCTTGGCTCACTGGAGATATGCTAGGGCAGAAACAGGGGAACCCATCTCCTCCAACGATGTCATTGATACAGGTGACCTCTATCGAGCGACAATACCGTTTAATAAGTCAGATGATAGAGCATCGCTGGAGTTTTATCGCGGGCCGGCCATGGTAACAAACTCACGAACTGCTTGTGTCGGGCCAACCTTCAAATCTCTCAAAATCGACTACTATTCAGTCAGCAACCTTTCGTCACCGGAGCTCATACTCCGAGCGGAATTTCAGGCCTACATTGACAAAATATTCGACATGAAAGGGGACAAGTACCTTCCTATGACAGCCGAATGTAAACTCATCAACGATTGGGACAGCGGGCTTTCGGAGTGGCCATTGACCATGTGTCGAGTCATTCCCCAGACTTCCCCGTATCAGAAGATTTACGATTTCTACCCGAGACTTCTTGTTACCTCGAAGGATCCTTTGAACAAACCTCTAGATAGGAGAGATGAAGATCATGATCCTCTAGATGACGAGAAGACATATGAAGAATACCTGGAGGACTATCTTGCCCCATTCGCAAACCTGGAAGCAAAGAAAAATGGCTCCTGGACAAAGGTAGTTAATGGAGACGGCGACGAGGTCTTCGAAGCCACGGTCTGTTTCACCCGACAAATCCCGGAGCTTATGTATAACGTGACTATTCTGGGACAGGCTGTATCTTCGGAGTCCAGCTATGGAGAACGTGCAGATAAAGTTCTACCGCGTCGCTTGTATCGCTCGACCGATGTTGGGGATTTGCATTTATATGACTACAAGAATCCGACGAAATACAGTGCTCAGGAGCATGAACAAGGGGTTCGGTACGATCCATATGGCTTTGCAGATGTACTTGATAGTATCGAGCTAGGCGGTTGGAGTCTCAGATTATGGGGCGTTGGTGATCATACCCCACGGCTGTCCAGGACCTGGTTCATTCATCCCGACCATACCACTTTCTTCCAAGAGGTCTTAGAAAGAACAAACAATCCAGCAACCGCCCTTTCAGAGTTAACCTACCGAATCTATCAAATGTACTTCTACTATTGGCAGCCGAACTACGACATCATCGAGCAAGCTAATACAGTCAATACTCTAGCGATACAGCTTCCCCGCCGGTGTACAGGGCTAGCGATTGTCTTGCTGATCATCTTTCTTCATTTCATCACGCTCGCACTGACCGTTATTTCATTCGCTCTATATACAGAATCTTCGATTTTGGGGGAGCCATGGCAGGCCGTGTCGCAGGTTCTATCGCCTGAAACGGAGGAATTAATACAAGAGTGCAGCAAAGGACCTAGCATGCCATACAAATACGTCAAAGAGTGGGCGAAGGTGACAGGTCGCAACATGGGATTCTATAGCCTGGTTCAGCATCGCGAAGACCAGGAAGCTAAGATCCAGAAACGTCAAACTTATGGGAAGTAATACTGGCTGTGTTTTATTTAAACATATTTTATTGAGTTGTTCAGTGGTGAACACAACCATTCTTATTACTTGCAACTTGCATTTGAAAAACATGAGCTACCTGTGACAGCATGTGGTGGTTGCCGGTCCATAAACGGAAAGCCGGGAACCTCGGCCGACTAGTCGACAGCGGGGTAGATGCCTGAGCAATGATCTGATCAACCCAACGAAGGATCGAAAAAAATTCACTGCAATACTTGTTTCAATCACAACTAAAACAAATTGCATATTGTTAACTGTTGAGTCCTTCCAACCACTCTTACAGCTGCCATGAAGTCCGTCGTGTTCAAGGGAGTCAAACAAGTGGCTCTCGAAGATCGACCGAAACCCACCATTCAAGACCCGAAAGACATTATTGTCAAGGTCAAATACACAGCTTTGTGTGGAAGGTTCGATCAAATCTATGAGACACTACTATTTAGCAACTACTAACTATTTCACAGCGAGCTTCATGTTTTCCGCGGCCATCAACCGTCCGGGACTGGCTTCATCATGGGCCACGAATTCACAGGCGTTGTTGATGAAGTCGGCTCCGCCATCACCAAGATTCAACCCGGTGATGCAATCGTCAGCCCTTTCACCGTGAGCTGCGGAGAGTGCTTCTTTTGCAAACACGGATTCTCATCGCGATGCGACAAGAGTCTTCTCTTTGGCACCGTTCCTCTTGATGGAGCACAGGCTGAGTACGTGAGAATTCCGTATGCCGAAAGCACTGTCGTAAAGGCTCCCGAGGAGATCGACGACCTGAAACTATGCTTGATGGCGGACATCTTTCCGACCGGCTGCTATGCTGCATCTAATGGTCTGAAAGATTTAAGTAAAGAGCAGGTCGAGGACAGTGTCGTCGTCCTGATCGGTTGCGGACCAGTGGGTATTTGTGCGCTAATCGCCGCGCTGGAGTACAAGCCCAAGGTCATTCTCGCAGTTGACGGTATTGAGTCCAGACTATCGCTCGCCGAAAGCCTCGGAGCCGAGCCGTGGAATTATCTCACACAGAAGGATGAGCTGGAAAAGCGAGTCAAGGAATTGAGTGACGGTCGAGGCGCTGATGTGATCATCGAGGTTGTCGGACATAGCTCGGCTCTAGATATGGGCTTCAAACTTCTTCGACCATGGGGTATCATCTCCAGCGTCGGTGTACACAATGGGGAGATCCCGTGGACCGGAAATCAGGCTTACGGGAAGAACCTCACCATCAAGATGGGCAGATGCCCTGTTAGGAGTAAGTCCATGTCGCGAGCAGCAGAAGTGACAGTCTAACGATTACCTTAGGTATCTTTGAGGATTCTTTGAAGCTGCTAGCAAAGAAGCAACATCTTCTAGAGTAAGCTGCCACACAGGTTTATATGGCTTAACTAACCTGTCTAGTTTCATGACCGCGACGGTAATGCCGCTAAGTGATGCTCTTGAAGGGTACGAGCTTTTTGACTCGATGAAAGTTCAAAAGGTCATATTCGACGCTGAAAGATAGAGATGTATCCAGGGCCAAGTGTATCCAGCTTGCTAGCTTATGTCAGGTGGTGAAACTCGAAGCACTAGCCTCTGATTGCGTATCGTGCACAAATGATCACAAGTACTTCAATCAGTGCCGATTAACCGGCTCTGCCCGTTGACCGCTCCTTCGTCTAGCTAAAGTCTCCATGGGATAAATGCTTGATATCTTGAAAGTGGGGATCGAACGACAAGGCTGACTCGAGTGCGGAACGAAGTCAGTATATATCCGTAGATCATACAGAGGGCTTCTAATTGTGGGTGCTCTAAACCAAGTTTCCAATTGCCGTTGTTGTATTCGGGTATTCTACTTCTATTTGTATGAATGTAACTGGTGGGATATTTAGTGTCCGGTTTGACGTGTAAAGATCAGCCGAAACCTTAATGTATCACATTATCATCATAACACTTAGCCAAGAGCTAATGGATTAGTTAACCTTAAAGTTTTAACTGCTAAGGGATAACAATTGTCTAAAGAATAGTAGACTTTGAGGATATGACTAGATTTTTCTTTTGTTGTTGATTTACAAATTGGGGAAAAGAATTTACTGAACTCAGTAGAGACCTCAGAGGCGACTTAGTATTATTGTCTATATCTATACATAGTAATCTCCAGTATATAACAGGATAACAGCACTAAAACAAGGTTTAGTGATTCTCCATATATGTAGGGTATATTAGCCGACACGACCATAATACAGTTTACGAGTCAGACGATAAATCATCCTAATTTACCATAGTGTTTATACGAAAACCTTATTCCTTATACTGATAGTAAGCAGCTTGGTATTAAATCAAGCTATATAAGTATATATAACTCATCAGCCTAGTACTTTTATCTCATTAACTATTCATCAGTTCTACATACTCGCATCTACTTCTTAAAATACCTTTTGTCCACCATCAAGCATCTGTTCATCACGATGAAGATCGCAATCATAGCCGCTACATTCATGCTGGCCATGGAGCCCGTCCTTGCACGATACTGCAGCCAGGGATGGATCGAATGCAACTGTAAGCTACCCCTCTGCTCCCAATTATACCACCGCTCATAGATCGAAGACAGCGGGTGGTTATGTACTTCGAGCTGCCCTAGTAGTGGTCTCACTGGCTGCGGATGTGCAGACGAGTATTTTGGACACGGGGATTTGTCTTCGTCAAAGTGTATTGGCAGTCCTCTTTTTGGAGGAAGTGGCACTAATCCTCGATGCCCTTGGACTGGTCACCATGCTCCCTCCCGTTGTGACCCTGATTCCTGTTAAGGGTTTGACTCCTGAGGGTTGAAGTCACGTTCTTATAGCTTGGCGTGGCATGTACGAAGTCCAGTCTCGGGGACCATCCGTATCAGATGATATATAATTACTGCTGCGTTTATAACTCTCAAGTCACCTGCCGCTGAAAATTCTATTTGTTCTTCAATATGGCATTAGCTATTAATACTATTCAACGCTTTACATTGATGAGTAGGTGTAGCACAGAGGGCCAGCGCGAGTATTCATGTAGTTCTTTACAACAGGCTCCACATCAGCGAGACGCATAACCGGCATTTTATCAGTGATATCGGCAGTGTTCCATTTGTTGGGGTCGTTGAAGCCAGTGTAGTCAGCCAGACGAGTGGCGTTGCGGCCTTGCCACTAGAGAAAAATTAGTAACGATGAAGATCAAAAGCATGGAGAGTGTTCTTACTTTGGCCCAGACTCGGTCGACGTTGGCGTGGTGAAGGAAGAAGAGAGGCTCGTTGGGTGAAGTAGCGGGGCCCATATCGCCAAAGATGATGCTGTGAACTATTGACCCGTTAGTATTTGTGGATCGAGGGTGCTTCGAGATGACGTACTCTGAGCGTGAGGCAGACCCTCAAGCATATCGGACATGGAGTGATAGTTGTCAAAGCTGTAGATGGTATCCATGACCCGAGAGTTGTAGGCTGTAGCTTGCATATCACCCAGGATCTGATTTCCATCCTCATCCTTGCCAAGACCTCCGTTGAACTCGCGAGTGAAGCAGTGAAGACGGTTACCGGGTGTGTTCATGTCAGGCCATCCCATAGCCAGTGTAAGATTCGTGTTGGCAAAAGGTCCATCGACGACACAACGCTTGAAGCCGGGGACATCACTACCAGTCAGCTTCGCGTCACCGCCAAATCCAGTCTTGGGGTCGAAGAGAGGAGAGTTGACAACGTCATTCTTATCAGCGTCAATCGTCCAGTCCCAGTATGGTTGAACACCCTTATAACCACACTCATCGCGGAGCATATCCTCATGAAGCTGGACATACCAACGATGCCAGGGGAGGAAATTCGCGACAAAGTGGATCTCTGTATTGAGACTGAAATGAGTATACACGAGATCATCCATGCGTGTTGTCACATCGTCGACATCTTTGTATGCCTTTTTGGGGAGGTTGCGAAGACAGACTGCAGCGCGTAGATATTCTGTTTTTTCGGCGCTGGTGAGTTCGCGCCATTCTTTGCGGACGACGGGGTTGGAGCATGAGCCTTCTGCGCGGGCTACGGGGCTGGCGATCGATAGGGCTGCGAGGGCCAGGCTGGCGAGGAATGAGTGGACGAGCATTTTGTTAAAGCGAATGTGTTGAACGAATGACTATTGAGTTCGGGGTGTAACGAAGGACGAGCTTGGCTGGTTGATTGAAGTTTTCAAAGGACTTGCCATGAACTTAAATAGTAATAAGATACAAAGCCTGACCCCTGTATCGGTATATCATGACTTCTCCTTTCCGGAGCTACCGTCTAGCGGCATCTCATACTGCCGGCATACGGGAGAGGCTGTCCAGTCAGAAAAAGCACAGCCGGGAGAGTGGAGTAAAGCCGTTGTAAAAATTACTAAAAGGAGTCAAAATAGGTAAATACGAGCTTTGATATGTTCGGTCATCTCCTCCTTCTAGAAGCCAAGAGCGATTTTAGTTGTCGCTAAGAATTAAAATTCCGGGCCGTTGGGCGGATTTTCCACCAAATGCATCACTCTGAAACCCTTAGCGGGCTCATTGACCCTTGCTTAAGTCTTTTTATAGCGATTGAGATCGAGAGCAGGGATTGGAGGGCGGGATACCACGCTAGATTGGGACTAGTCAATGTTCACGGACCATAGGGTAAGTTCATGCAATTGTTGTTGCCAAGACATTAAAGGGTTGAGTTCATCTGAAATCCCGTATAGAATTGTCGATCAGATTTAGGGAGACTGAAGGGGATTTCTGATGGAATGTCACTGGGAGGCGTTAATTGACAAGCGCCCATACGATGAGGCCGAATGGTGATACGGAAACTGTTTAGCTACTGGCCAATAAATTCCATGTCAGCCTGTGTGCGGGGCTTGTTTAGCTGAGAGCCTGATTATGTCGTGAGCTAATCTTGCTCTGTTTACGAGTTCACCTATTAACTAATCTTTTCAGCTTAGAACAGCAGCCTACCCATCATGAAGTCCTGGTTCCTTGCCCCTGACTTCACCTTCACCCCCGACGGACCCCTCCAGCTTGGCGCTGTCATCCCTCATCCCAGTCGTCCGACCCAGACCCTTGCATCACCCCGCACCGACGCAATCACGCTTCCACAGGTGCAAACTCTGCTCGAGACGAACCATTCTCACTCGAATGATGTCACGCGTACAGCCGGGGTGAATCTCTTTGCCAAGTTTGTAGAGCTTGCTTCTGCTTCTATTGGCTATGAGACTAGTCGGCGTAATGCGCTGGCGTATGGGACTGTAGATCATGAAGTTCGGTCTTTGGCGGCGCCGTTTACGAGGGAGTTTCTGCAGAGCATTGTTGACGCGGAGGCTGTTAGAGAACATATCGACTCTGGCATGTTTGGGAAGCGAGCGGTCTACTTCGTTTCTGGGCTTAGAGTTACCAAGTCCTCGTTTACAGTCACGAAAGAGAAAGGAAGTGGATATAATACCTCACTTTCCGCTTCAGGTCCAGCAGGTACTGTCCCCGTCGAGGTTGGCGGCGACATCTTTGGTGGAAAAGAGAGCTCCAAGACTGATTCCTACGAAACTGCTCCGGGCATCATCTTTGCCTATCGTCTTCACGCGATTCGTGTTCGAGGCAGTGGCGGTGTCAGCTCGGAGATGTTTTCGCATCGCAAACTTTTCATGTCCGATAGACCCGAGTCTGAACCCTTTGAAGTTGTTGATGTCACCGAGGAAGTACTGAAAGCTGATAGGAAGGAGGAGGAGGATGCACCAAAGTATGAGATGGAAGACCTTGGAGATGAGGAGTACTGTTTTTTGGCGGAGGCATAGTTTTGTATTTCTTCCTTCCAATCACGGGTCTGAAATGATGGATAAATGCTGATATTGTGCCTTTAACGTTATCGATACATGAATGGTGATACTGCATCGTACATAGCAGCCCATGCCCTCCATGCATCCGCCTTCTCGCTCCAGAACCATATCGGATTTATAAACCTATTGTTCCCTGTCTGATCCGGCGCCATCTTTTCCAGTAATCTTCTCATACCTTCAGTTCTCTTCAAACACTTCACCAGGCTTTGCTCCGTCGGTATTCGAATGACTGTCGAGAGCACCTCTGCATAAGCTATCGTCGACGCTGCTATACCAGCAGCCACCGCTGTCGCTATGGATGACCCAGGATGGCATATATGGGAACCAAACTGCTTTGTGATCTCATCACTGAGACGTGTTGGTAAGTTGTCCCCGAACGTACCGAGCGCGACCGTGCTTCGATCTGTGATTGGGGGGTTACTTGCGTTAAAAGTACCCTGGCAGTCTGTTGCTCTTATCGAGATGACTGATCTATGTCGCGCGGGGAAAGCCTCTCTTTGATAAGCCGCATTATTTCCTGCGCTAGCTAAGAATGTGATGTCGCGATTCCGCTCGACGTCTTCTATAGCTACCGAGATGGCATCGTCGTCATGAGGAAATCCGAAGGACATGGAGATGATGTCTACTTCTGCTTCAAGTCCAGCCCAGCGAATTGCCTTCAAACGGATCAGCGTCTTGCTACCAATTACTAGCGTATTCTGTCTTACCAGTGCTATTTCATCACTGCCGAACTCGAGGTCTCTAGTGTTCTTGGCAACTCGGGCCACATATACGTGAGCTAGCGGAGCAGCTTCCATGATGAGTCGGGTCATTAGGCTGCCATGGCCATATTCATCTTCCATCGAGTCTGGAGCCTTGTCGTCGCTATCATCTCTCGCGAAGTCCTTCCACGCCTTTATAGATTTCTTTCTTCTGGAAATCTTGTAAAATGGCAACTCTGCGTCGCATCCTGTATCTAACACCGCTATCTTGACAGCCTTGAAGTCGTGATCCGGCTTTTCGTCCCGTAGATTCATGATATGCATGCTGATATGTTTCAAGTTGTCAAGCCATTCTTCAGGAACGATTGTCTTACCTGTATGGAACGAGGCCACTTGAGAGTGAGTTTTGTTGTGAGTTTCAACCTCCCTGCATCTTGCCAAGTAGGATACGTATTTTGCGTCAGTTTTAAAAGCGATGTTAACGAGCTTCGAGAGTGGTTCGACGATTTCAGTATACACTTTGCGCCTTATGCCATTCTCGCCCGTGCTAATGGCCAGGCAATTGTTTGTAGAGTTCGTGAATGTTTTAGGTCTCTGGGTTGAAGGGGTGAATATTCTAGGATCGAGACAATTCGCAGCAGCTGTTGCAAAGATATCCCGGTGTGTCGATCTCGCCCATTGTGCCTTTTCTAGCTCACCTAGTAATTGCCTGGCGGCACCATGGTCCCTGTTCAGTCGAGAGATGAGGGGTAGGTGCGTCATTGATTCGAAAGGCCTTGCAAGTCCAATTTGTAGGAGTATGAGTCCCAACCCGAGGATGTGCGGGAACGGGTGCGTCAGCATAGACTTGTCTTCATCTTTTGAGATTCTCTGTTCATATTCGAAGTCAAGTGGCATATACACCCGCAAGGCAAGCTGATCCTTTGGCGAGTGTTGATGGTCCATCTCATGCATGAACCAGATGTCATCGCTTGTCCAGCGATTCCTCATTAAATCTGACTCGTAGAACTGCCAGAAGGAATGTGCAATGGCATGAGCAAGCAGTATTTTATCCTTGTCAGTGAGCTTGTAGCTTTGGATGACCAGAGATAGAGGAAGCCCTTGGCCCGGGCATAGAAACCACTCGAGCGGGGCAGGTGGCGGTAACGATACAAGGCCAATGCCCTTGACGAAGTTGAGGTTGACTTTAGCGAATAGTTGATCTTTCAAGAGTTGACAGAAGTAGTCAGAGTTAATTCGCTTTAGACTCGAAGTCTTCTCATCTCCCTCTTCGTCACTGGAAACGTTTGCGAACTTGACACCACCACGGCGGCCTTTTGTTTGCCTTGTTTCATTAGTAAGATACCGAAGTTGGCCAAAGTGTCAAACTCACATGGGAATACCCAGCCATAAATGCTGCCAGTAACTCATATTCTCTGAAGATACCACCACCTCGAACTGCGCGTGTTTACTCTGTATATGCGGCGTTGCATCAAGCTGGAGTCGGATCGGATGAGCCAGTTTATGATGATGAGGCTTTACCTTGTTGGATTTACCCAGCCAAGATTTCTCCGGCGTCATTTCCGCGTCGTGACAAAACGCATGCTGATGAAGAGCATCGAAGAGATCCTGGCTGACATGCTGAGGATAATCGTTAGGTTCTGGCAACGCCGACCCTGTTGTGAGCTGGTCAACAGTCTTTTTCTTAGGCTCTTCCTGGCTCAATTTGGCTAAAAGCGCGTCGCACTGCTCCTTAGCCTTTATCGGGAGCGTTTTGTCGGTAATAAAGGACATGAATATACATTTCCTCAGCCGCGGTCTATTATCTGGTCTTGCCAACACCATAATCTGCATATAGTCCCGCTTAGGAATTATCTGGCTTCCTGCTGGGGTTGGAAACTAAACGTCCCGGTTAGTGTCTGTCTCAAAAGAGAGGCAGGCAATTTACCATGCAGATGTCAAGTAGCGTATGTAGCAGCGTTGCAGCTGCTTCTTCAGCTGTACCGTCAAGCTCGTAACCAGCGAATGACTCTTGAGCAATTTGCCCCAGCCTCGTTCCAACTTCCCCCGCAAGTCGTTGTCGCTGGCGTATGCCGCACTCCATCACCAGGGCATACACTTCATTGGCTACTTCAGCGACCATTTCGCATGCGCTGAAGCCCTGAGTCGCCATATCGTCACTCGCATGTTTTATCGGTGTGAGGCTGAGTGGAGGTTTCTGTTCCAGTCATGCGGCTGAGTACTCCTGTTGCTGAGCTCACGTGACGACCGTCGGCAGGAAATCCTCCACGGTCCGCCCTTATGCGGCTGCCTCATCCTCACCATCTCCTCTTTTGTGCTGCTTGATTATCTCCAAAAGCGCATACAATGCGCCCCTGCTCATTTCACACCTTGTAGTCATGGATCTCATGAGTCTGACTGCCCGTGACCTTTCCAACAAGTGTCTCGAAGCCTTTCAAATATGCTTGACATTACCCTCTACGGACCTTGGTCTGTCCAATCAGCAGCCGTCTCATGATGAGCGATTTGAGTATCGCTTAGCAGACTTTAATCTCTGGATTGACGGAATCGGCGCACTGGCTCCTTCAAAAGCGTCACTAGATGCGAGGTTGAGTGAGAGAACGATTGACCTTTCACTCGTCAAAGGAAACCTTGTTATGTTGTTTCAGTCACTAGAAGACTGTTTGGATCTACTCAAAGACAATGGATCGCTCGAAGAAGTTTTACTCGATATCGACTCGGCCTTGGAAAGCCTCGTCACTCTGTCGCTAGCCATCCGTAGGACAGGGCGAAGGTCACGACTTCACAAAGCAGATCGTCTTTTCAAGCCGGAAGAACATGATGAGTTGAAGAAACACTTGGAGGCTATCATCCTTCTCCGTCCTGGGCCTGGTCCAAGCTTTCAAGAGGATGAGTTCCAAACCAAGATAAGATCTTTGACACCACTTCAAAGCCATCTTGTAACGGCCAACCTGAAGCGGAGAAATCGATTCATACAAGCTCAACTACATTCTCGAGGTTTGAAGAAGAGAAGTGTTGGGTTTGAGCTAACGGTACCCGACGCCCCAGAGCCAAATACTGCTTTAGCGCCCAGTCCAGAAATCAGCATAAAGGAATCTGATAACCCTACGCCTACGCCTGCTCCTGCTACTCCAACACCAAACGGGCCGCTGCAAGGGCCAATGTCAGTCACCTCAGCTTCGGTTCCCGAGAGTAAGCTGCAATACAAGGAACCCGTTTCCAAAAGAACAGAGTCTTCGCAAATGACAGTCATTACTCAAATCACTGCCTCAGCCCGATATCCACGCCCGAGAATATTTGATAATGAACAGAAAGTGGTTATATGTCCCTGTTGCTGTCAGACACTACCGGTATCAGAGGCCAAGAACAACAGCCGATGGAGGTAAGAATACCTACCCTCACTTGATGCTCACAGTACCTGATACATTAAGTAGAAAGCATCTAGCAGAAGATATACGCCCATATACCTGCATTTTCGATAAGTGTCCAGTTCCAGACGTTTATTATAACAGTCGGTCGATGCTGGAACAGCACTTTCGACAGGACCATCCGCCAGTTTGGGAATGTCCTTTGTGTGCTAGAGGGCCAGTTTATTCGACCATGACTGGAATGATGGATCATCTTCATGATACCCATCCTCAATCTAGTGGGGAGGACATCTCTGCGATCATATCATCTTCTGCTCAGACGAGAATGGGCATAGAGAGCTGTCCCCTCTGCGAAGTCCATGGCGATACCGATTCCCCAGAGCTGGTTGACCATGTTCTCGAGCACGTGCACGACTTCTCCCTTCGATCTCTTCCCTGGCTTAGATCTTCGGAGACGGATCTCGGTGGGGAAGTTGGGTCTTTCAACCCGGAGAGTGATGAGACCTTTATTGTGACCCAATGGTTGGAAGGATATGAGCACGAGACGGAACATATCGACCCTATTCTAGAGCTGTCGACTTGCGACTATGGGAGATTGGTGATTTTAACCGAACAGATCACATCTCAGAAAGAGGACAAGATGGGCCTAGATATAAGCTTCGCTGATGAGCACGGCGATGAGTCTGCCGAGGCTGAGACTGATGTCTCGCAGCTTACACAAGACACTCTTGAGCCTTTAGGCTCGGTGAAAGGGTCTGAGATGAACCGTGATGTGGTATTTTGCCATGAATGCTCCTCCGAATGGTACAGAGATGAGAATGGACTGGTGTGTCCGGAATGTGAAAGCGCAGTTGTCGAGATTGTTTGTTCCCTGCCTCATTCTCTCCGTTTCAGAACGTTAATATCCCTGAACAGATTGAACCAAAAAATGATCCTCGGGATCCGTCTTTGAAAAAGACTACTATAGAGCCACACCCGTTGGCAGAGAGCCTTGCAAAGGCACAGGAACGTCAAGAGGCTAACTGGATTATTGATTCAGCCTCCAAATCAAGCACTCGCGAATCGGCCTCTGGCTTTCGAAGGTTCACCGACCGCCTCTTCTCCCGCAAGAAGCCCGATGATACTGAGTCGAGCCTCTTGCAATTTCTCGGTCCGAACCAGAAGGCCTATGAGATTCTGACTAGTATTTATCGTAGGCGCCTGCACTCTCCTACAAAAACACAGCCCGCTTTTGAAAACTTCATCAGAGATGTACAAAATCAGGATACTCTGCCGACTCTTCAGCCAGTCTTGGATCTTCTTAGCTTCTTCCAAGTAATGGGTAAATTTTATTTGGATCCTCTCAAACAACTTCCCCCGAAGGACCTCACGAAACCTATATCAAACTACTTTATCAAAAGTAGCTATCGGACTCTCTTACATACGATATCAGAATCTCACGATGCTTACAATGCAATAAAAGAGGTAAGTCCAACAAGCCAGCCAAGATCAAGAAACGTTTGACCAATTAACAGGTGCTTTATCTTGGGTATCGATCTATTGATTTGGATGTTTGGAATGGTACTACCAATACAGAGGAGCCAGACCTTGAAGGGAATACATCTCGCGGAGCTAAGCCCGGGCAGACCGCGAAGACACTTGACCGGCTCTTCGGTCTTAATATAGTAGCTATCACACCAAAGCCTGTGTCTCCGAAGATCTCACTCGCTTCCTCTACGGAACCAATCGTCACAGATGGATATACTGTCATGACACCCTGCGGCTTCAGGGAAGCCTGTCAAGTGATCAGAGAGTCTGCCTTTGCCAATTCTGATCTACCCGTCATCATTAATCTTGAGGTCCACGCAGACTCTGAACAACAAAAGGTGATTGTCAGAATCATGAAGGAAGAGTGGCATGGTGTTCTGATTGATGGACTACTCCAGGGCCGCGATCCACGAATTCGACTACCGTCATTGGAGGACCTTCGAGGTCGGATACTTATCCGATTTGGAACGATAATAAGTCCTTCTGTTCCCAACTCTGGGGATTCTGACTACCATCCCATCGCAGCTGTCTTTAGACCAGGGCGTGTCCCTATTATACAGCCACTGGCTCAGCTTGGGGTTTATCTACGGCGGGAGAAATTTAAGGGTTTCACAGACGCGAAGACCACTTCCCCTAGTCATCTCTTCTCTATGCAGGAAATGGAGGCCCAGGAACTTATTTCGACATCAGCCACCAAATTCTTTCAACACAACAAAGACTACATTTTCCTTGTTTATCCGAGCTTGGCGAGACAAGGCTCTTCGAATCTCAATCCTTTGCGGTTTTGGAGATACGGCATCCAGATGGCTGCGATTGACAGACAGCACATAGATGAGGGCATGATGTTGAATGAAGGAATGTTTGCCGATGAATCAGGATGGGTTCTGAAGCCCAATGGCTATCGAGGTTTAAATATGGACATCCCAGCCGAGCCAGAAGATGCCCCCAGAAAACGTCTCGACCTGAATATATTCGCTTTCAAAGATCAGGAGTTTGTGACCAGTACCGGTCAAACAATCAAGAACCTTGCGTCGTTCATGATAACCTCACTTCACATTAATGACGAGGACAAGCCTTTCGCACCAAGACAAGAAACCAACATTCCAGAAGTTGAATCAGGGGCTTTCGGCCACAATCTCAACTTCCTTGTTACAAGAGCAGAGCCTACTATCATTCCGAAACTCTGCATCCTCAGGTGATTTCCCCTCCGCTATTATAGTTGAAACTAACAGTATTGTCAGGTTGACTTTTGTGGAAGGCTTATCAGAAGATCATCTCGTTGCGTGGGCCAGTCTAAGACTAGATCGACTAAATCAAGGGTTCCGGCTAGTGCAGCTTTACAACAGCAGAGGAGAGATAATGATGCACCGAAAGATCCTTTTGAAATTCAAGATCAGTTGGGGGTAGCAGGGACAGACTATAGGAGTTAAGTAGAATCAAAATAAGATCTTCATTCTAGTATCTCTAGAGAAATTCCTAGCCTTACTACATCCAACCTACTCCATAGTAGCACCAATCTCCTTGGCGACGCGAGCAAGCTTCTCAGAGTCTACCTTCTCTAGCTTCTCAGCCTTGTCAGGCAGAACAAATCCCTCAAATGGTTTACCGGTATCCTGAATCAAAGTTTCAATTCCCCGCCCATTCGCAACTGAAAAGAATTTCACAAAGGGGGATGCAAAGTCCAACTTGAATCCTTGATCGGCCGAGATCACCACCGTCTCACCATCGTGAAGCACATTCTCACCCGAAGAACCTTCTATCTCGACTTTGAGCTTCCCCTCGACGACAAAGAGGCAGTGATCCACGGTCGCGAACTTGACGTATGATTTGAAGATTGATCTCTCGTAGGCGCTTGACGATTCGATGCTTGAAATGGCAAATCTCCCTCCGTTCTGATTGGCAAGGATGAAGGGACGGGACAAGACGCCGCCGGCCATCCATCGCGGTCCTGTGTTTGACCGGAGGAAGTATGCCTGCAAAGGTTCACCTAGCTTATTCTCCGTTTCAAGCCAGTCGCTGAGCTCAGGAGGCTGAAAATCGTGAGCATAGTGAACATCGAATTTGTCCTTGGCAGCCAACATCATGGCCATTAACTTCTCTTCGTCCCTCTCCGACTGTTCCGGGAGCACCAGGCCATCGAACTCAATGCCTGAGAAGCGGAAGAAGTCGACCCAGTCACCTGGTGCAACAAGGTTAAACGTTTCGCTGTGAGGACCAAGCCACTGGGGATTGTGGATGACTTTCTATAACGGGTCTAAGTTTTACATTCGCTCAGTGCTTCAGGAGTATTTTTCACTTACCGGCGGCACGTAGGCAAAGTCACCTGGACCTAGGATGCGGCACTTGTCACCGGCCCATACCTTCAGAAAGCCCTTGATGACCAAAAACACATCATGGGCTTCCTCGTGCCAATGGAAGCCTGGCGGATCAGACAGAACTGAACCGCCAGCTAAGACAGCGAGACCACCGTTTGTCTGCTTTGAAGAAGCGAGAATACGGAAGACGCCCTTCCAACCTGGAAAGGTGATCTTTTCACCTGCCAGCTGAGGAAGAATGTAGCTCGTGCGAGAGTCAGGCGGGGTGGTGTGGACTGGGATAGACATTTTGCTTTGCCGTGCTGTTATTGAGATGAATTCCGAACGTGGATTGGATGAGTAGTGCCTATAAAGACTTAAGTAATCAGAAATGATACAAAACGAAAGGAGCTGGCACTTGAGATCATATATAGTAAATAGTGCATCAATAGAAATGGACTACCCCGGATCGCACAACGCCTGTGATTCTTACATAATGGAAATCTGATATCACTGTCTTACACGATTCTGCTCTGATCCTGGGGTAGTGAAGAGATCCGGGGAACGGTTACAGAGGCCGGCAAATAGTTCCGCAAGACTTAGCCTGTTCGAACTCAAAGACCTTGATACATAGCTGTTAGCTATTCTATTATCGGGCCTTGATAAATGTGGAACGGCTAGAGCAATCGGTACACAGTTCCGATAGCATAACAATGTTTAATAAAATCTGGAGCCGTTTAGTGCGCCGGGCTTTACTCTAATGTCCGAGTCGAAGAGCCACAATTGCACGCAATTCCGATTTGTCTAACCTGAAAGAGTATGATCTGCATCAGTGTTCTCGGAAACTTGAAAAAGCCGGGGCCCCGCAAACCCCACTCTACTGATTTGGTCTATTTGTAGCTCTTGGCTCGAGCTCTTGGAAACGAAAGTAGAAGATATAACCCAGACCTTTACGCGATCGATGGCAAGTCAATTAATTCCAAGCAAAGATCCTGTAGGAAATGAGTGCTCCAAGTCATTTCTCAGCGGTTTATAAGCAGGTTGATGGGGAGGACATCAATGCGCTCATTTACCTCCCGAACTCAGCTATTAACACGCCCAAGCCATGTCCAGTTAGTATGTAACCCCGCATAATAGAAGAGCCCTCAATGGATTGAGATGTGACCAGAAATATACTATATGCCTCAAAATGACATACAAAATAACTAATACCTTGCAGTTATTAATATACACGGCGGTGCCTTTATAGTAGGCTCATCCCGAATGGTCAATCAGGACCAGATCCAATACTGCTTAGAGCGCGGATGGATAACAGTTGTCCCAAACCATCGCCTTTGTCCCGGTGTCGACCTGCTTGAGGGTCCTATCACCGACTGCAGAGACCTGCTATCATGGATCTATGACAAGGGTCTTGAGAAAGCGATTGTTGAGAGCAGTCCACCAAATACTGATATTAGAATTGACTATGATCATGTCTTTGCGTCTGGAACATCTTCTGGCGGGCACCTAAGTTTATGTCTTGTGAGTAAAACTGAGACATGTTATGTGACTCTTGCTTACATAAATCACAGGGCTTTGACGTTCCACGGCCGCCAGCAGCGATCTTTGATATTTACGGCCCCTGCTATTTCAACCATCCTTTCTGGAAGTCTGAGATTGCTCCTTTGGCTTCCAAGATCCCTAAGGGTTTAACCCCCGAGTTCAAGAACCAAGTATATCAGCAGCGACCAATTCCTATAGAGGCTGGCTTTTCCCTCGAGGGTCAAGCGAAGGCTCAAGGGCCTGACTTTAGCGACCCTAGGCAGGCCTTTTGCTTGTCGAGTATTGCCGATGGCCGGCTTCTCGACGTGGTCTTTCCTTCGGGCGACTGGAAAAAAGTCGACCCCTTGCTGAACATCAGCCAATCATTCCCTCCTACATTCATCGTGCACGGCGATGCAGATACAATGGTGCCACTTGAGCTGAGTCTTGAGCTCTACTCTACCTTGAAGGAGTCTGGGGTGCAGTGTGGAATGCGTGTCATACCGGGCGAAGAACACACTTTTGCTGCTGGGATGAAGAAAGGGTCGGAAACATGGAACTTGCACCTCGAAGGATATACATTCTTAGAGAGTATAATTCAGAGGAAGTGAGTGAGATACTGTGGATACCTTATTTCGCGGATCATGGTTTAGGTATTGGATGACCCGTGGACATAGATCAGAGAGATAGATTAGAAGTGATTGTCGGCTAACTCTTAAGAATACATAGATTAAGGAGGTCTTCATTGCTCCTATTTAACTTCGCACAGTTTTCAATTCTTCTGCTAACCTGATCAAACCCTTAAATAAATTATAAAGAATAGATAAAAGCCCTATTTCCTTATTATTACAATAACAAGGGCCTTCGTTAGGTAACTTGGCCTAGCGGTAATCTTTACAGTTATAAGCCTGGGAGGTTAGCTACGATAGTGAAGCCTGTAACCTCTAAAGCCTTACATTTAAATCCTGCCTAGAAAGTCTAACAACAGGCCTATAAGCTAATTATTATGATAACGAGGGCCTTCGTTTTTGGGTATCTTAGCCTAGCGGTGATCTTCACATGTATATAGACAAAAGGTTGGATACCTCACTGGAGTAGCAAAATTACTGTCGTTTTATGGAGAATATCACAATGGACATGGCCCTTTTGCTATAAACTTTGGTTAAATTTGCTCTGAGCGGATCCTCAGCCACATTGTTGTACCACTCTCTCTTACAAGTCTCCCTGCTTGCCTCGTGTCTCTTGAACCAGCACTCTATCACGCGCGCAGCCTTTGCTTTGCTCATTACAGCAATAGTTCCGCTTTAACACCCCGTATTATCAAGCATGAATGCTCCGCCATCCGCAGAGAGGTCCATCCGCTTCCCCCGCAGTGGGTCCCAGGATCCCGGGAGTTACTAACGGAACGTCGATTCCTCGGATCTGCTTCGGCTTTTTACTTGATTCACCGTCCCGGACTTAACAAATTCCCGACCAACCAGGTTCAGTCCGTACCTGTCGTGTGGCACAGCTACTGTATGTGTTGACGCAGCTTCGCTGGCTAGTCGTTCCGACACATGTCATCTAGCTCACCTAAAGTGGATGGTCTAGACAAGCCAGGTGGAGCTTCCGAGGAAATTACTTCGGAAGAGGAGGGACGCTTAGTCTCAAGTACATGATAGAGAGTGGATAAAACAACATCTCTCGGTTTCGACCATGTTGCGTTGTTCACAGTTCCGGCGCATCTATTCTTCTACTTCGTGATGCCATACCTTTAAATCAAAGCATTGTCAAATCAGCATATCCCTACTTCAAGTCATCTTTATCCTCTCTTCATCGTCAAAGAAGTATATCGCATTCAAAATGGCGTCTTGGAAGCGTATGCCCATTCAACATCTTCCAGATTGAACTTCTCTAACCCAAAACTGATAGGACTAGCAAGATTTGTCCCAAAAGGATACCCCTCCAGGGTTATTATTGGAGAGCCCGAAAATCACAAGGTTGATATTGGGCTTGCGCTATATAAAGGCGAAACCGTCAAGGCGAGAGTCTTCAACGGCAACTCAGTGCTCGAGGCGGGTGCACCCTCCGGAGAAGTCGTCGAGATCGACCGCGTGCTATCGCCTCTGACACAGGCTGAAGTGGGAACAATTAGATGCATTGGCTTAAATGTGAGAGGCTGAAAAAGTTACAGCCATTCATCTGTAAGAAGTGTTTGATTCGGTAGCGCTGACGAGAGGTCCAGTACAAACAACACGCAGCCGAAGCCGGGTTGGACCCCCCTACTGTACCGACAGTTTTCATGTAGCCACCATTCCCATTCTTGAGTCTATGGATATATCCCTAACTTTTTCAAAGGAAACCAGATACATCCCTCGGCGACCCTTATCCCGCACGCACCATTGTACCCAAAATAACCCAAGTAGACGACTGCGGTGACTACGAGAGCGAGCTCGCAATTGTCATCGGCAAAGAGTGCAAAAACGTGTCTGAAGCCGACGCTTATGATTACGTGCTAGGCTACACGGCGGCCAACGATGTAAGTTCCAGAACGAGTCAGTTTGCGCAGAGCCAGTGGAGTTTCAGCAAGAGTTTTGATGGCGCATGTCCAATTGGTATGTTTTATCATGAATCATCCACCCTCTGTGTAGTGTTAATGGAGATAAAAATCAAGGGCCAGTAATCGTATCCAAATCTCTTATCCCTGATCCTCAGCAACTCACCGTCCGGGGTTTGATGAATGGACAAGTGATGCAGGAAGGCAGCACAGACGATTTGATCTTCAACGTGCCGAGGATAGTCAGTTTCTTGAGTCAGAGCACGACGATGAAGCCGGGCACTATTATTATCACAGGGACGCCGGCGGGTGTGGGCATGGCACGGAAGCCAAAGGTGACAATCAAGGAGAATGATGTTTTTTTCGTGGAGATTTTGCCGTATATTGGGACGCTGGTTAATGTTTTCAAGAATGAGGAATGATTAAGATAGGGAATCGGATGACACTTTATTTCCATTTCTCCTAGATTTCAGGCCGACTTTCCTGATTGGAATACTGACAGTAAAAACAATACATCGGTACTTTTCCTGAGCCTCATGTTCGCATGTGTAATTAGTATGTATACACTCTACTTTCAGGTATTAGCTTGAAGCTTCGAATCTCAGTATCAAGAGAAACGATTATATCCTCTGTGTCGGCAGCATTGTCCATTGTATCAATGCCCTTCGGCGTATTGTAGTGCAATCCAACTCTTAACCTCTCTTCTCAATGACACATTCGTAAAGGTTATATACCAACCCATATAAGCATCAAATATGACGCCTCTCGTTACTACCGCGAGTAATTATCTAGATTGATAGCATAATGATCGCAAGACCTAAATTAAAAAGAGCTGTTTTGCACAAGACTTATCATCCACAAGCAGCTGGTAACCTAGCATGTGGGGCTAATAACGACTCCCTGATGGAAAGACTTGTAGTGCTCTCGCAAGATCGATGCTACCACTTGAGCCGCTGGCCAGTTGAAACCATCCAGAGTGTTTGTAGACTCAAGAATCAGCCTCCGCCCTGCCCCCTCATCCCAGAGACACCCTACACCACCAAGATACAGACGTCTATCCTCGTTATTATTGATCCATTCTTTCGTGTCGTCATTTCCATCATCCAATCGAACTGTCAACAACAAATCCATATTATTCACTTCTGGCCTGTTCCCTAGCTCAATCCAGGCCCATATAAGCAGCGTTGCCACCAAGAACCCCATTGTCTCATGCTGCGCTCCTGTCTTTCCCTTTCGAATCATTGACCACGCTTTACAAGCATGTGTAAGGGCTGTCCGCGCTTCGCTTTTGCTTTGGATCCAGGTTCGCAACTTCGCGGTTACAATGGCCCTTTGGGTCATGTCTGCACGCCAACCGGAGAATGCATAAAGTTCTTGAACTGGTGAATATATGAACATTGATAGTAAGTGGGAGAGACTCTCGACAGCACCAGAGAGCCTTGAAGGTGGCAGCGTCTTAGCATGGTCCTGGAGGATGTCAAGGTAGATGGTTGCACGATCGAGCTTTTCGGCGTGGTATTTAACCCCAATACTCAGTAGTAGTGTGTTGAAAGGGTCTGAGTTGTCAATCTTTTGAGTGCGATAAAATTCGAAAAGCACTGTTTGGAAAGGCACGGGCTTGAAGATCGCTATGGCAAACGTGTCAGCTA
Organism: Fusarium sororula; assembly: GCA_017579625.1. Taxonomy (NCBI): domain Eukaryota; kingdom Fungi; phylum Ascomycota; class Sordariomycetes; order Hypocreales; family Nectriaceae; genus Fusarium; species Fusarium sororula. Next base: position 243,640 of record JACWFA010000031.1, on the reverse strand, counting down.
TTTCGGTGACCTTTTCTACGAAGTAACCTTACGCATATTTTGATGCTTCTTCCATGCTTCCTGGCACGAGGCTTCCCAAAGTGTTGGATGAAAGGGAGCGGGTAATTGTAGGCAGTCTATGGTGACTATCCCTAGGCCTGACCAGAAGCAGCTGTATTGGCAATCCAGAATCTAGTCATTCATTAGAAATCACTGCCAATGGTACATCGCATAGTGGATGTGCAAGTTAACTCACCCAAACTGAGTAGAATAAGCGTCGTAGACTCTCCTTCTTGATCCATTCGACCCAATTCTCCTGCCCAGACTTTTCAGTTCCAAGAAATCGACCAAAAGCGTCAAAGTTAGTCTGACAGGCCATCTTTCGACACAATGTCTCGAGTAGTGCCCTGGTGGTAGGTACAGCCTCAGTAAGTGTTGCTTCCGGCGCAAACATCATACCAAGTTGACTGAGAAGAACAGCCTGTACGAAGGAAATTTCGGGCTGAGAAGTTCGGACCCTTTCAGACTAATCACAACGTTAAGACCTAGATATCAAAATCCTGAGACTATTTCAGTCATACCTGTACATGTATGGCTCTTCGTAGGAACTCGAGCAGGGTGAAGGATGCCATTCTCGAGTTTGCTGCCTGAGAAAATATACACCCAATTGCAGCCACGCTAAGAGACAGAATCCATTGATCTTTTTGGGGGGCAAAAGATGCTTTATGGAGGAACGGCAGAAGAGAATGAAACTCTTCGAAATACACCTGTATAAAGGTATTGAGATGAGTAATTGGTGGAAAACCGCTGGATGTGAAAGAGGACCAGTACTCGTCATCTCGGTTGTAACGCGCAAAATGATTCGTCATTTCTTGGTACACGTCTTCCTTCAAGCGCGGCACATGGCAGTAATCCTCTGCGCGCCAGGCATCGGAATCTTGGTCAATACAATCATTTGTTGCTGAAACGCTCCTATCACTTGACCTTTCATCTGAGGGATTGGGGGATATGAAGGTTTCAGTCAAGCTTGGTGCTGTGACTTCTGATATAAGTCTACTAGCTTCGGTTTCGCTTGAAGCTGGCGGTGGCTTGTTCTGTGGTGAGACGGCAAGCTCAGGATCCGTCGTTTGAGGCAGTGAGAACTGCAGTGCTGAAGGCGATGACAAATTGGGCATATCTCCCAGGGAGAAATAACTTTCTAAGCCATAAAAGGCTCCTGAGTGACTAGAACCTGGATCTTCAAGGTCTCCGTACACATCAAAAACAGGCCCGACATTTTGATCTAGGGCCAGGGAAGGCTGAGATGACAGCCCGGTGAATGATTCAATACTACTTTCCGTCCAGGATGGGAGTGCAGAACTGCTTTGTGACGCACTCTCAAACTGTTGAGAGGTGATATCTGGCTGATTGTAGAATCCAGTGTGGATTGTCACATTGGTCAGAGTCTGATCTTGACTGGCAACAGAACTCTGCGTGTTCTGAGACGCACGTCGGTTTTTTGACGGTGGATACGAACAATCTAACCGCTTCGACGTACATCTACTACAGGGAAGCTGACCATCGCAACGCTGTTTCGACTTTGCGCACTGCAAGCATGCCTGAGTAACGTACGGTGTTCTGTGTTGCTTCGATGGTGGAGTCTCGGACGAATCATGAATCTGCATGTGCCGAACGAGGATGTCTCTGTTGATGCATGTCAGCCTGGGGTACTATCAGTAGAGAGGCCGTTGTTTCGTCGCACTTCCGAGAGAATGAGGCGGTGCATTCACCGCAAGAGAATGGTCGCAGACCCATGTGTCCCTCCCTATGGCGGTGAAGATGCTCACTCCTGACGAAGACGGCCCAGCATTCGGGACACACAAGACTCATTCCGGTCGCAGCGCGTCGGAACTCAGATTCAAGGCTATAATGAAGTCCAAAGATCGGAATGTCTGGAGATAAAAGAGATTATGATGCGGGGTTGATGTTGCTTTGGTGTAGCGTGGTCTACCCCGGAATATCATGCTCAACCCCGCATTTTAGTGGCACTAGTGTCCCTGATGCCGGATGGACTGCCACCCGATGATTAAACATAATTCGGTAAATTCATACACTACCCATACCCTTTAAATAATATACACTTATTAATTAACATTAATATTATTAGTTTATAAGCGTAAAACTCGCATTTAAAATATATTACTGATATTCTTATATAATTAAGTATATAAATTAATAATTTGTAATTAAATTTAAAAACCTACCCTATTCCCTTTCCCGCTGCAAAGTAGCCAGAGGGGATGGGCTAGTCTAAGACCCCGAGCCCGAATAATGTACCGGCGGTAGATCGGCGAACTCCACCCCCGCAATTCCGAAAAACTTAACATAGTCGGAAATGAGAGATGCTCTAGGTTAGACGAGGTGCTGACCCCCGAACTAAGATCTAGACGAATCAGAGAATGAAGAAGAGTCCCCAGACTTTTTCACGAAATGGTAGATTTCAACTGGATCCGAGACCAGGCCCCCAAGCTAGAGACCCGTGGAAGCTTTAGTTTGCTAACTGTTAGTTCCGAAACGTCTAGCCCTAGTTGTTCTAAGGAGTTGTAGAATGCACCTTTTGCGGATAAGAGACATGAGATTCCAAGTTAGGAAAGACGACACAGCAGGCCAGCCATGGCCACTTAATCTCTGAGCTAATTTATATATACTGTGGCTAAGATCCGTGGGTTAAGACTTGTCTGGTCACATTCTTAAGTCTCCGATTTCATACTACTGGCAACCTCACCACAAAAAGGATCTTATAAAGCACAGCCCTCAAAATGCATATTCTTGGTCTCTGCAATGGTTCCATTCATGGAAACTCTGAGATCTTGCTCAAAGCAGCCTTGAAAGCAGCAGCAGCTACAGATTCATCAATTTCTGTCTCTTGGATTCATGTACCTTCAGTGGTGCTGCCAAGGCAACACCTACCCTTCAGGGCTGATCCATCTATGGTACCGTATCGCGATGATGGAAAAGATCAACCATCCGGCAAAGGAGAGCCTGACGACCGCGAGGCTGTCTTTAAAGCTATCATGGATGCTGATGCCATTATCATCGCCACTCCGGTATACAGCCACCAGCCTGCTGGAACTCTCAAAGCTCTCACGGACGCCATACTTGGACCCTACGCCGATGTATCAATGGCGTACGATCTAAGGAGTCGACAGGAAAATGGGGATGAGTCTGTGAAAGACTTAGAAGTTGATCAGCGAGCCTTCAGGCCTCGTGTGGCTGGGTTTATTGGGGTTGGTGCGTCTAACCCTACATTCCCGGAGCAGTGGACAATGGCTCTACCAACGTTGCAGACGTGTATATACCCTATCCACTCCCGCGTGGTTGATCAAGTTGTGCTGTCTGGGTATGCAAGCCCAGGAGCTGTATTGGCGGATTCTGGAACTGCTGTTGGCCGTGCCGAGCTCTTGGGTCGTCGTGTGGCTAGTCAGATGGGAAAGCCATACGACGAGGCCCAGTATCTAGGGCCACAAGAGAGCGACAGTTGTCCTTACTGCCATTTGCTCAAGATTGAGTTCCGCGAAGGAAACAATGTTGTCTGCATCACATGTGGTGCAAATGGCATTCTGGAACTGGGACCTGAGGGCAATGTTCGACCGAAATGGGAGGAGGACTCAACTGTTAGTTGTATGACGTTGAAAGGTAAACTGCAACACCGATATGACATCCGAGATAAAATGAGGCTGGAGCAACCAAAGCTTGCATCTATTTCTTCTGCTTTTGCGAAGTGGAAGAGTTGGGAATTCCCTCTGGTCCCTCTTCCTAGCCTCCAGGGAAGGATTACAGGGCGTTTATAAACTCTTATCGTTGATCTTCCTTATGTAGTTAGCTTTAAACGAGCACCGGATCTGCATTTATCATCGAGAATTTCCTGAATTATCCTTTTTCTCTAGATTGATCAAGAACTGTGGTTCATATTTGCAAGATGCTCTTTGTTATGTAGTAACTGAAAGCTGTAGATACAGCTTCGGGGCTGAGAGAGGAATATTGCCTCACCCACAGTGCTACTCTCAATAGGCTCCATTGCCCATAAGCTTTTGGCAAATAGTGTAAATACCATTTCCTAGTACTAATCGTAACTGCTAGTAAACCTACTAGGTAGGGTCCGCGGATTTTGAGCTATACCAAGCTTGGAATGTGTCTGCCAGATTAGCACGCAGAGTCGAGATGCTCCGGACCCAAGTCCAACCCGTGCGTATCCCTGGTTGCACGAGTACCAAAGATTGGTTGGCTGTGGTGTGAGTGAGCCCGAGATTGTGGGTATCGGAATGAGGATTCTGTAAGTCGCCTAGTCGCCGAGGATCCTCTTGACTCTAAATCCTTTTACTCCATTTTTGGTCCGAGAGTCCGATGCATACGGCACTATCCCGCGCGAGCTACTTGAGATCTCTGGTCTTCCTCGGAATGTCTAGCGCGATGTTCGAAATCGCGGGGAAGGTACACGTGTTCCGGGGAAGGTCAAAGACTCTAATTCAGTGGAACACATCTCGAGCCAGCGACGTGATGGGGTTTAGAGGGTACCCCGCATTTTACGATCTATTGCGTGGACTACCGGGCCCTTTTACAGCCCGGAACATGAATATATAATGCACAGCTGGCCCAAAGATAGAGCTTTTTCACCGCACACATTTATCCACTCCGCCATTTTCGCCTTTTCCGTTTGAACTTGATACACTGAGCTTAGATACCATGGCCGACGAATCCTTCCAGCAAGTCAAACGCCGGCAAACAGCTGTCAACCAGAAGAACCTACAAATCTTTCTCCAGCAGCAGAAAGATCTTCCCTATTCTCTTCCATCTTCATCTGATTTCGCCGAGCTTACCAACATTGGGCTCTTGACCAATAATAACATTCCCTGGGCTGTCGTTCGCCCAGAAAATTCCCTCCAAGTCGCCAGAGTTGTTCCATATCTTGTTGCCAACCAAATTCCTTTTACTGTACGATCAGGCGGTAATAACTTTTTCGGAAAGTCTCAGATCAGCAATTCGGTCTGTATCGACTTACGTTCCATCTCCTTTTGCGAAGTAAACCATGATGGAAAGACGGCCCGAGTCGGAGGCGGTATCCTCTTTGAGAAGCTCATTGGCGATCTGCAGAGCAAGGGCTACTCGACTGTAACGGGCATGGTGCCTCCTATTGGATTTGTGGGGTGGTCTTGTTATGGAGGGTATGGGCCTTTTGGCTGGCTTCATGGTTTGGGGCATGAGTCAATCCTCGGCGCTAAAATTGTAGATTGGCACGGTCGCATCATCGACGCCGACGCTCATCTCCTCAAAGGAATTCGAGGAGCCGGAGGAGGTTTTGGGGTCATAGTAGAATTGACCATCAGAATCTTTCCACAGGGAAGTGTAAGTTATCCTTGTTTTACTTTATGTTATCAACATACGCACGCGCACAGAACAATAACTAAGTTGACTACAAGCTCCTCTCTGGACAAATATTCTTCGACGAGTCAAAGTTAAAGAATACAGTGGCCAATATCTGCCGCGAGACACAACGGCAGTTATCCCGGGATCCATCAGAGAGTCTTTACATGGCACCCTTGTTCGTCGTCACGCCACTGAGCAAGGCTCCCTTCTGCCATGTTATGTGGCTGCATGAAGATCAGGAGCAAGGCAAAAGGGAACTCGAAAAGGTTACCAAGCTGGGCCCGTTTGTTCACACGACAGTGAAAAGAACAACGCACTTAGGCGCGCTAGATGACTTCAGACATGGCTTCGCCATGCCCGGAATGATTGGTAATGTCGGTACCATAAGCATCTTGTCATTGACAGACGAAGTCATCGACGTGATTGCACATCATGTCGACATCATGCCCAATGAAGTTGGACTGGGTTTTGCGATCCACAGCGCCAGGGAGGCTTCCAGCGACGCAGCTCAAGCATCTTGCTTCCCGGCGACAGAGCGCCATTTCATGCTTGAGTTCCTGGGTTGCGCTGACTCGGAGGAAAAGGTCAAATTGACTGATAAATGGCTCAAGGATTTCATGGATGCCATCAGAGGAACTGACCAGGCCAACATTCTTCCTAGCACATATATCAACTTAACTGCGCCTGGCCAAAACACGCTAAGACGAGCCTATGGGTCAAACTATGACTTCCTCATGAGCCTGAAGAAGAAATACGACCCGCGTGGGGTATTCAACACTGCGCCCCCGTTCGCGACATTAGCCTCAGATGAGGAGCTCTTGTGTAGTGGGATGATCAAGCTTTAGGGGCGTGATAGTAGTGTGAATATAAAGCCTATATAAGTATATAACTAGTAACTTGTTACCATTATAAATTTGCGCTCTGTGTTACCAAGTGGTCGAAGGGAGATATATAAAGCTCACTTAATAGTCACCTATAAGTGAAACTTTACAGACAGGTTAACCCATAGCCTAAGATATAGGCCGCTCATGCAAATGCCATATCCTAATGTTCTATGTGTCCTTCACCGGATCTAACCCCCGGTCTCGGATGAAAGCTGTGCCAAGTAAGCATAGCCCAATTAAAGGAATCTGCAGTATGAACACGCTATGACTCGCTGACATGTATGCATCCAGAACCGCAGGGACTTGACGCATCGACTCCGGCAGCACGTATGTTGAGCTGGCGAGGCTCTTGTACTCTGTTGGCAGAGTAGCGCGTAATTGAGCTTGAAGAACTGCTGCAGAGACAGCTAGACCGCATGCACCTCCGATACAACGATAGAAATTCCTGTTGGAGATGATGACTGCGCGACGGCTCTTGGGAGAATGGGCCTGTAGTGCTATCAAAGTCGGTTGGAAGATACACCCGACTCCTGTTCCGACAATGGCTAGTATCACAGCAATCACAGCAGGGCTACTATGTCTCGTGAAGAGTAGCGCAAGGCCTGCTCCTCTGATAAATGCGTCAGTAACTGATTCGAACAGGAACGGAAGGGTCAAGAGCTTACAGCGTCCATGTAGCAAAGCCGAATATGATCACCTCGCCGTACCGGAGGCGGCGACTGATGTATTGCCCCGAACCAATAGAAGCAATCATTTGCGCTGCCACCAACGGGGTGTAAACCGCTGCTGATTTGATCGCACTGTACTGGTGAGGGTTCTGGAGATAGAGCGGAACGTAGTAGAGGTAGGATTGGTAAACAGCACCGAGCAGACAGTTCTGGGCAAGCATGATGGCGAGGCTTGAGTTCTTGTAGATATCAACTAAGGTGGAATTGTCAGCCGTATTCATCTTAGAAACTAGGTTCCTCTTACTGGGCATCATTGGAAGCTTTGCCATCTTCCATTCCCAGCCTATAAAGGCTATGAAAAGCGCACCGCCAACCGCAAGGAAGCTTATAGAGAGTGGCGAGTCCCATGAGAAGTATGAACCACCTTGATCATGATCAAAATTAGTGACAGCAGTTTTCGTGGAATTTCGGGTCTTACCTCCAGAGATAGGGATCAGAAGCAGTACAATACCAGCGCCCGATACCAGTGAGCCAACCCAGTCAATTTTGGAAATTCCTTCCCAAAAGCCAATAGTCGGCGGCTTGGAGGGGAGATATAAATAGGACAAAACCGCGGTGATGAAAGACAACGGGGTCAACAGCCAGAAGAAGGCTCTCCATGATGACTTTTGCATCATACCAGCGGCAATGAAAGGTCCAATCACATTGCCCAACCCAACAGTGCCTCCAACCACTCCTTGAATCTTTCCTCTCTGCTCGAGAGTGACGATATCCGAGATGATGATGTTGACTAGGTTCTGAACACCACCGCCGCCGATACCGGCGATAGCCCGAGAGATGTAGAACATGATGGCATTCTGACTCAACGAGCAGAGCAAATCTGCGACACAGAGCAATAGCGCTGCAGATACGAAAATAACCTTGCGTCCAAAAACATCAGAGAGTCTTCCGTAGAGCATCTGAAAACAGGTGTTGGCGATCAAGCTTGACGTGCCAGCCCATGAGATGGTAGCTCCGGCGTCTAGATCTTTCGCAATAGTGGGGATAATTACCGATATGCCATTTTGATCAATTATGACTAGGAGTAGAGCCGCGGAGAGGGTGGCGAGGGCGGTGACGAGTTGTCGTCGAGGTAAGAGATTTACCTGGTCGTGGAGAGCTTTTTCGTCCTTTGTGAGTACCATCTTGTTCTGTGCATTGAGAAAGAATAAGTGAATAATTGGATTTTTGAGTCAATTGGCGCATTATGACTGTTTCGCCAAGTTCGCCTTCGGCTATTCCCAAACAGTGATGCGAGCCACAATTATATCGGACCTTGTCCGCGGGATTTCTCCGAATGATACCCTAGTGTCTTAGCCTTCAGACGATGCAAAGGCAATATAGGAATAAAGAACACGGAGGATAATAAATATAATTAAGGTTAACTATATAAATATCAACTTTTATTATCAGCTTTCTAGCGAGGGCATGCTATCCGATATTCTACCCATAAGTGGTTTCTCCTGGCACCAGGACAGTCACTGAAGGCGTTATCATGTCGGCGTTAGTGATGGTAACGGCGACTGTTTGGTACTCAGTGGCAGTAAGATAATCCATATTGGTAGCAATGATAGTTTCGAGATCAGTTGCTAAGGACGTATCCACATCGGTAGTATAGACAGTGTTGTAGTTTGTAACATCAACGGTGTTGACGTTAGTAATAGTTACGATCTCTACTTCAGTGACGGTGATGATGACAGGCCATGTGACAGTAAAACTCTTGAGATCGCTGATGGTTACGGTCCTGTAATCTGTCTCGGTTCTTGTCTTGAAGTCGGTTATACTGATAGTCCTTTGAGAGGTGACAGTAACGTAGTCTGTTATCTTGTAGTAGGCCTTCGTAAAGCTCTTTACTGTGGACGTGAATATCTTGACCTCAGCAGCATTTATTGTTGTAGTAGCAGGCGCAGCTGGTTTGTTGGTGATGTGGCATGAACAGGCACTGCTCACGTCGTTAGCGCCCTTGAGTGGCAAGTATGCTGGGACTTTTTTATCCACTTGTGCGGCTCGTTTCGCGGGCTAAAGAGCAGAGTTAGTTAAATCCAGAACAGGAACAGGAAGTTGCAGGGATTTGACATACCTTTACTTCTGCAGGGCAGACTATGTCGGAGAAGAAAAAGACGGAAGTACTGCTCCTTCTGAAGATGAGATACCTGGTAATCGTTAATACTATACTAGCACGTGCAACGTGATATTTTCTGTAAATTCAGAGACAAACAGTGCGAAGGTATACTGACAGCTGGGCCTTAACGCATTGACATGAATTGGAAGAATAGACAAAGCTCGCAGCTCCAGTTATGGTCGAACAATACGCTTTGCAGTCGTTAAAGGTTGGTTTGCTATTGTCTGTAGCTATGGTATATCCACTTTTCATGAAGCCCTTGGCGCCACAGATGATTGCTAAGAGGCATTAGTTAGTCTGTCTCTATGAACGCTATAGTCCCAGAAGATCTTACGGTATGGCACCGTTGCTGTGGCTGGTTCCGCTCTGTTGAATATTAGTACCTTACTTCTTCTTGAATTAGATCCTGTGATGGCTTACGTGCTCCTATACTAGGTATTAGTCATTTAAGCTTCACCAACTGTATGGTTAGATCAACAACTCACGTAACAGTAACTGTAGTCGGAAGTTCCTCAGTGATCTGTATGGTGGCAATGCTTGTGATATCCGTGGTAGATGTCTCGTAAATAGTAGCTGTAACGGTACTAGTAACGCGCTGTGTCACTTGCTGTGTCACTTGTACGACAGCACTCTGAGTAACTTGTGCTGTGTCTGTACTGGTAACGTCATCGGTCTGGGAAGTTGTTATCATCTGAGTCTTGAAATCGGTGACACTAGCAGTGCTTGTTTTTGTAACTGTCATGGACGCGGTCCTTGTTACTATTGTCCTGGCGATATGGTTGACTATAAAGCGGACTGGTTTAACAACAACCATCCTGACAGGTTGTGTGATCCATTTCGTTGTCGAGGTTGTAATGACAGGCGTGATAGTTGAAGTTTTGGTGACTTGGAGATACGTCGAACAGAAAGCAGACCCGTCTGCCTTGTTCTTTCTGAGAGCTACAAGATCTTGGTCGCTATCTCTGCAAACTGAAACGGCACTTAAGTATCAGCTTAGAAATTTCCATAGTAAGCCTTGGTTATCCTGCGGTTCTGCATACCTATTGCTCTTGTGTCAAGGCCATCTTGGGGCCCGCCGCCGCCAGCTGGGAACGGGCTAACTGCACTGACGAACAGTAGCACCAGTATGGCTGTTAAAGTTTGCATTTTGGATGATGTATTAGGCAGAGTGAAGAAAGGTATAAGAGAGATTCACAGAAAGAGAAAATAATTACAAGGATACTGATTTAATATATATTCTCTTACCATGTTACTGAGAACGGCCCGCCTAATCCCTAATTGCTTCGTTATCGCCAAGATCTCCCTCAACAACTAACTAGATCAAGCTAACTCAATGTTACATAACATCTAGACTGTTCTAACAATCCGGACTGGGGGCAAGCGCTACTAATAATTATTTAAAAAAAAAAATTTACTATTGCTTGCATTCCTGCTCTTTGGAATGAGAGCTATTTAGTTTCTCTACCAGTTTCCCAATCTGCCGGGTCGCTTCTTTGAACTCTGCTAGCTAACGAGTATGAACTTGATATTCAGTGGGGCGCATGGCGTTGGTGCATTATCTAGGTTTTGGCTACCACCACTTACTGTTAGCCGTTGAACTCGTTTTCGAATTTTGGGATTTGGTGCGCTTTGATATACCCAACCAGAGTCTAGAAACTGGGTTCTAGGTTCTGTCTGCGGATTTAAGCTCCCAGCCACGAGCCTCGACTCCAAATGGAACATCCAAATCTAAAAACGGCATATCAAGACTGTTACCTGTTGGTCGCAGCTTACTTGGTTGCCCCATATCGACATTTCAAGAAGCTTTTCGTCCTGGTGCCGGAGCTACGAACATTCCAGGAGGATAGGAACACCGCCGGTGCGTCTTGTCCATGTCCAAGACCATCAAATAGGCTCTCCTCCGGCAACGTCTTTGGTTCTAGCCATAACAGTGTTACCCTCTCTTTCTTCTCCATGGGCATGTATTCATCTTTGCGGTCAAGGCGATCGCTGTCGAGAGAATGTTTCGTCGCTGCAGCACAGGCTGTTCGTCCAGCCCGTTCTACACGAAATGACAAACGAGTCGCAGGGCGGGCGGAAATTCTGGCAGGTGTATCGTAGCGCTTAGCGAAAGGGAGAGAAGTGATGACACGGCTTAGGAGTGTTGCTCCGGGTGACAAGCGATGGATCGGGGTTCTAGACAAGTCCGCGGGCTTCATCCGATGACTTGGCACGACGGCCAGGAACAGTTGTAAACAGAGGATACAGACTAGTATATGTTTCTTTACACAATAATATCTAAGTCTCGCCAAGGTCGCGATTGAGTCAAATCTCAAGTTTCACACCAATCTCAGACTTTGGTGGCCATTTCACCCTCTTCTCCGCCTGAACATACAAATTGTTGGGCCGAATCAGCTGGAAGTACGGATCATACTCAATAGGTCCATCCTGCGCCAAGCTGAACTTGTACCGATAAACAAGCTTCGGCAAAAACACCTTGATCTCCTGCAGCGCAAAGTTGAAGCCCACGCACATTCTTGGTCCTGTCGCGAATGGGATGTAAGAGCCGGGAGGTCGATTCTTGACCTGTTCTGTGTCCCAGCGATCAGGGTTAAAGCGCCCGGGATTCTCCCATACGTCCTTATTATTATGCATATGATGCAGTGCTGAGATGACAATTGCACCTTTAGGGAGTTTGTAACCTCCTGGGAGGATCATATCAACCTTTGCAGTGCGAGCGGGCTGGAAGGAGGGGTTGTGTAGGCGTTGAGTTTCCTTGATGAACTTATCAAGGAAATTGAGCTTATTGGTTGTGTCGGCCGTGACTTGGATATCGTAATCCCATTCGTTGTCTATGAGTTCCTGGAGAAGGCGTTCTTGGTTGCCTGGGTACTTGACAAGACTGTAGATCAACCAGGACAGCAAGGACGACGTGGTGGTGAAGCCAGCGCCGGTGGCTACGAGCAAGGTTGGCGCGAATTGGGATGGGGGTAGCTTGCTGCCTTTGTTGTCCTTGGCTCGAAGGAAGTAGTCTAGACGGTCAGTCAGGCCTGGAGCAAGTTCAGGTACACATATACAACTTACCGACAACGTTCTCAGCCTTGAGCGCTGCATCCTGAAGCTCCAGATCCTCTTGCCCCTTGGAAGCTCTGGCAATCGACTCCCCCATCATTTCCATGATCCTACCCACCGTATCTCTAAGCTTCTTAGGATCGCCAAACGGCATCTTGGCATACCAAGCGCCCATAGACGACACACGCTTATTCAACTCCAGGTTCTGAGCAATTTTGAGAACCATCTCGTGCAGCGGCGAGTCCACTTGCTCGAAATGCGCAAAGTCCATACCTAGAACAAGCTTACCCACTGCCTGCGAGCCAAGTTTCAGCATGTACTGGTAAACATTCCACGCCTCACCCTTTTCATCAAGCTCATCGAAGACTTTGAAGGACTGTTCAACTGTTCGCTGCATCGTGGGGGCATAATGACGAACTGCTTTTGGTCCGAGCGCAGGCGGGAGGAATTTATGAGCAAGGCGCCATTGTTCTGTGTCGGTATCTGCTAAAAAGACGCCTGCTTCTGGGTTCTTGATTGGGTGGAGGGGATGGCCGGGGACGATGTTCTTTGTGAAGTAGTGGTCTTCGGCGAGGAAGATGTTGGAGAGTTCGGCGCTGTTGGTCTGGTAGACGCGGTTGCCCATATTGTTTGTGACGAATAAGGATCCGTATTTCTCGAATAGACGCTGGTTGTTGCCAAGATGATCGGGGTAGACTTCGAGGTAGTTACCGAAGTATGGAATCCCAGCTGGGCCGGGGATATCACGAACAGCACTGCCGTCGATGGAGACTGCAACTGGCTCGTGTGTGTCTAGGACCTCGGATACTGCATTCAGCCTTTTGTCATTGTGAACACAGCCGACGCCTAAAACGTTCAAGTCAATCGCGTGGGTTTGAACTGCGGTTCAGTGAGACTCACCACTTGGTTTGACAATGGCAAAGTGAGATGCGACAATGTTCTGAAGCTCCTCAAAGTCTACGCCAGGCGGCAGCTCGACTTCTCTGGCTGTTGATGGGGCCTCGCCCAAGAGATAGAATTGTTTTGCTGGCATGATGATAATGATGAACTCAATGAAGACCAAGAATGTCTGCCTATAGTAATGAGATACCAAGAATATTTGGTTGTTATATGGATAGATTCCGGAAGCGAAAGCCTTGACGCGTACCACATGCAAGTACCCATTCTCGCCGTCTTGTTATTACACCGCAAGCAAGGATACGAAACCCAATGTGGAGAAAGAATATCTGTCGCCGCTCACAGCGTCAGGAATGACGTTGAAGGGCTGCATCGTAGAAACTTTATCGTAGCATCCGTGAATCTCTGGGCATACCAGCGTCTGCAGATTTCTGGGTCTGGTTACACCGTTGGTTATGATTGGATGATGAATACGAGTATATCGGAGAGATCCGTATCATGTCGGTACTCGCGCTCAGTATAATCGCGAACAAGATGCAATACCATGCCTTCTCTAGCCAATGGCTCGTTGTGTATTGCGTCAAGAGCGGAATTCGCTTTGTTTCACCGACTGCCTCCGGTCGAGGTGGATCATAGAGCGGGTCCACCTCGGTCGTAGGGGTCCACAGCGGGCCCTGAAACCTCGGCATTGTTGGGGACCCACTACGGAGCTGCACTCCGGCCCGCTGTGGGCACATGCAAATGGCGACATGATCTTCCAGATGAGTACTACGGTATCTGGCCAAGTCGCGGCCCCCTGATACGCAAGCACTGAGCTGTTTAAAGATTACGAGAGCCGTCTGCAATGAACCCCAGCCTCTGGTATTCTTGTTCAAGCTTTTTACAGTCATTGCGAAATACCGACCTCTTCAATCAACTGTGCCTATCTGTTACTGCATCTTACAATGGAGGAATATACGACCAAGCAGGTCGCTGAGCACAACAACCCTGACGATGCATGGCTAATCATTCACGGCCAGGGTGAGTTCCAACGACGATAGTTGCAACACTCGCTAACAGTATTCAGTCTATGACGTGACAAAGTACCTCGCAGACCATCCTGGTGGCGCCGATGTCCTCAACGAAGCAGCCGGTACAGACGCCAGCGAAGACTTTGACAACGCCGGACACTCGGAAGATGCCTTTGAGATCATGAAAGATTTGTGCGTTGGCAAGGTCCAGGGTTTTGAGAAGAAGAAGCCCAAGCTTAAGCCACTCGAACCTGTCAAGACAGTCGAGGTCCATACCGGAGCATCGTCACCAGTCTCGACATTGGTCAACTTGGGTTTCATCGTCGGTGCTGGTGCAGGCGCTTACTACTTGGCTCGCCGCCAAGGATTCACGCTCCCAGACTGGCTGTTGGCGTCGCTACGCAGTGACTCAGCTGGCTCAAGTTTCATCAAGGGCATCATTGTGGGAGGTGGTTCCCTCGCAGCTATCAATGCCGTCTTCGCACAGCGATTCACGAGTATGGCGATGAGGAGCAAGTCCTTCACGAGTTATCCTGCTCATATGAAGATCCATAAGCCAGCTGAACAAGATACCTTGCTGCAGAGAGGACTCTTGAACCCTGTTACCTACTCTCCCCTCCCGCTCAAGCAAAAGAAACTCATTGCACCAAATGTTTACCGCTTGACGTTCAGCCTTCCGACCGCGAGTACTGTTCTTGGCCTGCCTATTGGTCAGCACGTCACCATCAAGGCTGATGTGGATGGGGAGAGCGTCGCACGATCATATACACCAGTTTCCAACAACTCCGACCTTGGTGTTCTTGAACTGGTCATCAAGGTATACCCAGATGGCAAGCTTACAAGCAAGTATCTGGCCAAGCTTGAGGTCGGAGACAAGGTCCTCTTCAGAGGACCCAAGGGAGCAATGAGGTATCAACCAAATCATTGCAAGAAGATCGGCATGATCTCAGGTGGTACTGGTATCACACCAATGTTCCAGGTCATCCGTGCCATCTGCGAACATGACCGCGACACGACGCAGGTCTCTCTTATCTACGCAAACAAGACAGAGGAGGATATCCTGCTTCGGGAAGAGTTGGACAGATTCGCTAGGAAATACCCCAAGAACTTTAAGGTATATTATATGCTGGATCATCCGCCGGCGGGCTGGAAGTTTGGATCTGGGTATGTGACTCAGCAGCTGATGAAGGAGAAGCTCCCCTCGCCCGGCGTGGATTCAAAAGTGTTTCTGTGTGGGCCGCCGGGAATGGTGAATGCATCGAAGAAGGCACTTGTCGGCTTAGGTTTTGAACAGCCCGGCGCGTCTGCCAAGATGTCGGACCAGATCTTTTCATTTTAAGACTAGGTAGCAACCTGCCATCCGTTGATAAGCGAATATTTCAAATTGATACACTGCCATTTGTTGCCTTTGAGACGTCCCAATTATCATTAACTTCATTTGATACGCTCTGTGACGCATGAATGGAGAGAGAGCGTTTCCTTTCTGCCTTGATAGTGGCATGTAATCTGAGCGTAGCTGCTTCAGCCAAGACCCCACAATATGAGCTGCCATCAAATTATCCAACGCTACGGACTTGGCCGTTTCACTTTAACACGGAACAACCAATTACCTACCCCGCCTTGTGGGTCAAAGCTTCCGGCTGACCTTCCAGAATGTATTCAGATATCAATCCCAATCACAAGTAGAATGATTGGTCTGTTGTCAGTAAGTCTTGTTGCATCGATGTGGATGAGCCCATTCAATATTACCCATACCCTGAAAGAACATTTGATGATAGGGCGATCACAGTCCGCAAGACAATTCTACAAAATCTACGAGACACGGTTATAAAAGGCAACTCTCCTCTCCCTCCAGTCCATCTAGAAGCTACAAGACTTTCTTTCTAGCAATTATCTCCTTAAAAATTTACTTGAAACTATTCATTCCTTATTGCAGTCGCCAATATGCCGTTCACTGCTGGGTAACTTCTCCTCTTCGTCGCGAAGATCATCTCACCAGACGCAGCTGCTGACCTTTTTCCCCCCAGAGACATCTGCAAGATCATTTTCGCCATTATCCTCCCTCCTGTTGGCGTTTTCATGGAGCGGGGATGCGGGGGTGATTTTTGGATAAATTTGCTCCTGACAATTCTCTGTAAGTCTACACGCTCCACCAGAATATTACTTGCTAACTTGGTCAGTCTTCATTCCTGGCCTCATTCATGCTCTGTATATTATTCTGAAATATTAGGTGCTGCCAGGGAGGCAACGTATTCGGTACAATGGTTAAGGGTGTATGATTGCACTCGTTTTAAAGGACCTCAGGCCTAATTGTTTCCTTTTCTGGGATACTTTTCTGTATTCCGATATCTATCCTGAAAATTCATAATCAGTCAGGTTCCTCTCGCGGTAAAGACACAATGCGTAATCGAAGTGAGAAAGAGGAACTCATATGTTGAATATCTTGCCTTTTTACATCGTAATAATAATTAATACATCGAATTTTCGTTTAGCTAAATCTCTAATTAATCTTCGTAGACTTGTCAGGCTTGGCTACTGGTGAAACATTTTTGAGTCAACCGCCCTGCCCTGTAACGTCTCAAGAAGTGGGTACCATCTAAGCGTCCCAAATGGGCTTAGGCTGACTTCTTTCGCTACTATAATTGGCTTCCTCGTAAAATTCGCACTCGCAGTGCCCGATAGTAAGTGGGGCATTATATTGATCCTCCTAGAAAAACTCGGCTTGCTTAGGAGTCTCATTCTTCTTATAGGTTGCCTCGTGTTTACTGACACCGGCTTTGTACGTGCAACAATGGCCATCCAAGAACTTGTGACTGGCAAAGTCAAGCATAAGCGCGTCTCTGCTCCAAAAAGCCGCAATGGCTGTATCACATGGTATGTTTGCCCGTATCCCTTTTGCCCCAGTAGCTAATCCAACTGCAGCAAGTAAGTGGCGTTAGGTGCTTCTCTGGATCGACTACTCATACTTATAGGACTCGACATCTAAAATGCGACGAGGCGAAGCCGATATGTAATCGTTGCTCTGAGGATAAGGTCAAATGCGACGGTTACGTAATGCCCAAACCCAAAGCACCTCGCCGAAAGCACCGAAAGAAGGTTGCACCATCGATCGTTGATACACTTTCTTTATGCTTAACGATTGACGATATTCCATCATTGTCAACTTCCGAGCGTTTATACTTTCAGCACTTCCTACAGTTCACGACTACGCAGCTATCACTCTCTTCCGGTCCAACCAACTTCTGGCTTCGATACGCTCTACCCATAGGTTACCAGTTCGAGTCCATTCGATATAGTATGATTGCAGTTGGCGCCTCGCATCGTCTATTTATGGCGAGATCACTTGGCCACTCAGACGAGGACGGTCTTAAGAGCTTCGCAACGCACCAGTACAATAAGGCTATCGCGACTATTATACCAAGCATGACAGCTTCTCAAGACTTGCAGATTATCATGATATGCTGTCTACTCTTCATCTCGTTCGAAGGCCTGACTGGTCGTTATGACGAGCTGTTACAACATCTCAGTGCAGGAATCTCATTATTCAATTCGCCACTGTCGTCGTCAAACGGTGAGGACCGCGGGATGACGGCAAAGCTTGCCGAGATGTTCTGTCGGCTCGGAGTAGAGTCATCTAACTTTATGCAAAATGATCCAAGTGTCTCCGGGATGCGAAAGTGGTATCACACGAACAAAGCTCAGCACTCCCCGTCTCCCAAACCATTTAATAACCTTGATGAAGCGTCTTCTGCACTGCGTCATTTAGATGTTCTCTATGACGAAAAACCTTGGCACTATCAAGACAGCGATTATCCGGATAAAGCTCGCCTCAAGGAGGAAGCGACCAAGAAGCTTCAAGACGCTCTCAGTCAATGGACTGCCCGTCTTGACGCGTTTTACGAGGATCGGAAAGAGGATATAGTCATCGAGGGCGAGCAGCAGTACCGCAACTTACGGCTGCGCCAGCAATACTGGCAGATGGCTATCGACTCACACTCCACGAAAGAAGCGGCCGCCGATCCAAAGACTTTTGAGCCATTCCTGACAGTAGCCAGAGAAGCAGCCGCGCCTTTCATTGCTCTCAACCAGCCGACCTTTTCCCTCGATGGCGATCTGATCTCCGGCCTAGCTTTCGTCGCATCCACCACTACCGACGATGAGACGAAAGTACAGGCTCTTGATCTCTTGTGGCGATTAAATCGACGTGAAGGTCTTTTGGATAGCTACGATTTTGTTGAGTTGCATGAGCTTGCGAGAGCGCTTGAAACGTGCAATGAGCCTAAGTTTAACGCGAACTGGAAGCCGACGGCTGCGGCTGGGCTACCGACAATTATCGAGAGGTTACGAGAGAGTCTGGGATAATTAGATATCAAGCTAATTAATGTTATAGATGGCCTATTCTAACAAGTCATGTGGGTGAAATCTGGAGACGCGTCGAAACCTTTCCTGATAATAAACTTGCAGGGCAGCACATGGTGATTCTGAATTCTCGATAACAGGTCTCTGACAGAATGCTTCCCGATATTCAACGCGATGCAGGCTCTGCCTTTTGTTTTACCAAAATACTAATATAGAATTTTGGTACCGGATGAGAAAGGCATTAAATCGCTATCAGAGATCTGATCTTTAATTAAAGTGTCTTTACACAGTAATATTCGCTGACCCAATGTCTCATTCAATGGAGGTTCAGGGTAGCCAGCAGCTCACGTGAATGACGTCATTACAATGGCGATTTGTACTGCAAGTGAGTCTGACTTCTTCTTACCCAGCATGGGTGAGTCAGCGAGACCGTTGATGGGCCAAAATTGCATATGGCTGCATGTAAGAAGGGGAGAAGGCAACCGGAGGCTGTATGCTAAGCTTTCTGAAGTGGGAATGTGCTATTCTTCGAAGATTCTAGAGCCAGGGCCGACCCATATTTAGATGTGCCGAGGAGTGGAACCTTGAGGCTCAAGGCAAGGATGCTGTCGATCATTTTCATGTGGTCCAGATCTTGCTAGCGGAAGAAATGCGGAAATATGCCGAATTTGGCCTACGTCATGACGGAGCCGCACGGAGCGGACCATGATAAAATTGCTTATCTTGTGCTATTACGCGCTGAAGCATCGACGACCTCGGCTGCCCCACGCTTCAAAATAGTCCAGGCCGCCTTTCGTCACGGTCTGGGCTTGAGGCAATTTGGAAGCCTTATCATTGCATCCTGTATCTTCCGTCATGCCGTAAAAGCCGGTCCCGATCGGAGGTGACATGCACCGACAATCCGGATGGATTTGGACCGGAGATCGCCTCAAGTGTTAGACTATGTACGTGTCGAATGAATTCTTCAAAAACCTCCTTATAACTGGCCTTTCAGTCTAGTCCCATCATCTTGTAACTACTCCATATCACTATTATCTTACACACATTAATCCCTTCAAACGATTTGTGCCTCTTTCAGCATCTCACAGACGTTGCTCAACGATACCAGCATGGATGCTTTCACTCTTCCTACGACGGAGGGCCGCACAGTCGCCGTACTTGGTGGAGGCGTACTCGGGCGCCGCATCGCATGCGGATGGGCTGCAAGCAGATTTGACGTTGTCATTCGCGACCCAAGCCCTGAACAAAGTACTGCCGCCGTGGAATACTGCAACACGAGCATGTCCCTGTACTCCGACTCTGAAACAAGGGGATCTGTCACAGCTGTTGAAGACCTGGCTGAGGCTGTTGCCAAAGCATGGCTCGTCATCGAAGCTGTTCCAGAGAAGCTTCCTCTCAAGATCTCAACCTTTGCAGACTTGGAGAAGTTCACCTCAACCGACACCATCCTCTGCACTAACTCGTCATCTTACAAGTCCAGAGAGATGGTCGAGGGTCTCAAGCCAGAGACGAAACGACGCGTTCTCAACATGCACTATTACATGCCACCGGACAACATTGTCGTCGAGCTCATGACCGACGGCGAGACCCATCAGAGCATCTTTCCATTCCTGTATCAGAAACTCAAGGAGATCAAGTTTCACCCCTACGTCGCACTCAAAGAGTCAACTGGCTTGATCTTCAACCGTCTCTGGGCTGCCATCAAGCGCGAGGTGCTGAACATTCTGGCGGAAGACGTGTCTACCCCAGAGGAGATCGAGAAGCTTTGGAAGGAGATGTGGTCTGGCAATGAGAGTGGACCGGTCGAGATGATGGATGCTGTCGGTCTTGATACTGTGTCTTTCATTGAGCAGCATTACATTGCTGAGCGTGGCTTGCCTGATACGCCTGTCAAGTTCCTTCAGAAGTACATTGATGTGGGCAGGTTGGGAGCCAAATCTGACGAAGGTGGATTGCTCCCTCCAAGAAAAACTGCCGTGCCAGATCATGAAACCTCGCTCTACTTCTTAGACATTGGCTTGTCCAGCGGGAACGCAAAAGGTTATGCTTCAGCTGGACGCGTTTTGGTCGGCTCCAGTGACAGAAAACCGATGAAGACGCTTGTCTCAGGCCAGCGCTTGCCTGACGGTATCGACATCTCCAAGGCCACTGGAAAGCTCTTCTGGACCTGCATGGGCAACCCTTCGGCAAATGACGGTGCTGTTTTCAGCTGTAATCTCGATGGTACTGACCTAGAGGAGATTGTCCCTCAAGGGCTGGTTCATACACCAAAGCAACTGGCTGTCGACAACACCAACTCTAAGCTATACCTTGCTGATCGAGAGGGAATGAGGATCATGAGATGCAACTTCGATGGCTCTGACCTCGAAGTCCTGGTCCAAACGGGTGATTGGCAGGTCGATGAGCATACGCTAGACCCTACAAGATGGTGTGTCGGAATCACAGTATCACCTTCCACTGGCAAGTTCTACTGGACGCAGAAGGGCCCGTCCAAGGGCGGAAAGGGTCGTATTCTTCAGGCCGATATCGACTTCCAACCAGGCGAGGATGCAAAGACCAGGACAGATATCGAGGTTCTGTTCCAGGGCTTACCAGAACCTATTGATCTGGAGGTCGACGAGAATGAGGACGTTCTCTACTGGACGGACCGAGGCGAGCTACCAAATGGCAACACCATCAACCGCGCCAAGCTTGACGGGGTCACGAAGGTGACGCACGATGGTGCAAGTCAATCAGGCAAAGACTATGAAATCCTTGCTCGGGGATTGCATGAGGCTATTGGAATCAAGATCGACTCCAAGAATCGTCGTATCTTTGTTACTGACTTAGGAGGCTCGGTGTACCAGTTTGATATAGATGGTGGTGACAGGAAGAGGGTGTATGAAGGATCTGGCGCCTTTACGGGCATTACCATAGCTTAGTCACCAGTTCGTGTTTGCTTAGCTACTGTTCACTTGATTTAGACAATGGTACTAGAGTTGAGAATTCCGAACAAAACATCTTATAAACAACTAATATGGCGTGAATGCTTGACGTATATATACCTCAAGGAGTTAAATATAGCCTGTAGAACGGCTCTACCTCAGAGCATGTAAGCAAGAGTGTTATCTCCAATCTTTTGCATTCCTAAAACCAGGCTAATACTTGACCATAGCGTGAGGTTGACTCCGAGGTAGGAGTAGCACTAATGAGGAATAACACACTCATTTGGAAAATTCCCCTTCTGCGCGACATAGTTGAAACCTCGATCCTTCTAGCCATCATCCTCACAAGTCTCAGTGTTCCGCCTAAAGATGCGCGATACCAACAGCCACATCTTCCCAGGAGGCCTATCCTCA
This sequence comes from Fusarium sororula, assembly GCA_017579625.1. NCBI lineage: Eukaryota > Fungi > Ascomycota > Sordariomycetes > Hypocreales > Nectriaceae > Fusarium > Fusarium sororula. The sequence continues at coordinate 221,890 of JACWFA010000031.1, read as the reverse complement.
CTAGCTCTGCGAACAAGCCACCACTGGAGAGTCATAGCCGCCATAGCACTGTTCCAGACAAACGCTACCATCATGCCCACCGAGAAAGATAGTGAAGTGGATATGTGCCTTGTTCCGCAAAGGCTCATAACTTGGAAGTCGTCGATACCGTCGGGCAGGGCAAAGCCTGAAAGCATGAGAACAGCCTGGCAAATGAAGATGTCGGTGTAGTTGACCATCATATGCACCCGACGCCATCTCTTGTTTATTGAAATCTTTGGTCTGAGGTTGTTCTCGATGAGGTACACTCCAACTGCCAAAGTCGCCAAAACTGCTGTGACTAATCCGATGATCTGGGTAGCTCATGGTTAGTGCTGTTGTGTTCATACGACGTACCGCTTACCCCATGTTCTGTTCGGAAATGGTCTGATGATCCCATCCCAGTCAGTCCGCATAGCATACCAATCGCCAAAAGAGGGAGGAAGAAGACGCAGAAAAGTATCTTTTGCCATTTTTCGATCCGAGCTTTGAAGAGAGGTCGTTCAATGAGTTCACCAAGAGCGATCAGCGTCGAAAAGATCAGGATGATGGGGTATACAATGAAGAAAGCGAGTGTCATGGAGGCCACTAGAAGAGTCATTTAGCAATGGCCCGAGTCTAGAGCCGACAACTTACCATGGATACTAGTCAGTATTATCAACAGAGATTTCGAAATTGTATTAACGTGATAGCTGTTATTGGCGAAGTTAATGAGGTAGGTGTTGCCTGAACTGGTGATGTTGATAGGGCACTTGGGAACCTGCATATCCGACCGACGCGTCGATGTGAGGTTTCTTTCCAGTTCTGTTTTTAGGCCGGCGACACCTCTGTTCAGCCAACATGTTAAGTACAGCCTTTAAAATACCTAGCCTATAGGTATCTATAGGTACCTATCTTAGAGAGGTAAGTACCTAAAGATACCTATTCTAAATACTTACTTATAGGCAAGTACCTAGATAATATAATTATATAGATATAAGTACTTATAGGTAAAATTTAATAATAAGTTAATACTTAAATAAAAATCTATAATACTTATAATATAAGTAATTAAAGTTATTTATAATAATTAAATATAATAATTACTTTAAATTAGTAGTAAATAGGTATTTTATAAACTTTTAACTCCTTATACCTTAATAAATTACTTAGAGGAAAATATAAAATAATAGTAGCTTAGTTATTACCTTACTTTTTATACTATTTCTTATACTACTCTTTATACTATTCCTTATACTGCTTTTTATACTGCTCTTTATATTACTTTTTATATTACTCTTTAGGATACTCCTTATACTACTCCTTAAGATACTCCTTATCCTGCTCTTTATCCTTATCTTTATCTAAACCCTTATCTTTAGGTACTAAGATAAGGTTATTTTAACCTTTAACTTCCTTTTAAGGCTTTAAATCTTACTTATCCTTACCTTTACCTTTCTTTTTAGGCTTTAGGTCTTATATATCCTTATTATTATTAAAAGTATTTTAAAGACTATTTACTAGGTTATCTAGGCTACCTTATTAATTAGACTTTTATTTTTACTATTTTTAAAGTTTAGTATTCTTTATAGTATATACTTAATTTAGTATATATCTTTCCTTTTCCTTAGCTTAAACTTTTTTTATATTTACTTAGTCTTATATATACTATTTAACTTATATATTTTAATTAAAAAATAAAAGTAATATAATAGTTATTAGATTAATTTAGGGCTAGAGGTAATTATTTATAGAGTTTACTATAGTATGCTAAATATAGTAATATATCTTTATATCCTTTTCTTAAATAGTCTTATAGCTAGTATAAATAGAAAGAAAATTAATACTTAAATTTAAAATTAGTTACTATAGCTAATTACTATATTAAATTACTATAAATAATATTACCTTTAAAGACTTACTATAAAAAAGCTTTAATTACTTCTTTTAAAGTACTAATATAATTAGATATAATATAAGTAACTTAATCTTTACTTATATTATAAAGGAGTTTATAGATAAGATAGATAAATAGGGCATATAGGAAAGCAGGCTTATTACTTATAATAACTGCCTTTCTAAAATCCCTTATCTAGCAATTTATAATAATATTAAATAAAGGAATAATAGTATAAATAAAATACTTACTATAGGAAGTAATAGGACCCTTTAGGTATAATTTTCCTTTTATTTTTTAGGCACTATATATACTTTTACTAGTAATAGACTTTTAAGGTTATTTACTAGTAATAGACTTTTAAGGTTCTTTACTAGTAATAGTCTTTTAAGGCTTTTTACTACTAGTAATCTTTTAAGCTTTTTACTAGGCAGAGCTTTTACTACTAGCTATATTAGGTAATTAAGAAATTAAAAGTAATTATCTTAATAGATTACTATAAAAGAAAGGGCTAGAAAAAATAAAAATAAAAACTCTAAAAAAAGATAAAAAAAATCAGAAATTATAAAATTTAAAAGGTTAAGTAGTATTAAAATTTTTAGCGCAGGCTTAGTAGGAGCAATTATCTTAATTAATTACTATAAGGGATTTAATAAGAAAGGCTAAAATAAAAAGAAATACTAAAATTTACTAAAAACTTATAAATTTTAAAATTTAAAGGGTTTAAAAGGTTAAAGCTTAGTTAAAGTTAAGATTTAATTTCCTAAGTAATAAACCTTAGCGCTATAATTTATTATAAAATTTAAACTAATTAAATTAAAGTATTTTACTAATTATTACCTATTCTAGCCTAGTACCTTAAATTTAAAATTTAATTTTTTATTTTTACTATAGTACTAGAAATTTTAATTTTCTTTTAAACTTATTTCCTCTAAACCCTTAATTTTTTAACTTTTAAAATATAATTACCTTAAGCTATATAGTTATTAATATCTATGCCCTAGCCTTTATTATCCTTTTATATTATAAAAAAAGCTACTATTTTCTGTTTTTTCTTATAGTAAAAAAAATAACTAGTAAAGGCTATAGTAAGGAGCTTATTTATAGTTATAGTAATTATTTAAGCTAATTAAACTAAGGTATTTCCCTAGTAGGCTACTATATAAATAGAAACCTAAAAAGGATTTATTAATAAATCCTTATATAAAAAAAGCCTATACTAAAATAGATATACTTACTTTAAAATAGTATAAATATAAAAATATAAAGAAGAACTTTAATTAGTAGTAAAGTTACCTAAAGATTAAACTTTACTAATATATAGACTATCTTACTATAAATAAAGTAATTAAAAAAGCACTTAAAAAGACTACTTTTAATAACTATAATATAGACTAGTAAGTATATTTTACTTAGTTATTAATATTTAAATACTAATTTAAAGTAGTATTAAAAAGGGTAAATATTATAATCTCTTTAAAGAGAAAGTATTTATAGTATTAACTACTAAGGCTAGTAAAATCCTATAGAATAATAATAATCCTTTTTAGGAAAATATTACTAATCTTACTAAGGAAAAAGATTACTAGCTTACCTCTATTAATAAAAAGCTTAACTAAGATAAAAGTTAAGCTATAGTCTAACTAAAAACTAATAAATAGATTAAGTAAGAAAAGATTATAATATAAAGATATAATATTTTTTATTTTTTATTTAAGCTAATCCTTTAGGCTAATCTTAAGATTTATATAGCCTATATTAAATAGCTAATAATTACTATATTATATTCCCTATAGGTTAAATATAATAAAATAATAAACTACCTTTAAAATATTTAATATAAGCTAGAGGCTATCTAAACTAAGTTAAATTTCTTTAGGTAAGTATTTATAGTAATTATATATAGTAATTACCTGCTTATAATTAGCTATAGAAAATCTATACCCTTACTTTATAAACTAAATATCTTTTTTTAACTTAAGTTATATATCTAGTATATTATAAAGCTAAAGAACCTAAAAGCACTTAAGCCTTTTAATTTATTTTTTAAATTATTTAAAGATAATTAAGCCTTAGTCTAGAAGCCTTTTAGTTTAAAGGCATATTATAATATCCTTCCCTTTAAATTCCCTTTAACTAATAAGTAATAATAAGATAATATTATTATAATATTTTATAATATACTAATCTTTTATAGTAACCTTAATAGATTTTAAGTACTTTACTATTAAGGACAGTAGCCCTAGTAAAAAGCTTATTAATATTCCTATTAAACTAGTAAACCCTTTATACTTAGAAAGATCTAATAAATCTATTACTAGTAAAGGTATATATTTACTATATAAAATTACTTTCCTAAGCCTTTATCTCTTTAGGATAATAAGACTATATAGTAAGTAGGCCTAGGTAAGGAAATATTATAGTATTTTAAAAGTACTAATTATTTTATATTTTAATTTCTTATTAAAGCTAGTAAGCTATTAAAGCTTATTAAAACTAAACCTTAGATTATATTAATACCTTTAAAACTCTTTAAATAAAAGGTCTAATTAATAGATATATAGCTAGTATTAGTATAAGTAACTAAATATAAGGAATTATTATTTACTTAAGTTAAAGTATAGTAAGGAGTTAATTAAGCTAATTATTTATAGTAATTAATAAATTTATATATTATTTATTATTTTAAAAATCTATTTTAAAATCTTATATTTTTATAAATTATCTTTACTAACCTTATATTAGTATAGTATAAAGTAATTATTATAGTATCTTGGTAATAAAGGCTAAGTAGGTATAATAGTATTGTATTAATTAAAGCTTAAGGAGGTAAGAATTTAATATAAGGGATTTTCTTAATAAAGTCAGGAAGGTCTTAGGGTTATATATTAAATATATAAGGCTGGTTAGCCTTATCCCCAAGTAGCTATTATAATTATCCCCCTTTTTTAATTTAGCTATCCTTAGCTAAGATAGTATTACTACTAACCTTAGTATAATTTATCTAGGTTTTATCTTACTAAAGTAGTTTATAATACCTATCTATCTTAAGGATATAATATTAGGGTAAAAACGCTACCCTTTTTATTATAACTAGAATAGTTATCTATAACCTCTAAGTAATCTTATAGAGATCTCTTATAATTACCTTTAATTAAGGGATCCTCTAACTTATAGTAACCTTTTAATTCCTTAGGCTTCTGTAAGCCTCTTAGGCAAGCCTCTATAATACTTATTTAATCTCTCTTCTCTTTCTTTTCCCTTTTTTCTCTTTTCTTTCTCTTTATCTTATATAACCTCTTTAGCTTATACTTCTCTTAGTCTTTACCTTTTATTTTTAGTCTTAATTAATTAATCCTTTTATTATTATTTTTATTTTAATTCCCTTTTTCCTTTTATTATTATATCTAATAATAAGTTTAATAAGCCTATAGTTAGTATTAAAGTCCTTGGCAAGCCTAAAGTCCCTTTTAAACCCTCTGGCTATACTTACTTTTCCTATACATATCTCTCTTATATTTATTACTTCTAGATAGGTCTTTAGGCTATCCTTTTAAACCCTAAGGAGTCAGGTAACTTATACCGCTTTGCCTATATTAGTTATGCCTATAGTAACCTGGCTACCTCTAAGTATAATAAATATACTATTAGTAAAGGCTATTATTATCTATAGGTTTTTCTTTCCTTTTATAATACTATTACTTACTAATATTAGCTAGGCCTTTTAAGATCCTTAAGGGTAACTAGGAAAATATTATAGATATATATAAGTTTATATCCTTAGTAGTAATTACTATTACTACTAATAGTTAGCCTTAACTTTATAGTAATACCTATAAGGAACTTACCTATACCTTTTACTAGTTAATAGTATCCTTTATAGTCTTATATACTACTTATAGTACTGCCTTTTTCTTGTTTAGTACTAAGGCCCTTTCTATAAGTTAGCTTATTTATCCTTTATACTAATATTAATATATCTTAATCTAGAAAGCCTTCTTTTTATATACCTAAACTGTTATAGCTTACTGCTATATCTGTACTAAAATATACCCTTACCTTTATAATAATAAGTCTTTTAAGACTTAGAAGTATTTCTATATTTCTTAGACCTTATTCTTAAAGATAATAAATACTAGGTATATAGTTTAGTAGGTTACTACCTTTACCTTTTACTCCTAGGTAATTTAAAGCTTAGATAATAACCTTATTAAAACCTCTAGGCTTTATATTAAGCTTTTTAAGTTTAGCTTTATATTAGCTAGTAACCTTTATAAGGGTATTATACTAACTATTCTTTCTATTTTAATACCTGTAAATACTATAGTTTAGTCTTAAGGCATTACTATAGGTACTAGGAACCCTTAGGGTTTTATTTTATAATTACCTTCTATATACTACTTGCTTCCTAATTAACCTCTTTTTATTACTTAGGGGTCTTCTGCTTAGGCTGCCTAAGAAATACTGCTTATAACTAGAGCTTAGTATATAATAGTCTAATCTTATTTTAACTTACTATCTCCTCCCTTAACTATAGAGGCTAAAATAATAGACTTCTTAATAGTATTAATAACTATTCTGCCTCCTATTATAGGTTTAGATCCTGTAATTCCTAGGAAACGTAGGTATTTTCCCTTAGGTATATAGGGCTTTACTAAGTATACCTCTAGTTACTTTTAGACCTGTATTATAAAGGATTATAATAAATTAGCTTAGGTATTTAATTAGTATTATAATAGCTTAGTTTTTTATAGTTATTACTATAGTTAGTCTTAGTGGTTTTTAGGTTAAAATAGGGGGAGATTTACTTATAGTCCTTATAGTTACTTTTGCTTATAATTAGCGTTTTTATAGCTAATGTCTTTAGACTTAATTAATACTCTTTTTTAATTATCCTTATTTCTATAGAGCTGCCTTAGTTTATAACTTTAATCTTTTGCCTTTTAACTTAGCTTAGGACTTAATCTATACTATTATAATTTATAGTATATTCTTTATATTTATAGTAGTAATTTATTAGTTATACTTTACTGGCTATTCTTTTTATTTTATAAGGTAGTATAGTTCTTTATAAATCTCCTTTTTTTCCTTAATCTATTTAACTTTTTATTAATTGTCTTTTTCTTTAAGGTCTAGTATTAGTAAGGAATTATACTTTTTATAGTTTTTTATTTAATATACTTTAAGGAGACTAATATAAAAAATATTATATATTCTTATATATTAGTTTAGTAGGGCTAGTTAGTATACTTATAGCCTAATATATTTAGTAATCTGGAAGGGTCTAATAAATCTTAAAGTAAGTTTCTTTTTTTTTTTTTTAAGCCTTAAGTTCTTGGTTAAGAGTATAACTAGTTATCCTTGCTTAAATTCTATTTTTTAGTGCTTTATATTAAAGTACTTTGCCTATCTTTCTGTAGCATTTTGCTAGTATATTGCAAGCTTATCTCTTAGCTTTTACAGTTTTTTTATTTTATATTAAACTTCTAGGACTTTTTCCTTAGAGCTAATATCCTTAGTAGTAATATAAAATTCCAGGTTAAAACCTATTAAAGCTCTATTTAAAGTAACTCCTATTATTATATTAATTTCTAAATTATAGGCAAACTAAGCTATTTATAGGAGTTTTAGCTAGGTATTCTGGTTATCCTTAATAAAGTATTATAAATAGTAACTAAGTATTTAGTTTATCCTTTCTATTTGCCTATTAGTTTAGGGGTAAAATGCTATTAATAGCCTTTACTTAATCTTAGAGTAGTAATATAATTCTAACTAGAAAGCACTTATAAAGATAGACCCTTTATTAAAGATAATATCCTTAGGTACTTTAAACTATAGTTTAATTTTCTTATAAAAAAGCTTAGTAAGTTTAGAAGCAGTAATCTTAGTAAAGATAAGTAGGAATTATATAAATTTTATAAACCTATTAACTATTACCAGGATTATATTAACTAGCTGGCCTTTAAAAAGTACTAGTAGTAGCCTTATTATAAAGTCTATAAAGACTTCCTTAAAAGGATATAATAGAATTAGTAGGCTTTTAAGCTATTTATAAGGTTAATGTCTCTTAGATATTACTCCTTAGTAGGTACTATATATAGAAATATACTATTTTATATTAGTTTCTAGGCCTTCTTAGTAAAGCTTTCTCTAGATTAGCTTTTAGGTTCTCTTAGTATTAAAATAGCCTACTAAGGGATTATTATAGTATAGCCCTAATATCTTCTTTCTTAAGTTAGGGTCTAGTAGTATATAAAGTTAGTCCTTAAAGTAAAGGAGTTTATCTTTAATTTTTTACTCTTAGGAGCCTTCTTTATAGTTTGCCTAGGATATTTTATTCTTTTAGCCAGGTATTGACTTATCTCTTAACTATATAAGCTAGATTAGTTTAATTAGTAGCTTTAATACCTTATCTTTTAATAGACTTTCTTAATATAAGAATTAAGTTACTGTTTTATTAAGGATTACTATAGATAATCTTAATATTTCTTAAGACTATATATTTAAACTAGGTTTCTAGCCTGTAATATCTGTATTACTTAGCAGTAAGGCTAGGTTATTTTTAATACTTAAGGATATCTTATTTGCCTTTAACTTACCTAAGGTTTAGGATAGAATCTTTCCCTTTATAAGTATCTTACTTAACTTTTTTTTTAGCCTTTAATCTTTTATTATAGCTTATACTTTTACTATCTTATTCCTTAGGGATTTAATTAAGTTTAGCTTATAGTATTTCTTTCTTTTAACTCCTAGGGGTCTTAAAGGGGCATTAGTAGGATTTATTAATCCTTTTTTATACTTAATTATAAAGTTATAGGTTATTAAATATAAGTACTATTATACTTACTTTTTATTTAACTTAGTATTTTTTATAAATAACTAAAGGTTCTAGTAGTTACTTAGGACTTTTACCTATTTTAAGGTACCTTTAAGGTAATATTACTAATACTTAAATAACTTTATAATAGCTATTATTTTCTAATTAGAAGTACTATATTATCTTTTAAGGTTATTAAACTTTTAGGACTAAAATATAATAAGGTAGTATTTTCCTTTATTATCTAGTTAGGAAAGGATACTAGCTATAGTATAATCTAAAGTATCTATCTTAATATAAATATATCTCTTAGGATTAAAATGCCTTAGGACTAGGGCCTTTTTAAACTTAGTAATAAGGGCCTAAAATACTTACTTTTTTTAGTTATTTAACTTTATACTCCCTGGTTTCTTCTTATTTTAGCTCCTTTTTAAGAGAGTAGTAAGGGGCACTGTAACCTTTAAGTAACTATAAATAAACTATTTATAGAAGTTATAGAACCTTAGGAAGACTTATACTTTTCTATAAATAGTAAGTTTAGGCTACTTAGTAATAGTTTAAATCCTTATTAGGTTTATCTTAATACCTTTAGTAGTTAAGATAAATCCTAGGAACTTAACTTAGTCTTAGTAAAAGGCATATTTAAAGGGTTTTATATATAATTTAGTTACTTTTATTCTTTTAAGGATTTAGCCTAAGTATTAGGTATATTTTTCCTTTATCTTTAAAAAGATTAGGATATTATTTAAATAGACTATATAAATTATATCTATAAGACCCTAAAGGGCCTAGTAGATATAGTATTAAAACGTAGTAGGTATATTAGCTAATCTAAATAGTATTACTATGTATTTAAAATAGCTATAATGGGTTTAGAAAGCGGTTTTTTACTTATTCCTTTTATATATATAAATCTAGTAATATATATCCTTAATATTAATCTTAAAGAAGTACTTTACTTTTTAAATTCTATTTATAATCTTTAATATTAGAGGTAAAGGGTAGCGGTTCTTAATAGTAATAGTATTTAGCTTTTAGTAGTCTATATAGAGATATAGGCCTTTATTCTTTTTTAGGATAAAAAGGATAGGTAACCTGGCTAGGCTTTTAGAAGGGCAGATTTAGCTAGTTTTTAGGTTTTCCTAGATATATTTATAGAGTTCCTTAAGTTCTGCCTAGGATAAGGGGTAAATTAGACTATAAGGTAGCTCCTTTCCTTTCTTAAGGTTAATTATATAGTTAGTCTTTTTAAAGTTAAGTATCCTGATTGCCTTATTATAGCTAAAGACCTTAATATAGGCCTTAAGTTTAGGAAGGATGCCTTTAAGTTAGTTTAGTTTTTAGGGTTTTTTATTAGGAAGTAAGTAAGGCTTATTAATAATAGTAATAGTAAAGATCTTAGCTTAGTTATAAGTCTTTTTTAAAAATTACTAGGGTTTTAGAAGTTTAAGTCTTTTATAGTGATTTTTAAACTACTATTTCCTTATCTTAAAGTTAGCTATAATCTAGAGGTCTTTTAAGGTAGTAATAAAAAGGAGTATTAGTTCTTTTTAATCTTTCTTATTAATACCTGTTAGACTTTAAGTAGTTTTATATATCTATTTTTAGTAGTTAGTTATAGTTAAAGGTACTTCCTAATATCTTATTATCTTAAGTTAGCTATTATTAGCTCTTTAAAGAGAAATATTAGTATTTCCTAACTATTAGAATCCTTAGGATTTTGTAAAGGTTTTACTAATAGTATTTATTTCTGTATTATAATTAATATAAGCCTAGGCTAGTATACTTTTATAACCTTAGACCTTAATTATAGTAAAGATCCTTCTTTTAAACCTAGTCTAGAATAGGTTTAGGTTATATTTAGTATTTATTATAGGGGTATTAACTAGGGATTAACCTATATCTTTAGTTAGGTTTAGTTTTTTAACTTTTTTACTTAGTTAGTTTTTTTTAGTATAGGGCAGTTTTAGGAGTAATGCCTAGTCTTATAATAGTTATAGTATTTTACTAAGCTTAGGTCTCTATCCTTATCCTTATTTCTATCCTTTAGGGTTTAGATAGGGGTTTAGTTTAGGTTACTTTCTTAAGGGTATTAATAGGGGAATATTCTTATTTATTCTTATAGTTAGTACTATTTCTTCTTAACTAGTAGGGTATTAATTATAGTTATAATATATTTATTCTTTTTATTAGATATATTTTATAGTTATTATGCTAGCTAGACTAATTTTTCTTATATTTTAGGAAGTTTAACTCCTCCCTAGAATGCTATAGTATCTTTAAGTATTAGTAGTAATTTTATATAGTATTAGTAAATGTAAGTTACTTATTTTAGTTTATATAAAAGGTAATTTTTAATAAATATAAGGTACTTATAGAAGTCTTAAGGAGACTAGCTAGGTTATTAGTAGGTATGCTTAAGTTAGGCTATAATAAGGATTTAGTAATTCTCCCTGTCTTTTATAAGAGTTAGGGACTATTCCTTAAAAGCTTTCTAATTCCTTTTAAAAGCCTTCTTTTTTTCCTAGGATTATTTATTTAAATAGCTAGACTATATTAATTTAGTATTTAGGGTTATATTATTATAAGTAAAAAGAATCTTACTTTTATTAATATAGTATTGTTTTTATGCTCCTTTAAAGCTTTAGTCTATATTATTAAGCTATTTATCTCTTTTTTAAAAGGTAATTAGGTACTTAAGAGTAATAATATTCTTTACCTTAACCTTACTTCCTAAAAAGGAAAAAGATAAGCTAGCTTTAGTCTAATAGTAACTTAATAAGGTATTATCTAAGTTATAGTCTAAGCCTTTAGTACTAGGGATATTTTCTTAAGGGTTTAGGTTATTTCTTCCTTAGTTATTAAGAAGGGTTTAAGGTTAGTTCTTTTAGATAAGTTATTCTAGTTCCTTTTCCTACTACTAAAAAGTAAGCTTTACTTTAAGTTACTTAATTCTTTTTTCTAAAGTAATAATACAGGTAGTATTAATAGGGGTTTAAGTTATTTTATATATTATAGTTTAGGATAACTTTTCCTTAGTTATCTGGGCAGAGTTAGTAATAACTTTTTAAGGTTTTAGTACTAATTTATCCAGTTTAGTACTAAGAGTAGTAGTTTATTATAAGTTAACTATTATAACTAGGTAGCCTAGGGTAAAAGCTTTAGAATTATTATAGTATCTTAGTAATAAAGGCTAGGTAGGTATAATAGTATTATATTAACTAAAGCTTAAGGAGGTAAGAATCTAATATAAGGGATTTTCTTAATAAAGTTAGGAAGGTCTTAGGGTTATATATTAGATATATAAGGCTGGTTAGCCTTATCCCCAAGTAGCTATTATAGTAATATATTTTATATAAACTATATATAAGTTTAAGCCTAATTATATTTAATTAAAGATTTTTAAAATATTTATATTAAACTTACTTTTAAATAGTATAATAATAAAGCTTTTACTTATTTCTTATAATACTTTAATTACTAATAACTAAAAATATAAATTAGATTTTATACTTAAACTAATTTCTTAAATAATTTACTAAAATAGTAGTTATAGTATTAAAAGTTTAGTTATATATTAGAGTTAATAGATATTTTAAAGAATTTTTACTTATTATATTAATATAAAAAGTAAAAAGTACTTAGGACTTAACTTACTATTTTATTTTAATTATTACTATATCTAACTTTAAGGCTTTTATTTATTTCTTATTATATATTTTCTTTTTAACCTTTTTAGTTTATTTTTAATATTACTTAATAGCTTTATATTTAACTAATATAATTCTTTACTATATTATAAGGTAAATCTTAAAGTATATAAGCTTAACTATTAAATTAATTAAGGTTATACTATTTATAAAATTATTAATAAATAAATAGACTTAATAAGATATTAATATACTATATACCTTAAAAGTTATTTTACTTTTAGGATTATTAAGTACTATTTTAAAAGTAGTATATTAATATTATTTTTAAATTTTTAAAATATTATAAAAAAAAAGAAAGGATTAAAATAAAAAGACCTATTTTATAGATAGCTAGATTCTTACTAAGTTTAAGTAGTACTAGTTTATTTAGCTAATCTAATATAGTTTAGTATTTATATAATAAAATATACTAAAGTCTTTAGTATTAAACTAATAGGTAACTTTAACTTTATATAGCTTTAATATATTATAGCTAAGATTAATTTAATATAATTATAAATTTTCTTATTTAATATTATTAAGTAAGGTAATAATCTTTTATAGTAATCCTTTTTTAAATTTTCTTTTTATTTTTTAATTAATTTTAAAATATTCCTTATTACTATAATATCTTTATAAAGCTTACCTAGTCTTAAGCTAACTATACTTAATAAGCCTTTTTATATTATTTTTAACTCTTTTATAGTTAATGCTTTTATTTTATAGTAAAAAATAATATAATAGTAGGCACTTTATATTAATTTTACCTTTAGTACTTTCTATTTACTTTAATTATTAAAGTCTAAGGCTTTAAAAATCTTTTAGGGAAAAAAAGACTTCTTAAGCTAGTCTTAATTTAATTAAGGTCTATAAAGATTAGATAGAAGACCTAAGATTATATACTACTTTTACTATACTACCTTAATATATCCTAATATATCTAGAATTAGTATATTAAGTATATATAGGTATTTAAACTTTACTATTTATAAAAAAAAAGCTTTTAAAATAAGGTTATTTTAGGGAATTAATATAGTATATTTTAATTTTAATATAAGTATATTTATAGTAATTAAATATAGTAATTTATACTTACTTTTACTAGGTTAGTATTACTAAATAGTAGTCTAAATCTATTTACTACTTTACTTATTTTATTACTAGTAGCTATTTATCTATAAATATTATAGTAAACTTAGTATTCTAGTAACTTATAAGCTTTATCTTACTATATCTTTAACTCCTTAATAGCCTAACTTTTACTAAATAAATTTAAAATAAGTCTTTATCTTTATAAGATATAGTACTTTAAACTTTTTCCCTAAAGGCTAAAGTCTTTTTTATATTAGATATATAGTTAATACTTTATAATAAGTTTACTATTCTTAGTATCCTTATATATTTTCTAGATACTTAGTAGTAACTTAAAAGGGTTATACTTAGATTTATTAATATATCTAAAGACTAAGGTAAGGCTATACTAAACTCTTATATAATACGTAGTCTATAGAATTATTATCTTTTAAATTGCCTTTAAGTAATTACAGTAGATAATAGTATATATTTTAATATTAAGGATTTAAATAATAAAATTAAGGCTAAATTATAGCCTATATCCCTACCCTGCCTTTATTTTATTTAATATATAGCTTATATTTTAAACCTTATTATATAAGAAATTATAAACTATATTAAGATTAAGTCTTAAGAGTTATTAATTTTAAAGGATAGAAATAAGGATAATAATAAGGATAAGGAAAGTAACTTTTCTTAATATAAAGGCCTTAATAATAAGGACCTAATAAATAATTAATTTAATACTTTAGAATAGTAAGTTATAAACTAATTATTTAATCTTATTAGTATTAATTACCTATTATTATCTATTCTTTAGGTATATATATTTCTTCTTTTAATATATTCTTTATAGTAATTACTTATAGTAATTATTAAGTTTATTATAACTAATAATCTTATAGGTTTATTACTTTACTATTAAATTTACTTAAAGTCCTAAGCTTATATAAAAATTTAAAAAGACCTAAGCTTACTAAGTACAGGATAAGACTATTTTATAACCTTTAAAACTAATATATAATATCTTAACTTAATAAAACTTAATAACTATAATACTTATAAGGGCAAGGATACTAAAGCTATCTATTTAAAAATAGTTTAAAGATTACCTTAATAGGAATTATAAGATTATTACTAAAAATTAGTAATAGATTAATTACCTTATTAATTATACTTATATTTTTATTTATCTTTTTAATTCTATTAGTTACTTAACTATTAATAGCTTATTTACTATATAGACTTAGCTTAAGATTATTAGCTACTATCTTAGTATTTATTAGGACAGGCTTTTCCTACTTAAGGGCAGCTAAAATTATTAACCTTAAGTTAAGGTTCTTTCCTATAGTATTTATTAAGCTATAATAAAGCTATATAAGTATATAAATTTATTTATTATAAAGACCCCTTACCTTATTATTCTTTTTCTTTTACCTTTATTAAAATTAAATTAAAATACTTACTAAAGTAGTATTTAATCTATTTTTCTATCTTTAAGTATAAGTAGTATTAAAGAATAAGCTAAGACTAACTTTATTTAATTCTATACCTTTTAGTATATATCTAACTATACAGACCTATTTATATTAATATTAATAAAAAAATAAAATCTCCTTTTTAGTTTTCTTAGTTTTAAAAAGGTATTTATAGTAATTTAATATAGTAATTATATACTTATAGTAGTTTATAGGCTAGTTATTCTTAAAAATTAGCTTTAACTATATATAAATCTTTCTTTAAAAAAGGTATATTTAGTATAATATAATATTATATTATTAATTAATATAATAAATAAAAAGGTAATTTAAAGAAAGTCTTTTTTAATTCTAGTTCTATATTACTTAGAATCCTAAATACTTTATATTAAGCTATATAGCTAAAAACCTTTTTATAATATAGCCAAGTACTATTATAATTAAAAGAGTATAAAGTATATATTACTTTATATACTAATATAAATAATATACTTTAAAGGTTTTTTTAATTAAAAAAAGGTTTTTATTATATTTCTATTTTATAGCTTTAGACTAAACCTAAGAGTCTCTTAACTTAGACTTATTTAAGCTCTTTTCTTTTATAAAGAACTCCTTAAAATAGCTTAAAGAGCTATAAAAGGCCCTTACCTATTTAATATTACTTAAAGAGATACTATAGTATCTAACCTTCCTTTACTTACTAATAATATATAAGGAAAAAGTTATTTATATAAATACTTTACTAGTAACCTATTAATAACTATCTTTTATTATTCCCTAATTATAGATATTTTTTACCTATTCTTAGGACTTATAACCTTTACTATTATTTATAAATTAATTATTATTACCTATACTATTAAGCCTACCTTAGTCTTTTTATAACTTAAATTCTATTAACCCCTATCTTTATATACCTTTAAAAAGACCTAGACTAAGTAAGACTTATTATACTAACTTATAGTAGTTATTATAAGTTAAAAGCTAGATTAAAAGACTTAATTTTTAGATTACTAGTATTAGGCAGTTAGCTAAAGACTAGTAATACTTTTTCTATAAATAGTAAATATTTAATTTATTATATTTTAAAATATCTAAATATACTTTTTATATTAATTACTATAAATAATTACTATAAATATACTATATTAATACTACTTTTAAAAGTAATATAAAAAAAGTATAATATTACCTATAAGTACCTATAGGTACTTTTTAATACCTATATATATTATAGGTAATATAAAACCTTTCTAAAATACCTATAGGTACCTATATATAATATTATTTACCTAACTATATACCTAGGTAAATAGGCATTAAGCTATTATTAGGTACCTATAGGAATTTTAAACCCTGGTTAAGTAGCTAGTTAAGATATCCAAGTTGTGTTGTAGGAAGTCTGTGATATAGACCTGATTCCGTACTGTTCCAAAGCAGTATTCTCGACGGGATTCTTTATCTGATCTCCGTACGTTGAATCCTCGCGATCCCGATAAGCTATCGATGCTCAGTCCCGTCTCGCCATTTACGTAGTCAAGACGATGCGCCGTGACAGGGCTGACTTGGTCTGAGAGTAATATCGGCACGGACCAAGCCAGAAAAATGAGCTGCTGAATGCGGGTTGTCATAATGAAAAACATATGTCAATGACGATAAAGAGAGCCGAACAAAACAAAAAGAAGTCGTAACGTGAAATGTATTTAATATCTAAATTAAGGGCGATGTAACCGTGAAAGGGGTCGAGAATTTTGTTTACGTGTCGCATGAAGAGCCGCGTTTAAAGTTAGATTGGAAGTTTAGACGCTTTCCCGCGGGACGCCGAGGTAGGGCAGCGTGGTTGAAGCTAAACGTGAGGCTGAATATTTTAGTTGTGCAGGGGAGTCTAAAATAGATAAGCTCATCATATCCTGGCATCTTAAACGTCGGGTCAAGATTGACCACATTAGCAGCTGACAAGGAAATCATCTTGAAAATGGCAATGTTAATTTATCATCTATCCTGAGACTTGTCTATGTTCTTTGGTGTACATTTGTACGCTTAAGAGCTACTTGATCACTGCGCCCAAACATCCCTAGCATAAGGGGCAGAGGTATCACCGCCATTGCCAGCACAGCTTAGAAGATGGTAAAGCCCTTCATATAGTGAGGCGAGATCAGCATTCTTACAAGCCTTGATACCATTCCCGAGAATAATGAAGCACCCACCGGGAGGCTAACCACCAGCCCAGGCAGTAGTGCTAGTGATCTCGGCGCCCGGGGAACACGAGAACTCGGCCAGAACTTACAAAACGACAGGGACGATAGCGAGAGACGAGATACCAATGCAGCAGAGAATATTATGTAGTGTACCGATCTCCCTTGTACTTGCAATCCATCCCAATGCGAGATAGCAGAATCCGCCGATGAGTACTCTGCATTTGATCAGGGGGGTGAATTTCTTGGTTCGGTCGAATGTGGGAGCTGTGATGGTGGACAAGACAAGACTCAGAACGATGAGCAGGCCGACGCCAATACCAGCCTAAGTATCCGAGAGCCCGTAGGGCGTGACGGTTAGGTTGATCACGGACGTTGTGGCGACGAAGAGGCCAGCCGAGAAGGTTGATAGTCACGAGAGTCATGGCAAAGTTTGCAAATACGAAGATGCTGCTAAGCCAGTTCACCATTGCTCCGTCGACGCGGTAGAATTTGGCGGGGGAAGAAGTGCCGGGTGCAAATGTGAGCCGCTGGAGGTTTTGTCAGTAGCACCATTGTCAGCTAGATGTGTTATTTGCAGTTGAGACTTGTTGCTGAGAGCTTAAACCAGCGGACAGGACATGGTCAGTGAACACTACCATTTGCGAGATTCAGTCCTGTCTAGAGGATACAAGTGCATGTGCAAGGCCATTCTTAACAGGCCGATGACATACCGACCAGCCAACCATGATGTTTAGCAGTGACAACACCAGAAGCTCAGACCGACGGATCTTGTGTGTCCTGTAGGCTGTAAGGCTGTTCAATACTACCGCGCCTGACTGACGAGACCGTGGGAGAGTCGAGTTTCTTCTCGTTCACGAGGACATGCTGCTGGAGCTATTTCGAACGCGGAATTCTGACATGTTGGCCGTCTATCGGTCTGTCTCATTGAGAGCACGGGATGTAAATAAGTTGCTTGTCTTGAACAAAACAGCCTCAGGTTAAATGACAAGGTCTGTAGAAGTAAAGGTGAAGCGAACACTGGCATGGGTGATGTCTCGTTCTAGTCTATTCTCTTACATATCTAAACGCACATTTGTGTGATACCTGAGTCAGGCCAAGGTCTTTTCTCCGCAAAGGCAGCTTTCTTTATCTTGATTGACCGAGATTGACAATCAAGGCTAACTTGTTTTTTTACCAGCGGGCCCGCGGGTCGCGAGGCGGGGGCTGCGTAAGCCAGTTACGTATTGACCAGCCACGATGATCCTCTCCGATACTCCGATCGTATCGCATGAGCTATGATTGGTCCGGATCAAGTAAAACCCGGAGAAAGGGGACAAGATTACCTAATTGGGCTAGATCAGATTGTGCAGGGTGGCGTACCCTATATTACTGCAGGCAGCTAATAACAACCCATTCAAGAGTATTGCACTTTAAGTTTATCCTGTATTCTACACCGGCTCTAATAATCACAGTGTTATTTAAGTACAAAATCAACCGAGATTTATTTCAAGATAGAAAAGACAGCAGGGCAATTAAGTAGCTGCCTATAAATCTTTATACTCTAATTGAGTTGGTTTGACACCTCAGTCAAGTCGGTCAATACTTTCTTCCCATTAATTACCGTAACGCTTGCAATTAACAGTGTCAATAGTTCAGTCCGAGCTCCAGTCTCCTTGGCAATGTCTGTAAAACGGTAAAGTTGCGCGACACTGCCTCCACCAGAGCCATCAGGTGCTTCCCAGACTTGGAGCTCCTTAACATCAATGATTTCAGTTGTGCCATGAACACGGAACCCCATCATAGCGTCTATCCATGACTGTTGTGTAAAATGCTCATGATTATGTCTGTGTGATATGAGTAAATTCAATTGCACTCTAGTAAGGGAAAGCCTGTTTTATAGTCTAACCTACCTTGCTGTAAAGTTCTCAGGGGTACAGTCTCTGAGAGTACTGGCCGCGACTTCATCTTCTGGCTGACAGAAAAGCTGTTCAAAGAAATCTATAACCCATTTGCCCAAGGCAGAGGTGGGCTGGACGAGTTCGGAAGTCAGTGGCATGGCGGTTGGTAGTAGATTTTTAATAGAATAGAATAGATAGGTAGTGTTTTGTCTCTGACTTGTGCGGGATGTCTAGACGTGGCGACCTTTAAGGGCATGGATTTATACTTGTCTTGTGAGTAATAGGCTCGGATATTGGCGCTTCGGTAACTAACGGACCTATTGTAGGACTCTGTCTATGGAGTAGTACCTAGAATCTATAAGCAGGCTAACCCGGAAAGACCGGAGTTGACTATCTCTAAATAAGATATCTTTATAATTCCAAGTAATCTTTTGTTTTATGAGTAATAAACTTATACGTAAAGGGCTGGCATCCAGGATAGAAACAGAAAATTGTACCCTGCGTGTACTTATAAGTAATGGCATGGGTTAGCGTGAACACACAGTGCATTCTAAAAGCATGGCATGTAGACAAGTAAGCTGTGCGGGAATAGGGAACGCACTGGGCTTGAATGTCTATACGATAGTAGTAAACGACTCGGAGGCGGCTCATCATGATCACCAACACCATGGCAACTGTGGAAAGACAATGATTTCCGCTGCCTCAAGATCCCTGAGGACATGTCGCTTTCTCGGCGCGGTAGTACCAGACTACGACGGTGGATAGCTGAGCCGCGTTCCCATGTTCAATGGCTCGGCCTCTTTCTAAGTAAAACGTAAGCTCCATGCTCCAGGCGCTTCTCAATATACACCATCAGAGCCTGTCACCCATTGGTATTTAGTTATAGAAGGTTGTTTTGGGAGATTCTCGAATATTGATAATAACATTCATGGTCCTATCCTCTGGCTGCAGTAAACCATTTGCGCAACATAATCAGCTAGATCCCCCTGGATTCTTGACAGTCTCAAACCCAACCCAACCTGGCAAAACTGCCCGAATCTCCTTCGTATAAGCTGGTACACCTCCTGCATAACTGATGGGCTCAAACACCTTGCCAGGGATGCTGCCACCCATATATGTACTCCGTGTTTTCGAGAGAAGAGATGCGTCATTCAGTTCGATAACGTGAGTCTTCCACTTTTTACTCGCCTCTTGTGTTGGGTTGAAGTACTTCAATTCTTGCCTCTCTGCAAGTTTGATCGCGTCCCTTATCCAACGACCTTGCACCTCGACACAAGTAGGCCCATTTGCTAACAAGGTGGGGCCATGCTATAATGAATGTCAACGGAAGCATGGAAGATCAATGAGAGAGGTGATTTACCGGGCCATAAATAGAGAAGAGGTTTGGATAACCGGCGATTGTTGTGCCCAGGTAGGTATAGGCGCCGTTGGACCATTCATCCCGCAGTGTCGTTCCATGAATGGATTTAAGACCCATCTGAAGCAACTGTTAGCAGAGATTGCGATTGCTGAAGATGGATATGAAGAAACTTGCATTAGCAATTCCTCCAGTCCCGACGTCAAAGCCGGTTGCCAACGCAACAATATCGACCTCATAATGATTGCCGTCACTCGTTCGTATGCCTGTCTCAGTGAATTCGACAATCTTATTATTGGACTTTTCACTGATGTCCACAAGCACGACGTTATTTTGATCAACGACCTCGTAGAAATTCTGCTCGAGACATGGTCTCTTGACACCAAACGGATGAGGTGGCTCAACTGGGCACAATAGCTCACGCTTTCGTGGGTCTTTGATCCGGGCTGACTGCTTCTTACGCCAAAAGTCATATACTAACCTGTTGGCTTTCTCATCGAAGAGATAGTCTTTGTAGTTGCCCAGCCAGATGTTGAATCCTGCCTTTTCCCATAGCTGTTCATATAAAGCCTCGCGCTCTTTGGGGGAGTCTTCGAATGTGCCCCGCTCAACAAAGTCGTAAATAAACCCGGCAAATGTCGTCTCCCGTAGTCGCATGAGCTCGTCATAAACGGGGTAGAGGCTTTCCTGTTGCTCTTTGGTCATATCACGTTTTCCCATAGGTAAAGTGAGATTAGGTGTGCGCTGAAACACGACGAGCTGCTCGACTTTGGGCGCCCATTCCTGAATGATTTGAATACCGCTAATACCTGTTAGTAAAGCAAAATTAATTAGGCTTGAGTGAGTAGACAAACTCACCTTGCGCCGGTCCCGACGACGGCAACCCTCTTCCCGGTAGGGTCGACGCCCTCGGCTGGCCAGAATGACGAGTGATTGATTTGCCCCTTGAACTTATCCAAGCCAGGGTAATCTGGAATGAATCTCTTGGAAGCGAATCCGGCCGCAATGATGAGATATTTTGCCTTGGCAGTGCGACCGTCTGCCGTTCCGACCGTCCATTTCCCTGTGTCAATACTGAACTCGGCCGACGTAACAACAGTATTGAATGCAGTGTCCCTACTGAGATCACAGACCTTGTCCAGATGATCAAAGTAAGCTTGTAGTTCTCGATAATCGGGGTAATTGGTCGACCACGTCCAAGTCTTGTAGACTTCTGGAATGGCAAATTGGTAAATTGGAGTCTCGGAATCAACTCGTGCGCCTCCTGAGGTCAGCAGAAAGAACAGATTTGCGGAAACTCACATAGAAAGAACTGACCGGGATAGGAGTTGAAGCGCCAGGTGCCACCAAAGCTCTCGCCAGCCTCATACACAATGGTTTTGAAGCCAGCTTTGCGCAATTCGTAAAGCAGATACGTCCCTCCGAACCCTCCCCCAACTACGAGAACGTCAACATCAACATTGTCGGCATATGGTCCGTCTTGCTGCCGCCGACAAGCATATTCAGAAAGGTCACGATGGAAACTGTGTCCCGACATTTCTTGGGGATCTATCGAGTGCACTAGGTTAACGTTCGAGGCACGGTCTATAAAAGAAGTCGACGCCGGACAGGGCTATTGTAACCAAGATGCTAGATTGATAATGGTTTTATATACATTGGGCTGATCTTGTGTCTACGGCTGATAGCCATCACCAGAACGTGCGGGTATTGCAGGATTTGCACAGGCTGCCATACCCCGCCAAGCGATCATTTGGCTAGTGCAAGAGGAGAATGTTTGAAGTGAGTCTAGCTTGATTGATACCGAGTGAGTGAGTGATGCTACCAAAAGCCCGAGTACGGATAATTAGAAGCAAAAGGCCGGGACCCACAACGCGAAACTTGCCGCGACTTACCGAAGGCTCCAGGAACAAAAGAAAAGGCACGCACGAGCTGTGAAGCAAGTTCTGTTGGCCGGTTTAAACTCAATCACACATCTAGGTAGGTAGCATCGTAGCTCACATCTTACTTAGACAAGCATGATACCCAATAACAATCGCCGTTGGCTTCCCCGCGAAACCTTGAGTACCTAGATTGGCTTTTCGGCTCGGTCAATTATATGTAACATCCGGCCCCGAACCCCGCTCTTGAAGCCCCCTGTTGAGTCCGAAAATTCGGTTATTTGAATTTAAATGCTCTGCCCCCCTCGCGCACCGTACGATTCATCTTTTCCTGCAAAGACCATCATGCCGACCATATCCGGTTCGTCCCCGCAACGCCAATACCGGCGCGGATATGCGGCTTGCGCCGTTTGCCGAAGTCACAAGGTGAAATGTGTCCTTGGTGCAGGGCCACCCTGTGCCAAGTGCCGGCGCGAAGGCCGCGAATGTGTCTTTGACCGCGCAAAGCGAGGCCCCCGGACTCGAGACGTCTCGCAGTTGGCTGAAGCTGGTCGACCCCCGGCGGATATACCAGTAACTACGGGTGACGCCCAGCCGCAAACCGGTGACGGCTATCCTACTTCGCGTAGCACAACATCCGAGAGCAACCGTGATGATGCGTCCGTTCCTAGAGTGTCTGATTCAACCAGCGCCCGCCGAGACCCTTCCAGCAGTGCCCATCGGCTCCAGGTTCCAGCCCAGTCTCCCACATCACTCCTGGAACGGACGATATGCCCCAGTCAGGCGCTATGCTTCTTCAACGAGCACGAGCCCCGGGTATCTCAGGAGAGTGGCCCCCCCGAATCCATCCCGCTGTCGCCCTTCCCTGCTCCAGCGAATCAGCAGAGACGAACCGAGTTCTGCGTCCTTTGGCATCCCCCAACAGTGGATGGGTTGTCGCGAATAGACCACGAGGTAGTCGACGTGTGGAACAAGATCCCCTACGTGCGGATGGGCTGGTTTACGGCTCAAGAGGCTTTGACCTACATGGACTTGTAAGTTCCACGGCATTCGTATCAACAGGCCTTTAACTCTTGCCAGGTTTCATCGGCATCTAGCTCCATTTTGCCCTGCCTTTATGAGTGATATTGAGCTCGGAAGCTCACGCTATGCCCGGATCGCGCAAGAGCCCATGCTATGCACTACCATCCTCATGATCACTTCACGATTTTTCACCTTGCCCAGATGTGCGGGCCTTTCTCAATCCTATCTTATTCATCAACGTTTATGGCAGCAATGTGAGCGGCTGATTCAATTGCTCATGTACGGCCAAGAAAAGTACTTGCGAGGAACTCACACCTGGGCCACACTGCAAAGCCTTCTTTTGCTCTCTGAATGGCATCCCCGAGCCCTGCGATCCGTCTCCTCCACTTCTCAAAATGACGCATGGCAAGGGACAGAACCAAGCCTCTCTGATGAAGCGTCTTCTGAAGGACGAGAGCAATCGCACGCGTCCAGGTACGAACAGGACCTCTTGGCTCAATCCAAACATTCAGACCGCGTTTCATGGATGATGGTAGGGGCGGCTCTGAACCTTGCCCATGAAGCTGGAGTTTTTGTAGACGCCTGCTACCCCAGCGGTACCCTAGGCAGTGACTGGCTGGGCCCTTTGCGCACCAGAAAGCTGCTGTATGTCTATGTGACCAATCTTTCCGTGCGCCTCGGGTTTCAGAATACTTTCACACAAGACATTATCCTAGCCCGGGCCGTATTACCTGCGGAGGGAATTGACCGTTCTGGAACTGACAGTAGCGATGTATCAATGGAGCTATGGCTTTCTTTGGTTCGTCTCATTCGAACTGCATCCGCCATGTTTTTCCGCAGCCCAACGACTACAAAAGATCATCTTCGCAACGGCGACTATGTCATCATGTTACAGAGCTTTGAGGTGACCCTCTCGAAATGGCATGATGACTTGGTGGCATCACAATCAAGTAAGTATACTTCCATGTCTTTCGTTCGTCCAATAGGGTCCTAAAGCTGCTTCCATACTGCTCGACGTCTGAAAAGACTCTGACAACACTCAACACAGTGATGAACCAGAATATTCAGAGTCTATTGTTAATAGAGTATCACAACCTGAAAACGTATACGCATGCCTTAGCAATTCAAGCGGTTCTTGAGAGAGCTGCATCTCAGACATTTACTACATGCCAGAAGAAAGATCGACTCGAGCTACTCTCCACCTGCTACCTTCCAGAGGACTTCGCCTTCATCCACCAAGTCACCACTAATAGCACCAGGATCCTCCAGATCACAATAGCAATGGCCGATGATGGCCGTTTACGTTTTGTTCCAATTCGCCAGCTGCACTCCATTCTCTCTGCTTTTATGTTTCTTTTCAAGGCCATAACCATCTGCGTCAGCAGAGAGGATCTGCAAACATCCTTGTCCGTCTTGGAGCAATGTGCCAAGGTGTTAGGAGAAGCAGATGTAGACGAGCTGGATATTTCGCGCAACACTCTTTCATTCTTCCAATCGCACGTGCGAAAGATTCGTAACCAAGTGAATATCTTGTTTTCAGTACCTATCAACTCCGAAGAAGCTTTGGCTGCGCAAGTCCTGGCAGACTTCAGCCAGCCGTTATCAGGAGATGATGACTCGGCTTCCCAACCCTTACTACTTGGAATCAATTGGAATCAGGAACTCTTGCCTATTCCTGGTCTACCGACGGATTTCGCTACTTCCTGGTCTTCTCTGGACTGTTCTACCAGCCTGTTAGGTATCGACCCTGAATGGTAGTCAGTGGATTGTCTCTACCTAGGATGTATTAAGGCCAAGAAGTAACGAGATAATGCATCAGTGTTATCAAGAGAACTGTATAAGGAATAACAAGATCTATCTTTTAAGCAACAGTACTATTATTAGCTAACGCACAGGCCTTACATAATGTTGATTTTACAAGATCTTAATGGAAGTGAACCTAAAATAGTAATAGGTAACTATCTGTTAATTGCATGTTAATACTAAACAAAACCAGGAATGTAGGGATCTTAATCTTAAGGCTAGGCAAAACTTGAAACTATTAATAGCAAAAAGAGGTAGGTTACGAATTAAAGATTGTAGTTAGGCAACTGGCTAGAGTGGTAATTACTGACGTTTATGTGTAAAATAGTCTGTAACTTATTTCAATATACTTATTTCAATCTAGGTATTGTTATATTGATATTATTTATAAAGAATAATCGATAAGGCTTATTACTTTATATTATAGGAAAATCTAAACACTCTATTTAACACCCTGCTCCAAGCCTGTTGCCCAAAAGGACATGAGGCACTTCCCGGCCAGTACTCGGGTTAGGTCTAAAGTGTACACACCTCCGTGAATAAGTGGACATTCCATTATCAGTTAGTAAATTCCGATACTATCCGGTTGTTTTCTAAAGCTAACCCAGTACGTCGCAAGCCAATCTCTACCCGGTGTGTTATCACTTTAGCTTATAACATAATGGATCGGCGAATTGCTGGGTAGAACGGTGAATAGTTTGACATAAGGCCGGGCTTTTGTACGTCCCTTCGCCCCTTTATTTACTTCTTTACTTATATAGGCTTGGCCTCCTTTCTGCAATTTTAGCATTGCCTATATGACACCGTCACACCATCACACCGACCAGCCTTCTTACCAATCCCGACATTTACATACAGTGCCTCGAGCTAGAGCCACCAACATGGCCGTACTCAAGATTATGATATGCGGTGCTGGCATTGCCGGTAACTCCCTTGCGTACTGGTTATCACAACAGGGGCACAACATCACAGTTGTCGAGCGACATCCTGACTTAAGGTCTACTGGTCTCCAGATCGACGTCCGTGGACATGGAATAGAGGTCTTGAAGCGAATGGGTCTTGAGGCTGATTTCCGTAACGCGGCAGTCAAAGAACAAGGACTCGAATTTGTCAACACAAACGGCAAAAGAGTTGCATACTTTCCGGTAAACGCAACTGGCAGCGGGCTCCAGAGCTTTACCACGGACTATGAGATTATGAGAGGTGAACTTATCCGGCTATTGTATGATCATGTGAAGGATCGTGTACGCTTTGTGTTTGGGGCATCGATCGAAAGCTTCGACCAGATAGGCGATTCTGTTGAGGTTCGGCTTTCGAATGGCGACAAGGACCGCTATGACCTTCTCATCGGCGCCGATGGGCAGTGGTCTCGAACCAGAAAGCAGATGCTCGGAGCTGGTGCGAACGACGCTATCCACTTCCTCGGAGTCTATGCTGGCTACTTCACCATACCTCGCAAACTTGCAGACGGGGAAATATACAAAGGAACTGCCTTTATCGCTCCAGGCAAACGACTCGTGTTTACCCGAAGACACCAAAAGGACCGCGTTCAGGTGTATCTGGTAGGCCTGACTGATTCCGAGCGAGTCATGGCTGCTCGCAAAGCCGGCGTTGATCAAGAAAAGGCCGTGTTATCGGAGCTGTTCCGTCCTGCTGGCTGGTGCTCTGAAGAACTAATCAGAGAAATGCAAGATTCTGACGACTTTTATTGTGAGCACATGGGTGTTGTTAGGCTCGACTCTTGGACCCAAGGGCATGTTGCACTTCTGGGAGATGCAGCCTATTGTCCTACAGCAACAACCGGAATGGGCACGACATCCAGTCTAGTCGGTGCCTACATTCTCGCTGGAGAGATCATGAAACGCTGCAGCGGAGCAAATAGCTCCAAGGAGGGTCTCCCCGTGGCTCTACACGATTATGAAGAGCGGTTCCGTCCTTTCATGGACACGGTTCAGAAAGGGATCGAGAAAGACAAGACCTATTGGCACAAGATGCCATCTGGTGCGTTTATGCTTGCCGCTCTGAATTTCATCCTGTCTCTTGCATCTTTTTTCAGATTGGACGTGCTTGCAAAGCACGTGATGAGGGAGGATACAGGTGGTTGGGAGCTTCCAGACTATGAGGGAATGGACCTGAGGAAGAGCAACAAGTAACCAACTACGCCTCATCTGGTTTGGAGGTAATTAGCATAGTTAGTATTTCTTAGTCCAAAATGTAATCTGATTTTAGCCTATGGTAGATGGATAAGCGATGTTCCTTGATTAAATGTCTTGAGTGAGTCTCAATGGGCAATAATCCTCAACTCAGACCTAGCCCATGATCCTGGGATTTATGTGGAATATACTTAGAGGCATCCTGAACAAGTCTGTGATACAAAACTGGCTGAGATGACAGCTATAAACTTAACAAAATCTGAGGAAACGTCTAGTCAATTCTCACACTAACACTACGATGATACGCGCTGGACTAGTTTTCTTAATCAATTAGGACTATCTGCTCCTGTACCGCTAATTTGTGTTTCTATTTAACAAGATAAGTGGTTTCGTCGCCAGCCTGTTTGTCCAACTCCATCATATCGTCAGTCGACCACTCTGTGTACACGTATCCAGGTGGGATGTTGGTGTTCTTAAAAGGAGTGCCCTTCTCTAGATGCTCAACCACTGCGTCATAATTCTCGTAGGAGTAGGTTTCTGGGTCCCCACCGTACAGCCAGTCTGGCTGTGGAATCTGCAGGTATTCTGGGTTCTCTCGCACCAAGTTCCAGTCGGTCTGGTGCCATTTGTGGCGTGTCTCCCAGCCCATACGTTGAGTGGCCGTGGTTCTTTCGAAACTGCAAGATAGCGTTGTTAGATTCTGGTCATGAAAGTAAGCCGGCTGGGACTTACCGCAGCTTTTCGAAAGCCTTGAGCGCTGTTGGCAGGTTGGCCTTGCCAGCTTTATCAACGAGAGCAGCTAACGCAGCCGCATCCTCTAGAGCTTGAGCAGCACCAGAGGCAGAAGTTGGCAAATGCGGGTGAGCAGCATCGCCAACTAGTACCACCCTTTGGTTGTCAGATACCCAGTTCTTGATAGGGTCTCTCCAGAGCAACTTGAAGTCGATGAGAACTTCTTCAGGGACCTGGGAGAAGATGGCACGTAAAAGCGGATCCCATCCTTCGACACATGCTAGCATGTCTTTGACCTTTCCCGGGTAGTTCCATGATTCCTCTACTGTATAAGTGTCTCTGTGCGTGATAAAGGCCCCGACGTGTTGGAGGGTCTGGTTGATATGCACGATAGCGTGTCGGTCCTCTCCAATCCAGACGAAGCTGGAGTCCTTTGCATTCTTTGCAAGTTCACGGGTTAAAGGGTTCTCAAGGAGGCGGTCGAGAGGGAACCATGAGCGGTAGATGGCAAAACCGCTGCGCGTAGGAGAATCAGGAGCTTTTGTAACGTACGTCCGCGTCTTGCTGTAGACTCCATCTGCCCCGACGACCGCATCTGCAACAAGCTTCTCGCCATTGACGAACACTCCGGCCTTATCACCCTCTTCCCAGTGATCTGAGACCTTGACACCGAAAGTGACCTTGACTCCCAGCCTCATTGCTTCCTGGTACATGGCTTTCTGCAACTGAGCACGGCTGGTCCAGATGTTCAAGTGGCCCTTGTACGTCTTGTCCCATGGCTGGGTGACAAGGAGCTTCCCAGCACTGTCTTGGATTGTGATGGCGGAGATCTTGGACGACGTTTCGACCAGGTCGTTCCATACGGCAGGCCATTTCTCGATGACTATTGTGCCATTGGCAGAAATGATTATAACATCACCTGGACAAACGTTAGTTGTTATTCGCGGTCATCCGGTATCGGAAGGCTTACCTGACTCTGACAAATCTTTTTCTTTTTCGAGTACATGAACACTGCAGCCTTTGCGCTGTAATTCGAGGGCACAGGCCAAGCCGCCAAATCCAGCGCCCACAATAAGGATGTCGATGGTCTGATCGCTTGTCATTTTCTTGGCAGGAGGAATACAGTCTGGTAAAGAAATAAGTAACTTGTGGATACGACTTGGACTAGTTGTCGACTTGCGCAGAACGGTACATCAGGCGTGCGTGGCAAGCGTAATATAATAGTGTCTCGGTTTGGCCCGGGGTCAGTTTCAAACCAATACACATTTGGAGGGATGGACTAGTTACTAATTCGAACGGCCCCCGCTATCCCGTGAGTATCCTGTAGCTCGTAAGCTACGAAACCTTGTTTCCTGCTAAGCGTTGATACCCCAGGTTGAGTATTCGAATTCTCCAGAATCTTAGCCCTTTCGGGTCAAGGTCGTACCAGTCATATGATTGTGGTCACATTGTATTCTACGGCACTTGTCACCATGGCAAGACATGTCAGGGACAAGCCACGTATTCGTCGATCTCATGCCGGCATGCCCTCGGCATGTCGTACAACTACCCCACAATCCCCAAGCAGGCGGTCTCAAGGATGCGGGGGGTGCTCCACATAGAATGAACCTGCCGAACATATCCGCACTCGTATCAGTCCCGGTATTATTGAACTGCCGATAGGCTTGAGCTGGAGGAAACCGTACTTCTGTTCCCCGCTCGACAGAGGGTCCAAGTGCGCCGAGTCCAAGTGTAGTGTCACATCATGGCAAGTACTTGTAGACAGGCACAAGGGGTATAATGCAATAGCATTGAATGAACTTGTCCCTCGAGTCTCTCTGCTTTCACCACTTGACCTTTACATAGAACCCTAAAACGTCATCCAAGTTTACAGAGGATCCAAGATGACTGGCTACAAGCTGCCAGACTTTGACGAGCTGCCTGCTGTAGAGGGTATGCCACAAGGCTGTGCCTGGGGCGTCTTTGATGCGGATGGCAAGAAGGATGTGTTTGGCACTATCAACCTGTTAACGCCAGATGTGGTAACTGCAGCGGCTTCTGAGGTCGTGGAGGGTATTTCTGTCTCTTTGAAGTACGTTATTTCTGTCTGATATTGTGGGCAACATGGCTGACACGACGTGTGCTAGCTGGCCGATTGGTGCCATTGAGAAGCCTTCATTCCTCCGCAAGGGCCTGGAGCATAAGATCATCAACTTTAGAGACTCGGCTATGCCTTTGTACGGATTTGATGATGAGGTGTGTCTATTAAAAAGTATTCAAGATTGCGCAGAAAGAACTAACACCCTTGATAGATCTCCTTCAATACACAATGCAGCTCGCAATGGGACAGTTTGTGCCATTTTAACCACCAGCCAACCGGTACCGCATACAACGGCACCAAAGGCTCTGCTGAAATCTTTCAACAAAACTTTGGCGACGAAGATAAAGATCAAAAGTACCCAACACTCAATCGTACGTTCAAGTGCACTTGATTAATCACAGTTTGCTAAACACTTTTGACAGACTGGCACTCCCGAGGCTGCCTTGTTGCACGAGGGGTCCTGATCGACTATAAATCTTGGGCTGACAAGAAAGGCACAAAGTATGACCTATTTGACGCACATCGTATCCAGGTCAGTGACATTGAGCAAGTTGCCGCTGAACAGCGAGTCAGCTTTCGACAAGGCGACGTTCTCATCATTCGTACTGGATTCACCGAGGCCCTGGGCACTATGACCGGTCAACAACAGGCCGAAGCGCTATCAGCTTACAGAACCGTTGGGGTTGATGGCAGTAAGGAGAGCGCCAAATGGTTCTGGAATAGACACTTCGCGGCGGTTGCAGGCGACATGATTGCATTTGAAGCCATGCCGCCGCTCAATGACGATGGCAGTGAGGGTCCTGTGTCAGGATTAGTCCTCCACCAGTATTTTCTCGCCATGTTTGGGATGCCGATCGGAGAACTATGGGACCTTGAGGCGCTGAGCAAAACCTGCAGCCGACTTGGACGGTATACTTTTATGCTGACAAGTAGTCCTCTGAACGTGCCGGGCAGTATTGGCAGCCCGCCAAATGCGATCGCTATTTTCTAGCCAGCTAGTCATCTCTAAATTGCTCGAGCTGTATCTTTAATCTCACTTTCAATAAACGTGCTAGCTCTCTATTTGAACGTCGTTGATCTATGCGGATTGTAAGAAATCTCTCCTAGGCAACAGTGAGGGTAATGAGTATCTTGCCCGTATGTGTGTATTGGTGATCTCTACCTTTGCGCTGGAGGCTCAAGCCTCTCTTAACCTCCGATCACCTTATTCCCGTAAGAAACCTCCGTAGTCTCAAAAGAAAGCGAACTTAATTTTGGTTAAACAACCTTACAGGTTGTAGCCATCCGTAGGTATATGGCACATAGACTTTCATCAGTCTTCACGCGTTATTCTCGGGGGTAAGCTAATATCATAGTATATTCAAAGAGTAATGTCTAGCTATCAAGAAAGTCGTTTCTCTTATGCCTTGGAGCTTGGAAATCGCTTTTCGACCCAATTAAGGATCAGATGAAGCATCTCATCAAAAGTTTCCTTGCTGTCGTTAAAATAATGCCCTCCGGGGATAAGGTGCACTTCTTTATCTTCGGTCTCAAGACTGTTAAAAATGTTGCTAGCATTCGAGTTGAAGACACCAACATCAGCCTTGCCCTGGATCACAACTGACGGTATCTTCCACTGAGCTGCAAAGGTGTTGAACTGGATCTTGGAGTCTTGCATGCTCCACAAAGACAGCCAAGTCAGCAAAGAGCTGGAGCGACCTGCCAGACCAATGCCGCGATTCGATTCTGCCGGGTCACCAAAGTAGCAGGCAGGAACTGGTCTATCTGAGGGCTCGATTGACCCATCTACAAATCTGAGATCTGCCATGGTCCGATGGATCGGGAAGATACGGTCAGGGATGCCAGCCGCATTGAGGCGTTTCAGTTCTTTCTTGACCCACTCATCAAGACGATTGTGCCTCTGTACCTGAGCAGCTCTGTATCGCGTGATGAATTCCGGTGAGTATGGTGGTCCATTTGCTGGGTTGTACATGTCCAGGCTGGGGTCGGTCTTAACCGGGTCATCTTCATCTATGACAGCGGGATCAAGCCAATCCCGGAGAACCTCAGGTCGCCCTGTATGAGCGCTGAGGAACACGAACGCATCGGCTTTGGGGTATGAATCGACCTCTCGCGACTTGGCATGGTAAGCAGCCATGAGTGAACCACCACCAGAATTGCCAAGAAGAATCAGTTTCTGTACACCAGCAACTTCTTTCAGCCAGCGACACCCCACAGCAATATCATCCAATGCTGGTTCCAGGATAAAGAGGTCTTCCAGGCCCCTGTATCTGGTGTTCCATCCAAGAAAACCGAAACCATGCGCCGCAAGATGTCCAGAAAGATAATGCTCAGAGAAGTCTGCATTATAATGGGTGGCTATGAAGGCGACCTTTGGCGCTGGCTTTCCATCTTGGGTCCAGTATAAACCCTGGCATGTATGTTGGCCACTGGGTGCTCGTGGCTTAGGGGGCGTGCTCAATCCAACAAAGCGAGGAGATACGCCTTGAGGAGTTGTAGGCTCGCGATTCGGGACGCTTCTTTCCGCTGACATGATGAAAGGTTATGAAAGGATGTCTTTAGGGATAGTATGATTTGTACTGTTGGGTTTGGTGGCTAAAACAAGGCGAAGCAAGTTGATATGTATATATGTAATCTCATCAGGGATTTACCGCTTCGAAACGCAATGGGAGGTCAAAGAACCTTGTGCAATTGAAGTCAGGGATATCGTAACCTTGTGGTCCTAATCTGAGGAGATGCCGCGAGTATCCGAAGGGTCTCTGAACAAGCAAAGCCAAACCTAATGGAAAGAAAGGATCCCCCGTCCCCGCACGGCAGCCCGTGCCCAATACGCCACGCCCGTCTTTCGGCCGTAAGCATCCGAGGTGCGGGGCCCCGCACTTTGAATATAGCGGCATGTGAATGCTTGTATAGCCCGGAAATTAGGCTCCTGAATCGGTCGAGCTCGGCCAATGCAGCTCGAGGTCTACACTACGTAGCCTTGAACCGTTCTCACTGGCTTGCCAAAGAAGAGATACCTCGCGAAGGGGAATAATTCGTTGGGAGGGGGCTGTCGGATAGAAACGGCAAACAATAGCCAACAAAAAAGCTAACGAGATGACAGGTAGTGCCTCCTCAATGACGACGGGAGTCGATAAAAACAGCTCTTGAAATGCCTGCATATGTGGGTTCCTCGCAATACAGCCTACCATGATCATTGTTCCAACTTTCGCAACTATCTCAGAACCAAAGCATCAACTTCAACATGGCAAGCTCACATCTTGAGGGTCGAGAGAACCAAGACACCAAAAATGGTGTCACGGCCAAGACCTTGTCAACATTCACAGTTGAAGATCCCTATGAATACGCATACGGTCTAAATAACTATCATGAGTAAGCCGGTTTTTCTATCAAGTTGGAAGATGTGCTCAGTAGAACTAGATCAGAATCCATTCCTGGCGCAAACCCCAGGGGATGTATTCAGCCCCAAAAGGCATTGGCGGGCCTATTCCCAGATCGGCTGTCGACAGCACCCTTCACCATCTCACGCAAGAAGCAAAAGCAGACGTATTTCTCTCGGACACTGCCGTCAACATCAACGAGACAATATGCAGAATGGAAGCCAAAGTCTAGGCTACCCAATTTGAAGCTGTCGAATCTACAATTCAAGCCAATCCCATATATGTTTTCGCCACAAGACATCGATGAGCAAGATGACTTCGTAACAGGTCTAAAGGTCCTGGCTGGGGTAGGCGATCCTGCCATGAGGAAAGGACTAGTGTACTACACCTTCGCTGCGGGCTCAAGCATGCCGGAAAATCAAGCCTTCACCAGTTCCGATGGTGACTTACTCATAGGTTCGTGATTACAAAGCCGCTAAGTGAAACTACTAACTTCTTTCCCAGTTGCCCAGCAAGGTTCTCTTGACATCATGACAGAAATGGGGCCGATGAGAGTTCGCCCTTGTGAGATCGCCGTCATCCCTCGCGGAGTTCGTTTCCACGTCTCGCTCGTGGACGGGGCGATCCGTGGATTCGCCCTCGAGACCTTCATAGGCCATTTTGAGTTGCCCGAGTTGGGTCCCCTTGGTAGTAGTGGGCTGGCGAACGCCAGAGATTTCCAAATTCCTCAGCTGCAGCCATATAAGCCGGGACCTGATACGGAAATTATCAACAAGTACTGCGGTGAACTATTCTCTACCACCATGAAGGGAAGCGTCTTCAACGTGGTGGGGTGGCATGGGTCCACCTTTCCTTTCAAATATGACCTTGGTAAGCCAGTGCCTGATTTACGGGAAGCCCTTTCTGACAATGAATGCGTATCTTTAGGCAAATACTGTACCATGGGTGCCATCTCGTACGATCATGCTGTGCGTAGCTTAGGGCGACACTTGATCTAATTTAAGGAAAAGGTACTGACGCGCGCAGGATCCTTGTATTTGGACTGTCTTCACTGTCGACAGTGACGTTGAAGGAGTACCAGCCGTCGACGTTCTTGCTATCCCCCCAAGATGGGTTGTCCACGAGGACACGTTTAGACCACCTTCTTTCCATCGCAATATTGCGTCAGAGTTCATTGCCATCATTAAAGGTTCTCTCGATGGGAAAGCTGATGCCAGTGGGCTCGCTTCGATTAATGTCAATCTAACTGCCCATGGACCTACACGAGAAGAATATGAAACAGGAATATCGGAAAAACAAAAGCCTGTTCGAATTAGCAACGATAATATGTTAGTGATGTTTGAAACCAGGTAAGTTGTACCCGAGTGATATAACGAATAGTAGATACTGATATGTACCCAGCTATGTTCTGGGGCTCCCGGACTGGGCTACAGGTGGCAAGACAGTTGCAATTGGAGATAGATATAGTGAGTACGAGTCAGCTCAAGTTTGAGACTACAAGCTTTAAGGGTTGAATTAGAGCTCTGTAAAGATCGGTCTTTAGTAGCACACGAAAATACAGTACTGTTATGAATCCATACAATTATATTTAAAATCGATTAGATTTACATTAAAACATTTTAAAATTCGCCAATGGAAACCAATGCAGAATTGCTATTTTTCGGATAATGACCACAGCCGAGAAGGTTAATAGTCATAAGAGTTATAGCAAAGTTGATAAAGACAAGTCTGTTTCGCCTGCTGTGCTTCTACTTTGTAATGCTTTTACAAAAACGGCGTCAATAAGCTGCGTGGGAATAAATGCAGAGAGAGTCTTGATATGGGTGATATCTCTATTCTACTGCATAACTAAACGTGTGTCATCGTAATAGACAAGTCAGGCAAAGACATAGTTACCACGCAAATGGAAATGTCTTTATCTTAGATATATCGAGACCAACAATTACGTCTAACTTGGTTATTATGAACGGGCCCACGGGTCGCGATGCGCGGGCTGCGCGGGCCGCCTCGTTTCCCCGCCTCATTTTCTCAACGTTGAGCCGATTGCGCATTGAGCGGCTACCACAAATCTCTCCGACACTCCGCTCGTATCGCCCGCTGGGGTTTCATTTTGTATCCTACACCCAGTCTATCGTTCAAAAGTCTAGTTACCATCGCCGAGTGAGGCACACAATGGCCGAGGAACAATCGCCTGAGCCAGTTGGTCGCGTGGTAAGAACCTCATCTACTCCCATGCCTAAGCTAGTTAGGCAACGTTGAAAATTGCCATCTGATGCCTGCTTTCATAATGACCTAGTGCGACCGATGCCGTCTTCGAAAGGTATGGTGCGCCCTGATCAGAGCTTGCGCCGCGACTAACGTTAAGGCTACAACAAGATTCGATGCGATAGACTATTTCCGTGTTCGAACTGCCGAACAGTCCAAAAGGCGTGCAGCTTGGTTGGATCCGCACAAGGAATGCGACAATCCAAACAAAGAGTTCTCATATCCTCACAGTAGTAGGTCTCGCCCTTGGCTGTCAAAGGAACGACGTAGCTCAACTCAACACTAGCGAACGAAAGATAGACCGCATAGAAAGCCGCCTTGAAGGAATCGAACAGCTCTTGCGTGGGGCCTTTGATGAACAACCTGTTACCGGAAATGTCCCAAGGCCTCCCGAGTCGCTCCCTCCAGACTCTTTCAATGTCTCCCAAAACTTGGAAAACAGCAGCAGAAATGGACCAAGCTATACTGACTCAGAGATGGCTCTGGAGGGAAGTAGCTCCATGAAGGCTGCTACAGTATACGCAAGCGACTTCTTCCAGACGGTGCTTGGACAATCGCCAGCCGCCGACACAAGCACGCACGTGAACGCTGCATTGTCGTCGCTGAAACAAATGATCGAGATTAATAGCTACCGGTCTATGGGGGATCGATTACCCAGTCGAGGAGATATGCAGAATGATGAGATCAGAGACTTGGCAATGCCACCCCTGCAGTCGGTTCTTGGTATTCTGCGCGAACTGAAAGGTAGACTTCTGCTGGAACCAATTGTCTCACTCGACTAGTAGGGGCTAATAATCAATGGCAGAAACAAAACTGGCAACACTCACTGTAGTCACCCTCTTCATCTCCAAAGACAGACTGATCGACTGTTGTCGAGAGATATACTTCGCTGTCGACAATTTTTCACTTCCGACCTTCTTAATCGCAAACGCTACACTCCGTTACCTGTTTCAGGAAAAAGCTCAAGCGTCACAGGATCCATTATCTCGCGAGGAATACCGCAAGCTGTCTCAGCTATGTCGGGATAACCTCGAGACCGCGATGAACAAGTTTAACGTTCTGGCGCCACCAAGCTTGGAGAACGTAGAGGCTTTTCTTCTGGGGGTCAGTATTAGTATATGGTCTTCCCGCGTCTAGACTGACATTGACATGCTCTGAATAGGCTATCTATGCCATTGAGGTGTCACAACCAATGATTGCTTGGCAACTCGTATCTGCCGCAGCGGGGATTTGCCAGACTCTTGGCTGGCATCAACTTGCTCCCAACAGCGACAGAACCACCGATCGGAAGGTTTCTCTCTTCTGTCTGACTTACCTCCTTGATAAGGGCCTCTCTTTGCGCCTCGGCCGACCAGCTGTCATACATGATGACGAGATTACGCTACCAGAACGAATGGACAAAGCAGATGTACCCGGTGGATGGAGAGACTTGCTTACCCAATGGATCCGTCATTCTCGACTCGTTGGAAGGGCGTACCAAGATCTGTACAGTCCATCTGCGCTTCGAAAGTCAGCACAGGAACGTGGCGAGCGCGCAAGGAGCTTGATAGCAGCGCTGAAGCGAATCATGGATGACTCGTTGATGCCACT
Source organism: Fusarium sororula (assembly GCA_017579625.1). Lineage (NCBI taxonomy): Eukaryota > Fungi > Ascomycota > Sordariomycetes > Hypocreales > Nectriaceae > Fusarium > Fusarium sororula. The sequence continues at coordinate 184,600 of JACWFA010000031.1, read as the reverse complement.
TGGACAAGCACATCTTATGGAACGCAACACTGAAGACTTTGGATCAGCACCTAATAGAATGATCAAGACGGTTCTAAAGGCTGATGAGGTATGGTACTGGACGACTTTAACGTTTATACGCAGAGCTGTGCCGTCAACTGAAGGTGGACATGGCGCTATTAGCCCTGCATGTCTGGAATCTGCCAGAATGGCTTTTGAAGCACATGGGGAGTGCATGAGGATGACTGATCCCAGCTCAGAGACAAAGGCTCTATATCTGCTTTGGTACCTACGTGACCTCTTGTCCAAGATATTGAAGACTTCTAACGAGTGCTCTGTATGCAGGACGATTATCTACACCCCCTTCGTCCCGCTAATCGTTGTATTCTGCAACGTCATCGAGACTTCGAACCCCACAGACATTCGTTTACTTGGAGAATTCTGCGAATCGTTAAAACCGCTTTGCGGAATCTTCGAAGCTATCCAGGAGCTCCATGATCTCTGCCAAGTTCTATATAATCTGGCCATCTCATATGTGGAAGCGAAAGTGCAAAGTCAAGGGGCACCCGATAAAATGGCCGAAGATGGGTTTGACGTTCAATCTAGGAGCACACAAGGGGCAATGTCGTTTGATAGTAGCTACTTCGATAACTTCTCTACGGGATCGAGTATTCCAGCCCCTCAACTTAATAGTCATGTTTCGCAGGTCAGGGACTGGATTTCGGGGAATATGAATTGGATGGATGTTTCGCAAGAGGACTTTTCCGAGTTCCTGGCACAGTTATAACAGTCTAGGTGCAACAAAGAAGTAATCTTCCTTGCGTATATCCTTTATAGTGTTAAAATGGTCAAAGAAGTCAAATCACCGTCTGTACTGTGAGATTAGGCATATGGCAGGGTGTTAGGGGTGGACAATCGGACATCGGTAAGGTTTCTTCCCTTCATGCTATTCAAGATCCTCAACTTCCATCTCATATATCTACTTAATACGCGTGTTTAGCGGCTAAAATTGTCAGGCTGTCAAATAGGTAATATAGCGGTAAATTCATCGTAAAGCCTTGCGAGCAAAGTCTCTGGCATGTCCAACTAACACTTGTAAAGAGAACAAAAGACAGGACGGAGAGTAGAAGACCAATCTAATTTAGTTGTAATAAACATTTAAGAGAATAAATAGCCGTTCCATCAACCTTGCATGTGAGATGCACTGATATAGTTGAACCATGTACGTCTGGGAAAGCCCTTCATCGACAACAAACCTCGTGCTCATCCCCGTTACTGACACCGTTGGCGGGGACCAGCACACTCTTGTTGACAGCCTGAGTGCTAGGGGGTACATCGAGAGCAGGATTGCGATCAAAGAAGTCAGCCGGTTTCAGCGCAACAGTGATAGCCTCGGCAGGCATAACCGGGTAATCCTCCACCCTTGGATTATGCGTGAGTCCATAAGTCGCCCACACGACTAGATCCTCTCCTCGAACATTATCATTGCGCGCCGCATAATCAGCCACACCGTCCTTCTCAATCATACTCTGGTTCGTCCACTTTCCTCCGGCCCAGAGATCATCGTCCTTATAGCGGGTTACCCAGATATGATGCTCTGCGAAACGAGCGCGCTTACGAACAAGGGACGCTTGATCGGCCATGAGAAGCTGTGCAGGCGGGGCTATAACCTTGTAGCCGACTGGATTCTTGGAGATGGGGTTAAGCTTCTTCTCATTGACAATCTTGAAGACTCGAGCCTTCTGTGGGTCGGTATCCAAGGAGCAGCTCTTTTCGACAAAGGTCTTGTGCAGCTTCCAAGCATTACCGTAGGGATTCTCGTCTGACATGGGCAGTCCAATGGAGTCTTCTTGAACGAGCGTATTCTCAAGACCATCGATCATAGGATCGATACGTAGACTGAATAGATGCTGGTGATTAGCGGCTAGAACGCCTGGAGAGACGACGTTGCCCCAGTGGCTAGTCTTTCCCTCGTCGATGAGACTGGTGGCGAGAATTCCAGTGGCTCTGGTCTCGAACTCGATGGTCCCGTTTTGCCAGAAGTGCCAGGAAAACGCGTACTCGTAGTTTCCAACGGTGATGATACTCTGGACCACGAGAGTTCGGGCACGAGTCACAGCGGCGACATCGGTTCTGGCATTGGTATGCTTCCATCCAATACCAGCATCCTGATTCAACGGTCAGTAAGTGATCTGCTCTTCGCAATAAACTCAGTCATACCTGTTCGTGTAGACAGATCACGTTGGGTGCTTGGTAGGGTTTTCCGTCGGAAGCAGTGAGCAAGGCATCGAAGTAGCTGATATGTCCCAAGCAATCACAGCCGAGCTTGAGGTTATTAGCTGTCAGGCCTGCACCCGCGTCACCGAGATCAAATGCTTGTCGACGATGGTATGGGTATCTGGGGTCTGCGCGGCAAACGTTCACCAGTCTTCAAGGCTTGTCTTACCTCCGTACGGCACGGTCATCTCACTCATGCTCAGACGATAGAAGGTCTTTCGTCCGTCATATCTCACGTCATGAATGGTCATGCCCTCTCGCCAATTGAAACCAATGCGGAATCGCCATTTCTGCCAAGAGATCGAGTTCCCATCTCGCACGCTATAGCTAGGTCCTTCAGGCTGCTGGACAACAAGAGGCTTGAGATCATCGCGCAGCTTGACGCTCAGAAGATCGGGGTGATATTCGTTCTCGACGCAGTGAGCAAGAGGAACATCTGGGGCTGTATTGATGGCCGCTCCGTCCTCCTTGCCGCCCGTGGGCAGAGCGTCGATCCGAATGAGTTTCAGATCGACGGAGTCAATGACGGGAGAGATGGGAAGTGGGTAAGAGTACATGTTACTCTCCAGATGATTGTGCGGGGCTCTAGCGTAAAGCATAGCCTGGACTAGTCTCGGGGTCTCCAATGAAGAGTCCTTGTCTGCCCCGAATGGCCAAGTGTCACATTGGACTGTCACGTTGGGGTCCAGACCCATTTTCTTGATAGCATCCAGGACCTCGGGGTGAGATAGAATAGCATAGTTGAATGCGATGACCTCATCCCTGTAAATGGCTGTCAGCTTCGTCTCATACACGTAACAAGTGATACTAACCTGTCGAAGCCGGCATGATCACCAGGCTTGGATAAAGTCGATTTGACCTCTGTCTCGGTGTCTAGACTGACAATACTCTCGGTGAAGCCTGGCTTGCCAGGGAAGGTATAGAGGACCTGAGCACAACGAGGCACAAATGGCCGGGCAGAGACAGGGACACCGTCACTCTCAGCATCCAAGTATGGAAGCAGAAGTGACTTGGGAGGTTCGGAAAGTGTCGTGTGCTTGAACCTGACTTCCTCTCTAGCTTCAAACTTCTCCTTGACGAGTCCTCTAACTATGCCTGCAGCTTTAAGCATCTCCTCCTCGCTCAAGGCGTGGAGGGGATGAGTGCGTTGGCCTTGAACTGTCATGGTGTTTTTGTTTCCGTATTTAGAATGTTGTATTCTTCTGTCTTACAAACTGCAACTGTGGAAGCATCATTGCAACGTATTTATCTTATGCATCATGCAGTATCTCGCATTCAACGCTTGCTCCAAAACCTTATTGGTAGTGACTCTATCACCTGCACGTCTCGTGAGCGGTACAGAGTAGCTATTTGCTAGCCATCACCTCCCGCGGAGACCGGTTTTGTTGCTCAACAAGTGCGGCCCGCGGCGTAACTAATCGTATCCCACTGTTCACTATCTGATGGAAACTTGCTAAGTGTGCGGCCCGCGGCGCGATGCGGGGGCTCACTAACTCCGTTATGCGCGTCGCCGTCCACTATCACCACTTACTGCTTGCGGTTAGTCCTTGGGATGCCGCTCTCACATAGTTGATCTTACTGTAGTAGCAGCTCGTGCTCACGAGAAAAGTATTCATGGTCATTTTTGCCGAGGCACGGTCTAATGTTGTTTGTTTGCGTAGGGACCTACCGTTATGTCACCGGTGCGACGTCTACGTAGTGCATACTCTTGGTTATACCACGACTGGGGACATGGCTAATGAGTCGCATGATCACATTCCCGTTTTGACGACCAAATTGCAAGACGGCTCAACTTGTTTGTTGAAGCGGGTCGACTTGGTAGCAATTGATTTTGGAATACTGTAAGAAATATAATCGCAATTCAGCTATTTGCAGTCCTACAACAACCGTGATAATTAAGAGGCGTACAAAGCCAAACAATAATAATTTCATACACCTCTATCCTCGATGTAGAGCACAAAATTGCTCATAGACGCTTAACTAATGAATCCCTTGACTCTCATCTCATTCTCCGTCCATTGCCAGAGCTCCTCCGCCAGTTTCGGATCCTGCGCAGTTGCAGCTGTCTTACCAATGATACCAACAGGCTTCAAATATTCTCCACTCATATCTCGACGAAAATCTGGGCCCGCGATGGCGAAGAGGGACGTATATGCCGCAGTCTCAAGTGGACTGTAGAGCCTGAAAAGTCGCATTATTGGGATAAGTGTTTGCCATGCCCACGAACCAGTGGCTTTACGGCCTAGATCGCTTGGGTATTTAATCAGATCATGGCATAAAAACAGATCATGGATAGATAAACAACTCACGTGTCAATGGTACCTGGGTGCAGACTCGCGGTCCAAATCTCTTCCTGTCCTTCATTTTCAGATGACGGGCCATATCTGCGATGTAGTTCTTTGGCATGCAAGACATTTGCTAGTTTAGACATGCCATATCGCGAAAATGCACTGCCCTTGGTCTGGTTTATATCATCGAAATCGATTCCTGCCGAAGGGGAAAACACGAGGTGGCCGTCAGAGCTAACGTTGACGACTCGGACAGTTCCAGGGCGAGTCGATCGCGCAGACTGGGTGAGGATAGGTAATAGACTGTAGGTCAAAAGCCAGTGCGAGAGGTAGTTTGTCTGGCCCGCAAGTTAGTCCAGATCATAACGTTGATGAAATTATGACTGACCTGAAATTGAGCTTCGTAATGGTCTACAGATTCCTCGTAGGGTGTTGCCATTATACCGGCGTTGTTCACTAGACCATGCAGCCTTGATTCTTTTCTATACACGCCATTGTTAATCTGAACCACGATCGACAATTGTGCTGGTATACGTACGTTGCAAAATCCTCAGCCGCGGCCTTGACGGTCTTCAAGTTCATCATGTCCATTACCAAAACGGAGATATCGGCGTGGGGATATTTGGTTTTGATCTCGACGATTGCAGCGTTGGCTTTGTCCTCAGATCGTGCGCCCATGTACACTTTCGCCTTGTGAGCTGCCAGTTCCAGCACGGTGTTGAAACCACTGGTTCCGTCGTTAGCCAATGTTGCCCTTCCCAGCATAAACATGCCGCAGATCGGAACTCAATATACATTCCGGCATTGCCGCCCGTGACAATGTAAACTTGCCCTGATAGATCAGGAAGTGATTGTGGTGTAAATGCCATTATAGTTGTAGATTGTGGCTGGTTTGTGCTGACTGTTACTGAAGAAATTCGGGGAATGACACGGAGCCAGCTCTTTTTCAATATCGAACCATGAACCGGCTCGGGCCCGCGGAACCCACCATTTCCCGGCAGCTGGATATGGATAAGATTCGCCTTATCCTTGCACAAGTATGCATCCCAGGCACTGTTAACAGCACTGTCTAAAGCAACGTGGAAGGGCTTTTGCGTAGGTAGTTAGGGACTGTTATTATCAATCGGAAGTGGAATTGACGAAGTGGTGATATCACAGATTTGTGCTACTTTTTCTTTCTGATTTTATTTCTAAGTATTATTACTCTCCACTTTATAGCTCACTATTGCCATGATGTTAGATTTCAGGTTGCTGACATGTACGAAATACGATATGATATTCTCTACATAACTAGACGCGAACCAATATCTTGACCTGAGTGTCCTTTTCGTTGATTAGTGTTTTAAAACCCTTTTCCTCAATTTCATCCATCTCAATCAAGCCAGTAATCATTGGCTGCGGGTTCAGATCACCTATCTTCGTCAGCAATCCGTGACATAACAATCATATCATAGTTAAGATGCCTTACCACGCGAAAGAGCATCGATAACCTCCTGGAATACCGATGCCGTATATGTGGCCGAGCCTTTGAAAGTCCTCTCATTCAGCATAAAATAGTTGGGCGAGATGGTCACCTCGGTAGACCAGATGGCGACATTCACAATGACGGCTCGGGGTCTAGACGCCGCGAGTGCAGTTTCTAGAGTGCTCTGCATGCCTGCACAGTCAAAGACCACTTGCACGCCTTCTCCATCGCAAAGCCTCTTGCACTCTTCACCTGCATTTGTCGTCGTAGGGTCCAAGACCGTGGTAGCACCGAACTTGGTCGCAAATTCTCGTCGTTTATCTGCAGTCTCAGTGACAATAATCTGGCTTGCGCCTTTGCTCTTGAGAACTTGCAGAATGGCTAGGCCAATTGGACCAGCGCCGAGGATGAGAGCTGTATCACCAGGTTTGAAGTCGCTCTGCTGCACGGCGTTCCAGGCCACTGCCAAGGGTTCGATTAGAGCTTGCGCTGTTAGTGGCGTATCAGCACCGTAAACGGAGAGATATGCGTACCGGCAACCTCCAGGGAGATGTTATCGGGAATCTTGAAGACCGAGTATCGTGGAACAGTTGTGTACGTGGCCAACCCGCCGCCAATTCCTGTCATGAAGTCAGCCATGGAACCCTCGTGTATGTCTTTTCAAAATTCCATACCACTCAGGCCGATGAATCCAGATTTGGAGCAGCAATTGATTAGACCCCTCTGGCAAGAATTGCACGTTCCATCAAAGATGATGGGCTGGACAACTACCCTGTCGCCGGGCTTGAGGTCATCAACCTCGTCACCGACGCCCGAAACAACACCGCTATACTCATGGCCTATAATGACCGGGGCACTTTTGCCAGTCACAGGGTGAGGTGTTGTCGGGATCAGGTAAGCACCCTCAAGATATTCGTGAAGATCTATACCTGCACGTTAGTTATGGGATTGACCAGGTGTATTGGCATTTACCCGTTCCACAAATTCCGACAAATGCTGGTTTCAGCTGTGTATCCGGTCAATGTCTTCATACTGGGCATTATTCATTAGTGGGGGATTAACTCACCTGAACTTCTTTGGGGCCAGGCTTTGGGACATTGACTTCCTCAATTCTGATGTCGCCCTTGCCGTGAAACACAACTGCCTGCATGGTATCTGCCATATTGTATTTCACTTTCTTTGTAAAACGAGACTTGTTAAGTTGGGGTTTTCAGCAGTAAACTCGTCAAGGTTGGTCTAGTCGGAAAGCGAGCTCAAGCGTGTACTGACGCAGTATATGACTCTTCTGATGATGGCGAGGCTACAATTGCCGAGTGAAGACTACCGTACCCAGCTCCACTGTTTCCCCATGGGGTTATTCGAATGCGGGGGCTACCAGTTCGGCTTCCCGTTCTCTCCGCATCATTTGTCGCACCGCGGGGCGACAGACCCCGCGGCGGACCGAGTAACCCGACTCGACAAAGTCTAGGTCTAGAACATTGTGTAGTAGCCTCGGCCAGGCTGCGTCTCACTTCATGTTGCAGTGCCGAAGGTGTAAGTCACGGTTTACTCGTAGCACATTTACCCAAAGTGGTCATGTACTATTGCTAGCTCTACGCAAGACTCGGACTCCAATATATATCATATATATGGTAAAGGCGGAATTGAGCCATCTTACTGTCAATCAATTGTATCCCGAAATTAACTGATAAACCGTCTTTGCGATCAGCCCTTTACCTTCAAGATGTCTACCCAAGCGCACTCTAAGCCTCGGAAGTTGAAGATTATTCACGTCGGCGCCGGAGCTTCAGGTCTTTTAACTGCTTACAAGACTGAGCGCATGCTACAGAACTACGAGCTTGTCTGCTACGATAAGTGAGTTCTCAATTATCTTCTTAGTTCACGTACACAAAAGGTCTGACGTGTATTCAGAAACCCGGTCATAGGCGGGACGTGGTATGAGAATCGCTACCCAGGTATAACAAGAAAGCCTCTCTCATCGAATTCCTTCAAGGCTAACATTTCAGGATGTGCCTGTGAGGTACCTGCACACATCTATACTTATTCGTTCGAACCAAACACTGAATGGTCTTGCTACTACGCAAACTCTGCCGAGATATATGAGTATTTTCTTCGATTTGCGAAAAAGTATGATCTCGAGAAATATGTTCAGCTCCGAACCACCGTAATCAGTGCAACTTGGGATGGCAATGAAGGAAAATGTAAGTTATACAACCAATCTTGCCGGATCAAGGTCCTAATAGCTTTGGACAGGGGCTGTTAAATTGAGCCAGGATGGCAAGGAGAGGATGGACTACTGCGACGTGCTGATGAATGGATCGGGAGTGGTCAACAAAGCCAAATGTGCGTAAATTACACAAAATCTCTTCTGGCGCTTCTGACGTTCTGGCAGGGCCTGATGTTCCTGGTCTATCCTCCTACACAGGCATTATAGCTCACAGCGCGACCTGGGATCCCAAAATTAGTTGGGAAGGCAAACGAGTTGCACTTATTGGAACAGGATCGAGCTCTGTTCAGATGCTACCACAGCTTGCAAAAGGTCAGTTCATCGGAACTATGACCTTGTTCAATACTAATACGAACCTCCCTCAGGCTCAAAAAGCCTCCACTTGTTTGCAAGAAACTCGATATGGATCGTCCCTTCACTGGGCACAGATATCAGTAAGGCTAGTCAGGAGGGCCAAACCCCTACTGAGCAGCCTGGCACGCAGATTTATTCGGAAAAGGACAAGGAAGAGTTTCGTCGAGTCCCTGCGACACATCTACAGTACCGGAAAGGTCTTGAGGCAACCTTGACACGCAACTTTCCATTCTTTCTGAGAGATTCTCCGATTAGCCAGTGGGCTGCTGCTGCGATTAAGCAGGATATGCTCAAGAAGCTTGAGAGTGCTGACGAGGAGCTGAAGCAAAAGCTCATTCCATCGTGGCCTCCGGGATGTCGGCGAATTACAGTAGGTGAACCAGGATAATTAGTTGTACACTCTGTTGACGACGTCTCCTCTATAGCCTGGAAACGAGTATCTAGAGAGTTTGGTCAAGGAACGTAAGTTATTATACAGCGCCATCAACAACTGCACCTAATATACTAATCTCTACCAGATGTTAAGGTTGTCTTCAAGGGCGTCTCAAGATTCACTGCCACAGGCCTTGTCACGAGCGAAGGCAAGGAGTTCGATTTCGACCTTATTGCCTGTGCTACAGGATTTGACATCTCATATACTCCGCATTTGTAAGCACTTCCGATTTATAGGGCTTATTACTGGTTACAGGAATGTGACTAATTTAACTGTCGTAGCAAAATCACCGGTATTGATGGAGCTACGATGAAGGATGAATGGTCAGAGGTATGTAAACCTCGCCGGGCTGACATGACAGGACTATAATTGACGTATTCGGTGCCACCAGAATCCAAACATTTATCTTGGTATCACTGGTCCCAAGTTTCCCAACTATTTTGTCATCAACGGTCCAACCGGCAATTGGGGTCAGGGATGTGTACTTCCTTCGGTGAGTGAGCTCCCTGGACTCTACTACCACAATGGAGGATTAATTAACACGTACAATTAGCACGAGGTTCAAATTGAGTATGCTATGCAATGCTGCATCAAGATGCAGAACGAGGGCATCAAGGCCATGGAGGTCAAGCAACTCCCAACTACACAGTGGAACGAACACCTCGATAACTGGCACAAGAAATACTCTGTCTGGGCTGGCGAGTGCCGTTCTTGGTACAAGGCTAACAGGACTGACGGACGGGTATATATCTGGCCTGGCAGCATGCTTCATTTACTCAAGACTATGAAGACGCCTACGTTCGAGGACTTCGTCATTACCTACAGAAGTGACAACATGTGGGATTTCTTGGGTAATGGTCGCACTCAGATTGAAGAGTTGGCTGAGGACGGGGTTGATGTTGATCTTGCTCCGTTTATTCGGGACCAGGACGTTCCCTGGTCGATTGACGATCATCATACTCTCGCGGTAGTTGCAGGTCGTGAGCATAAGCTTTGAGCGTCATGCCATGTTAAATAATAGATATTGGGTATGCCAATATTTATGTCAATGGCTATCTGGAAGGGATTTAGTATGAGTACTCTTCAGAAATACCTAGAGCTAGACATCCAATATCAAGCTTTATCCAACTCTATAGAGGCAGTCTTGATAGCTCCGTCGATATCGTAGTCCCAGATCGTAGGTAGCGTCTCCTTCAACTCTTCAAATATCCTACCAAAGTCACTACCAATCTCAGTCTGACGTTCGAATAGTCGACCCGCTCGTCTAGACTTCTGAACGACCCATTGGGCTCTTTCTCGTCTACTTCTGTCAAATGCAGAGAACGCAGCTTCGAGATCGGCACCCGCTCGGACTGTGTCATGCGCCAGTATGGACGCCAACACAGCAGCGTCTTCGATACACAGCCCTGCTCCCGCGCCATGATGTGGAGATGAAGCATGTGCTGCATCTCCAATGATACATAGTCGGCCTTTGGCAAAGGTCGGAACTGGATTGTCTCCGAGATCGAAGATGGCCCACTGCTCACTATTAGTGCAAATTCAGACTACGTGATCTGCTCACAGATTAGATGTAGACTCACACGATCAAGCCTCTCAGCGTTATCGAGAATATTTAGCACAGATGCTCGGAAGTCTTCGAAATCGTGGAGAAGATCCTCTTTAGTGGCCGGGAGAACTAGCTGGCTTTCACTTGGCCATTCGTCGGAGCTTGAGCAATATGCGACAACATTCAAAATCGTCCCGTGTGCGACTGGGTAGCTCAGCAGATGCTTGTCCTTCCCCAACTGGCCGTTTCAGAAGTGATATCAGCCTTCATTCTATCATCAAAGGTGACATGTCAAGAAGAACCTACCCACATAGTGGCATTGAGAGCTCTCTCCTCCCCTAGCACCTCAACAGCTTGTGGCATGGGGATCATTCCTCTGTAAGCATATTTGTGCGTGTATGAGCACTTCGACGATGCATGATCTGATCCAACTAGAATTTCTCGAACTTTGGATTTGATGCCATCACAGCCAACAACAGCATCAACTTCCTCAATTATCCCGTCCCGGAAGATAAGTCGGATACCACGACTGCTATCTTCGTCTATAGCTTGAAGCTGCTTATTAAACTGAACCACATGGCTGGGTAAGAGCTTAAGAAGTTCGCTTACAAAAGCGCCCCGATGGCAGCCCTGAAGCCCAGTACGATTCTCGATATGGAACAGAGGAGAGTCAGTAGTTGCCCCGTTTGTGCCGTCAAGAAGCTCAAACAAGATGCTTTTCTTCGACTCCCAGGTGTTACCATTGGCGACTTTTTTGAATGCATTATGTACGCTTGGATCGCAAGCAGCCATGGCGTCTTGTGCATTGGGACTTATTCCCAGGCCGGCGCCGATGTCGCTAAAGGCGTGCGCTTTCTCGTAGACTTTGCAGGGGATATTTCTTTTTAGAAGGGAGATCGCGAGGACAATTCCTGCGATACCGCCGCCGATGATGGCGATCTGGAAATCTTTTTGATCTTTGGTCATGTTTAAAAACGTTCCTGGCTAGAGGGAAGACCTTCTTGTAAATAGTGGAAAGTTATGGTCTTTATGATGCTAGAAGATGATAACAGTTTATGTAATAACAACATACCACGGTATGCTGAAAGGGGCAGTAATAAGCGCATATCGTTCTGTGTAAGGATGAAATGTGTTATGACTTGCCAGAACCAATGCTCATTTAAAAGTCGACGTTACATTTGGCTTCCATGTTTCATGTGCTATATGTGATCTACCGCCTTGCCGTGACTTCCGAATTTAGCGGGCGCAACCTTGTTATACAAGGTATCATGTATGGAAAACAGCCCCGGAATCGAGTTCCGTCAAATTCCGACAAACACAAGCTCAGGCAGAAGCTTTGTCTTCTCTTTATCATCTTAGTGAGGGGCCTAAAGCTTAACCTTAATGCAAGCAATCATTCAGTAAGCTTGGCAAATAAAACCGTTGGAGGTTACGGTCCCGGCTTCTTGCCATATTGCCACTATGACTCGGGGCACCAACGGACTCCGAATTGGTGCAGCAGGCCACAACAAACTGTAGATCACTCTTTGATGCCAATGGCATCAGGCGGGAATCTAATTGTCATAATGCCATTTGAGTTTGAAACTTTCTGCGTATGCAACAAGAAATCTTCCTTTCCTCGGCATTGGGCACCCACTTGGACTTATCATAATGCGAGACGTCGGGCTAATTGTTTCAATTGGCCGCACAACTCTTCTGAGCCCACCTGACGGAGCGTGATGCGGAGACGGCTCGGCATTCGGTCTCTTGTGGTTCAAACCATGCCACTAAAGTATTCCGACCATCAAGCTACTTGTTAATAATGTGCAATGACGCAGAGGATCGAAGACACTGATATTTAGATATCGCCAAACCAGGTCTAGCTGTCAAGATATGTATTTAGAACCTTGATTCCTTCTTCCCACTCGCCGGTTTGAATCAGGTTTATCTCGCTCCAGAATCCATGTTCCGCCCCATCAAGCTCTGTGTATCGTAACTTGGCCTTGGGATTGAGCTCTCGCAGCTTGGCAACGAACTTCCTACTCCCCTCGATCGGGACTTCACTATCATCGTTACCATGATGCAACCAAATGAAAGGAAGTTCCGATGCCGACTGCGGATTATGTTCCAGAACTTCTATCGGGAACAGGCTTCGGTGGTCGCCTAAGAAGCTGGTATATGTACCGTGCTGGACCATTGCGATTGGGAGATTCGAGATTGCTCTGGTTGTTGGCTGAGTCCCGTCTGGAAGGTGCTTGAGATGCTGAGACACAAGTTGATAATCGATTTGTGGATATTGGCCCATTCGCTTGGGGTAGGCTTTGCAGAAGTGGTCGCTCCGCATCTAGGTTTTTTTCTTATCAGCCTTTGGCTGTAGCAATTGGTTAGTCATTTGGTATAATGTCTAAGTTGTGAGCTAGATGTGTTATTTGCAGTTGAGACTTGTGGCTGAGAGCTTAACTCAGCGGACAGAACTTAGTCGCTCCGCATGTCGATCATCGGGTAACTTGCGATGACAGCTCGGAAGGCAGTTGGATGACGCAAGGCTAGTTGAATTGCGAGGTAGCCACCTGGAAGTAGATTATCGTCAGCGTTCTCTGTCTAGCCTCAGTGATGAAAGCTTACTCACCGGCACTCTCGCCAGCCAACAGAACCCGACTAAGGTCTACATGGCTCTTCCCGTTCGTCATGGTTCCAATAGCCTCATCCAAGCTGTTCTGAACCCAAGACCAGACATCTTCAATGTCTTGAAGGATCTCAATTCCATTACTTTCCGGAATTAATCTGTAGTCACAAGACACCAGAATTGTGTTGCTCTCCAGAGCATATTCAAGGATCCTGGGTGGTGTAAGTTGTAGGTTGTCCCGGCTGCCGTAGACGAGAAAGCCCCCATGGAATCGAATGAGCACCGGCCGCTCACCAGATGGCAAACTCTTGGGAACAAATAGATCAAGAAGAATGGGTTGTCCTTCCATTACCTGATAAGTGAAGGTGGCAACGTTGAACTCATCAACGGGCAAAGTATGATCAGATGCCATTGCTGCAGCGTCTTCCTAAGATGAGTGATGACCACTCCAGGCTCAAACCCTTTGTCTTAATGTGAGAATTCACATTTTATCATGCTCACTCCGGAGTGGTGTATTTAGTAGGCGCGAAAAGAAACAGTCATCACTCTTGCTATGGCGGGCCGCGGGATCCCGGCTTTTGCTCGTAATACAGACTGCGATAATCACCTGCTCAGTGTAGATCTTTGGTGTATCACCTGGTGCAGTTGATAGGTGCCGGGCAGGTCGCTCCGCAACCCGGACGCCCGCGGCATCCGTTTGTCTACCCCGCGTTTGATCTTCATGGATCTCCAAGATGCTTGGACAATTGAATCCTCGGTTGCTTGGTGCATACAACTTGACATTGAAGTAGATAAACCACCACCCAAAACCACACACTATTCGAACCGTAGCTACCGCAATCCCCATTTGAATGAAATTGAACTCTTACAATGGCTGACTTGTACTCTTGGTATTCTGTGCTGTTAACCGCACTGACCGTGACCCTTGTATGGTGGAGGAACAAGAAACAATACAACCGAGTACGTCTCTTCAGTATGATCATGGAGGAAGATGCTAGCAACAAAAGAAACGCTGATATCGCGACATCAGAAACCTTCTCTTGCCCAAGATACCCACCACCACCATCAAGAATTGCCGAGTGATTACAACAACATTGAGCCACTGGAGGACTTCGACTTGGACAAAGCTGAGCCAGTGCAGACTCGACCATGGAAACCGAAGTATCACCTCACCATGGGTCTCGAGAAATGCACTTTCTCGGACATCATACCTATTGACAAAACTCTAGACGAGAGGCTTGCTCTGCGACGCAAGATTGTCCGTGAGCATTCCGATATGGTCATTGCCTCTGAATCCTGCTCGGAGGCTGCCGTGAAGGAGTTTTACGTCTGGATGGTCAAAACATATCTACCTCGTAGGTATCCATCTCTCTACCGTTCTGAGGGGGGTATGCTTGTCGGCCCAGCATCAACCCAGCTACCGCTCAACCCGCCCAACGATGTTGATACACTACTGCGCCTGCTTGCTGAGAATGTGGACACAGAACTGTTCTTTCTCAAGAGGCAAGGAGACACCTACGTTGCAAAAGCACTGATTCTTTGTTATGCCTTCTCCTTCAACCCATCCCTCAAGTTGAATAAAACCCTGGCAGAAATCCACAGCCCTGTCCCTGGTTACAAAGAAAAGCTTGAGAGGCCTATGAACCGCTACTTCACCTCCCTGCCAAAGGGCAAAGTTGTCAAACGTCACAACTGGAACATATCAATTGGTCGCGAACTTTTCGTACCGAGGGAGAATCCTTTGACAGTTCTCCCATTGTGGTTGATGGGCTGGATCAAAACGGTTCTTGACTGGCTTGGTATCGAGGTGTTGAAGATGAAGAGCGACGACCTAGATCCTGAGGAGATGAACGTTCGATGTGAGAGGCAGACACTTCATAGGTTGATGGAGAACGATGACACGTTGGTGTTTACTTTCAAGACGTATCAGTATCCGCTTCGGCAAATTCGGGACGAGGGTGGAGGACCGGCGTTGGCTGAAGCGATAAGGGGAATTGATCGTGGTAGTGTGCCTCAGATCGCGTGGTACAAAGCGTCAGTGTACTGGGGACAAGCTGTCGTAGAGTATCTTCTTGGTGCAAGTTCTGAATAACCTGGATGAATTTGTAAATAAGACTGAAAAGTTTGCCTAGTTAGAGGTCAATGAAAATCCGAACCCGTCGCGGACCAAACACGCTCAAATAACACTCTGGGCTACATATTGGATGTCTTGAACAGTAGTGACGATTACGTAGCGTGAATTGAGAACATTTATTAAGGCTTTCATAACAGACGTGAACATACCTACAGCAGTGCCTCGTCGGTGCACGCGTTCTGTTGATGATTATTTTGACAGTCGCGCTCAACGTGAATCCTGAACATGGCTTCTGACACTGCCGAGAAGGAAGAGATCGCGCTAAGTGACCCTGCCACTGGCAATCATCAACTTCCAGTGCCAAACTGGACAACAACCAGCTGCCAGTGACAGAATCGACACTCCCAAATGTCCCAATAAATACCTGGTTTGCTCCCTCGCTTTCTCTCTCTTTTCTTTTCCTCCTTCCAACTGGTCTTCGATCTTCACCTTTCCCATCAACCATCTTCATACCACTCATCCATTCTTCCCTTCTTCATCTACCTCAAACATCATCTCAACAACTTACCATCGACCTTCAACCTTACCAACTGTCGTTGTCAACAGAGGCACCCTTATACACAACCACAGTACCTACCAACACAACAAAAACATCATCTCATCGAGAACTCAACATGGCGTTTCTTGAGTTGACCGCACCTCGGTCCTCCTTTGCGGAGTCGACCTCCACCATTTACTCTGAGGATAACAAACTTGATGCCCTCACCCCTCCTGCTCCCGCCTTCGCGGAGCTTGCCAACTCTACCTCTGCTGAGTTTGATGTCGACAACACCGACAAGGTAAGCCTCGAATCTCCAATCTCCAATCATGAGCTAAAGAAACCCAAGGCCTTCGATCTGATCATCGCCAACCTCAACGCGATGCGAGCCAAGGTTCAAACCCTTGAGTCCGAAAATAAAGAACTTAAGTCTCAGGTTGAAATCGAGAAGTCCTTCAAGGAACACTTCACCAACAGCCTTGACGAAGCCAACCGTAACTTTCACTCATCCGAAGTCGAAGCTGCTACCAAGGTCCAAGCTTTGGAGTCGGAAAACAATGACCTTAAGGCTCAAGTTGAGGTTGAGAAATCCTCCAAGGAGCAAATCTCCAAGACCCTCGATGTCGCCAAGCGCAACTGGCAGACTGCTCAACTTGCAGTCATTGTCAAGCTCCAAGGTCTAGAGTTGGAAATCAACGATCTGAAGGCTCAAGTTGAGCACGAAAAGTCTTCCAAGGAGCAGCTCTCCAAGGACCTCGAGGACGCCAACCACAACTTGCACTCTGCTGAACTTGAAGCTGCCAAGGTTCAGGCTCTTGAGTCGGAGAACAGCGAGTTCAAGGCTCAAGTCGAGTACGAGAAGTCCTTCAAGGAGCAGTACTCCAACAGCCTTGACGAGGCCAACCGAAACTGGCACGACGCTGAGTTCGATGCTGCTGCCAAGGAAGCCGAGCTTGGTCGTGTTCGCGAGCGTCTGACTCTTGTCCAAGCTCAGGCTGCTGAACAGGCTCAACTCCATGCCGTCAAGGAACAGAACATTCAACTTCACGCTCAGTTTCGCGTTAAGTTCATTCTTACTACCCATCACTATGTCCAGGTAATCAAGCATATGATGCATGACTGGAAGGTTCAGATGGAGCAGAAGATCGACGAGGACTATGAGAAGAACAAGGAGAATGAGAGCGACACCACTTCCCTTGATGCCGAGTACGAGCGACTCAAGTCCCTGATCGAGGGTCACGACCACATGATCAACAACATCAAGAAGGGCAACGAGAAGTTTGTCGCTGCGATCAAGAATGCCCACGAGCTCGAGAACCCTACTCCCGTCACAGAGCTCACTGCCGATCGTTTCCAAGCTTTCTTGTATGAGCGTGAGAAGATGGTCGCACAGCTGGAGTCCGAAAAGCAGGAGTTTGTCCAGATGGTGAACGACAACTAGGAGTTTGACAGCCAGATGACAGACGACGTCGCCGAAGAAATGATTGAGATTCCCATCGATAACAAGGAGAAGACCAAGGCCGACCGAAAGAAGGCAAAGAATGCTGCTAAGAAGGCGGCTAAGAAGGCTAAGAAGGCCAATGCGAAGAAGGCCAATGCGGAGAAGTAAGGAGAGCGCACTTGGGATCCCAACTTGGAATTGTTGATGATATGGAGGAATGAATCGGAGGCAAGGAACGGATGACCATGAGGCGATACAAAAGTGATACGGAAGGTAATTATTATGCCGATGTTTTTATGACGGATAGGTTAGGAGTTTTGATGTTTCGTCTACCAGGTCATCATGGATGACCTTCAGGTCTTGTCAGTAGCTACCTTATAAGTAGTTAGTTATACCAAGCCAATTTGCTGGTAACTCTTTTACTGTTAATTGTTCTACTTTCGTGCATGTTGTTGATCAGCAAAGCTAACGTCTGCCTTGGATGTCCCCAAGTGTCGCTCTGTGCAGCTTTAGATGTCATTGGGTAGAAAACACACGATTTAGTCTGTATATACAAGTTGTAAACCATTCGCGAACAAAAAGGCTTACAACAGAAGAAGACTCTCTGGGTTAGTAGATTGCTTATGAATACCGTGAGAGAAGAAACACATGTAAAGGAACGCAGCCCGCTCTTGACCGCGAGTTTGTGGGAGTCCTATTCTTGTCAGGCCCCTTTCTCTTCTTCAACCTTGTTGAGGCTACTGCACTTCCCACCTGCCCGCCCGTGATCGGACCAAGTTCCCTATTCGCCTTATCACACTTCCTTCGGCCAAAGCCTTCCCGCCGACCCTCCTGTCCCGCGAAATCCCCCACCAGCCAAATCGCACCTTCAGACGCAGAACCCTTAGTCTAGATACGCTTGAGGGCAGGCATAGCAAAGTCGTAAGGATATGGAGCGGTCCGTTTATTCATTCTATGCGTTGTGGGGAAGGGTACACTTGTTGATGGATTGATCGTCTCGGATCACAACGTAGAAACCTTTGAAGAGTCTTGCCGTCTTCAAAGGAAAAGCTTGGTTCTATGGATGGTTGGCATAGTAATGGAAAATGCCGAACTAGACTTGGTTACCACCTTGCCGGGCATTCACTCCATAGCGTCGCTCAAGTCAGTGAGATAGTTGTCTCTCAGCCATGTATCATAGGCGAAGACTTCGATGGCTGACTTCACAGCACATCCAACCAGTCTGGTCTTGGGAAGGTTGGTCTACACGTCTAAAGCCGCCCTACCCTGGAGGCATAATGTGGAAAATGCTTCTCTGAACCCCACTGCAACTGCCTTGACCGCGTTTCGTTCGCGTCAATCAAGTTTTCATCACAGCCACGGTGGAAGATGTGTCAATAGCCGGAATAGTTCCGGAAGGTTTTCAGAACTTTACTACGGGGTCTATTGGAGGCCATACCCTGGCTGCTAAATCCCCTCTGCAAATCACTCTCTTGTGCGTGAACTCCAGAGTGTCAATCAATGGTATCGACTATGCCTCGTGGCGTGTTCGACGAGACGCACCAAATGCAGCGATGTATCTCGAGCCCTCTAAGTTGTGAGCTAGATGTGTTATTTGCAGTTGAGACTTGTGGCTGAGAGCTTAACTCAGCGGACAGAACTTAGCATCTCGAGCCCTCAAAGTACGATGAGGTCACGCTCAAACGGGCGACCAAGACCAGGGTTTTACGCATGATCTTTCATAATAATGCAACGCCAGAGGAGCTGCCTGAGGTCAAGGTCATCTTTTGGTGAGAATTCTTCATATACCGTCGTACGACGGTACACTTCTTTACTGTTAATATGCAAGCGCGCGATAAGTATTGCAAAATGGTGAGAGCTAGAGCAATGGACCAGGACATAGTTACTAAGTTCCTATAGTCTTATCTTGTTCTTCCCTTGATCTGCCAAACACAAATGGTAGGGATGTCTCCAGAAATGCAATATCTGAAGGTTTCATGAACAGTGGGATCTATTCCTTTTCACACGACTGCCGCCTAAGATGCCAGCGTGGGGGTCGGCCTCCCGCCTTAGGGGGTTCAACCAATGGTCGGTCCCGTCGTTTATCCGTCCCAATACTCGGGCAAGAGGACAAAGGCTCCAAGTGAGCAAATTAGTATGTCGTTAACCTCGTCTTCTGGTGTTCTTCCTTCTACAAATGCAAGAATGTAAAGACAGGAAGATAGTATTGCCTGTAGTATGAGAGCTGGTATATCAACTTGTCTGCCTGTTTTCTTTTGTCTCAGTCAGAAGCAACCAAGTTGTAGCTCTTGGGCCGAATATCTGCCGAGATCGGCCTTGTGTTAGGTCACACAGTCAACCCGAACAAATACCACGATATTGGATCCTGTACACAGAGAGCAGCTTCAGATCCATGGACAAGGCACTTGATGCTCTTCGAACTGCAAGAGGCGTCATAGACTGGGATTATACAAGCTGCTACTGGGAGATTACATTGGTACTTTTAGTGATCTAACACGTTATATCACGGTAAGTTATCACGGTAAGTCAATACTACGTTTGCATGTCTGGATGGCCTCATCGCATGGTGTTTGAGCAAGCCATCGGCCTTCCTATTCAAGCTATAGTCTGAAGGGACTTTGCTTACTTGCCGTGACAGCTTTTGGCACAACTCTATTAGCGCAATGGGGAAGTTGAGGTGGCTTGGTGTGCTTTTGGTCTGGCGTAATGGATCCAAATGCAACTTGAGGTGCGGGGAGGGAGCCAATGATTCGAAAGGACCAACCTCGCCCATTGCCTTCGAGGCAAATACGCAGTGTGTTGACGCCGAAGCTTGGTCAAATGGACATCGTGAAGTCACAGGCGAGGCTCTCAGTGCATTCAAAGACTAGGGTCGAGAGTCTTCGGCTTCTGAGAGGGATCTTCAACGTCCCTGCCGTGGAACAAGGTGATTCGAAGCGCAGACCGGTTCACTGTTTGGTTGTGGAAGCTAAATAGTCTTGGAAGTTTGATGGTGTCGGACGTTGCCTTCTTGTTTTGGAACTGGAGAGCATATTGGAGGCTATAGATTGGCGGAGGCTTGAAGTTGAGTCGTGGTGCTGCGAATGCCAGTAAAGGTCTTGCTGGTGGCCATTACTGGTGCAAGTGATCAATCCTGGGGCTACCCTCTCGGCCCTTTCGAGCCTTTAGGCCTCACAACGAAGGGCATCATCGACCTCGTGTGGCCAATCCGAATGGAAATGCAAAGGCACCATCCGGTATCGTATGCTTCAACGATACCAAGAGTCGCGAATGATGACCTGCCTTGGCCGTCGATCAAGTAGAGAGACAGATGTGGCGGTGACAGGTTCGGAGTTGAAGCTGGGTCTCGCGATGAGTGAGAGAACGGGTTGATCGCCAGTGAGACTTGTCGGCAGGCAACGCTGACAAGCTCTTCTTCCTTGGTCGTCATTCCTTGCTCCAAGCTGAGATGAAGGCAGAGCGCGGTCTCAACTGACCATCGTAGGTTGACGAGTTCGAGTCGGCGCGGTTGGTACACTCGGTGTGGCGACGACAAGCAATTTGACGATGCCTATGTCAAAGGTGGTGCAGCCATGTATGGTATCCTTCACGCAGGTGGGTTCGCGTCGTCCATTTCACATGAATGATGAATTGACGAAGATGGACGGGAGGCTTCGAGGACGGAGTGTTCATCGCCGGTGTGGTGTGTCCCGCATCAGACACGTCGTATCGAAAGAGTTAGATCCTACTCCGGCAACAGTAATCGCATATTGAGATCGAACAAGTGAGTTTCTCATGGTATTTGGGCTGTTAATACACGTAAGCTTGTTCAATTGAGGTCTGCATACTTACCGACTGTAGAACTCGTAGTGACACACGCCCCCTATGCGAGCGCGAGATCGATCTCTGTTTTAGACCAGTGTAAACCGCGATTTTTCACCTGTATTTACTCATGAAATTGAGAAAGACGACTCGACGTTCCTCAGTATGTTGCTTGAGGGGGCAGTCAAGGGCGGGAGGGGCAAGCACTGGCCAGTGGTAACGGAAGCGGTAAACGGACTTGGCCGATGGCACTGGAATGCAAGTGCGTCATGGTTCCAGGCTGCGACCGCCTCAACTGATCACGGTCTTTCACTAATCTGCTCTCCTACTGATTCGTCAACATTTTGAGTTCATCGACGGAACTTTATTCTTCCATCATCTCAAGTGACAACCGCCGTTTCAGTCTAGATCACGAACAAAAGGGGCATAAGCCCAAACTCTCATCATGAACTGTGTCATCCTCCGCGAAATCAACGCGTAGCATCAAACAAAGGTCTGTGCATACTGCCACCCCCATTGTCTCCCCCTTCTGTGTAAACAACAATGCAGAACGCGTCCGATCATATTCTCTCTTTCCTCGATGGCCGCCTTGACCAAATTACAAGTGTTTCAAAGCTTCGACCAGGCTGAAAAGGAAGCACACGTAGACTCGCGTCGGAAGACTTAGCAAATACACACTGTGCTTCCGTTGGTGGCGGCAATGAGTGATGAGTGTGCATCGCCAGTCTGAGTCACGAAACTTGGGCGTAGTCTCCACACCACACCAATCGAAGCTAGGGCATTTGTTGATCTACGGAGTAAGCGGTAGAGTATCATAAGCTTGTAAGAGGGAGGTCAGGTCCGGAGAAGCAAATATGGTATAATGACCTTTCCTGTCTAGGTTACCATCGCGATACCGCCCTGCCTGGAGCTCTCAGGAGCCACGAGGCGCTGCTGCTACAGGGAAGCATGGTCGCTGTGATATTGCTCGCATTGGCCAGGTGCTCGTGTCTTTCTCGTCAATTATTTCGGCGCGTCCGTGAACCCACTTGCGATACCGTTAATGTGTGGAGTCGATGTCCCATCCCTACAATGATCTGATCAATCCACTGTGCTTTGCGAGGGGAACAGAATGAGGCTGGGGGGAACAGAGAGCTGACCTTCTGGAGACTACCTGTTTCTGGCCTGGAGCCAAAGTTACTTCTCGTCCTAGCCTTGTTTGACCCCCGAGATTAACGCCTCGTTGGGGCCACGGGCAGGCTGTCCAATCGTAAGTTTACCGGGACATGGGTTCTTAGAGATGGTGCTGGTTCATGCTGCTTGTCAGATTCACACTTCGATCGATGGAACCATCCAGGAGGGGTTGGTTACTGAGGCCTTCCACACTACCTAGCCAAGGAGTGACAGTCTAGGGCAACCCGCAGCAGGCTTGACCTTCTTCACCGGCCCCAACAACTGTTGCTTTCGGTCTACTACCTGGTCCCCGGTCCACGACACCGAGACAACAACTCGCTTGCTTGAGACAACATCATATGGGCGTGTGCAGATACCACCCCGTAACCTTCAAGACGTGTCTCTGCCGCTGACTCTCACCGCACATTCGAATGTCTATTTTTCTCCGACGCGCCGCCACGTCTGTCAGGCTCAACTTCTCAAGGTCGCGCTTTCGCCAGTTGGTGTGTTACCCCTGCATATCATGTACTCTCTAGGTCTGTCACCTGTCAAATCTTTATCAGCTTCTGCGTAGCAAAGACTGTCTACACGATGCATCAAGCATTATTCCGTATTCTTTCAGCTCCTATAAGCCGGGCGCATGCTTGTAGCCATTAAACTTTATCATTCTTGCACTATTCATCTGGAGTTTAGGCCATCGATCCCATTCAATCACTTCACAGGGGCAAAGCAAACTACTTGAGAGCACGCTCAGCGAGACCACTGACGAGACACTTCACAAGACAGGTGTGCCAGCAAGGTCTCTGTGAGATCAGTGGATTAGGTACCAAGCCGGCCAGTGCTTACAGCCATGCCCCATCAGATTCCAATGACCGCACCAAAAACCTCTAGTGCTCTGGTCCTACCTGATTTTCTCCGCTTGCCTCTCCGATGATTCCGCGCCAAATCCATGGCCTAGCAACAGCCACGCGTGTCCTTTGCCGGTCATCCGAGCCAATGATACCTCCTGATGGTACCAGCCCGAGCTTAAGTTGTGGACGCGCAGAGAGCTGAGTAGTGGCGTACAGAGACGCGTTTTTAAATCGATGAGGCGAAACAGGCTAAACCATCTCGGGGAACCTTTTCCTCGCTGCAAACCCATATTCTTTGTTTCCATTCACGCTTTCCGTTTGGTCCCAAGAAGGAGCTGTAGTTAGATCAAGTCACATTGTAATAATGTGACAAGTTAAAGGTCCAAGTTGTTTGTGTTCTTGTTGGAGAAGTCTTATAAGCGGTCATTTGTTGTCTTCTGTTCCATGGCAGCCTTTCATTTTAGTTGGACGTCAATATCACGGTGCATTTATTAACATAACACACTCTCTTATACAACCAGTGAATTATAATTACTAGAGACATTTTCTATCAACATATAACCAGTAAAGAAAGCCCATGAGTCCCGTCGCTATATAGTTACCGTAATACCATTTTCAAGACAGCCTTACAATTTTGTCAGATCTTTTACTTAAGAAGAGCATTGATCGCAGGGTTCTCATCCTTGATTCTGCTCATCCGCGCCCTCAAAGCACCCTCGCTTTTGGCTGTCCAAATCTCATTGTGTTCCTTGTGAATAGTTCTCCATTTCATGCCGTTCAGCCTGCCTTGGACAAGAAATCGATCTGGAAGAGAAAGATCTTCCAATTCTTCCGCTGCGCTTCTTTTGCCCTGCTCTTCAATTCGCAAGCGGGATGCGGTCTTTGAAGATTGTACCGATGTTGAAGGGGGGGTATGCTCTCCTGGCTGAGTATCCTGAGGTTCAGCATCAATCTGCAGGTTGGGTGATGCACAACCCGCTTCTGGTTGGATGCCGTCATAGTGGTTTAGGCATGCCCCGTAACAGAAGCTGACTGTCTGGCCCGGGTCACTGGCGCTTTGATGATGTTCGAATGCGGCGGGAGAGGATACTGTGGGCTCATGATCAAGGTAAGAAACAGAGTTGGGTGACGCATGTGTTGAAGAGGGTTCATCAGGGGGTGAAGGAAAAGGGCATGTGCAAGGCGTCCAGTCGTTGGCCTCGATATTAGAGTTCGGGCACTGGCACATTGTATGCCAAGGCTCCATGGTGATGAGCTCGCAGCTGAGATTGAGGAGGGTGCGTTTTAAAGACGATATTTCCTAAAGCCGAGCAACTAAGGTTACAGGAATAATGATACTATGAAGCTGGAGATGAAGCAGTTTAACTGATGTCGGTCTAACTCAGTGTTTTTCTCAAGCTGCATCGGTCCAGGTTCCTCCGATATTTATAGCTAATCTCATTGTATTTGCTTTTCTTTCTTCAGTATTGCTCATCACAGCTTTGCTTCTCGAGGAGCAGCAGAACAACGGCTGGCTGACAATGTTGTTCGGTACCCTTGTCGTCGTATCCGTGACCCATGGGCCAGACCGCTGAGTGTTAGGGTATCGGGCAAGATAGCCACGCCAATCTTACCCGCGGCGGAATGGCCCTAGACCCGCGAAGCTTCTAGCAGATCTTTGTGCACGTGCATCTCTCCGATCGGGTTATCTTAAACGGTGATCAGAGCTTGAAACATACTACACAACTTCATTATACAATGACTCTTCTGAATCATCAAGGATTAACATCAAGCTGTAAAAGCTGAGACATGCGGCCATACCCCTCTTCAACAGGCTGAGCACTTGTTGCACGTGCCTGTTATAGCTAGGTGAGGGGTTCACCTATCAATTGCTCCCAGCCTCGAGTACGCGTCTGCACGACGCAGGGGTTTCGGGCGTAATGCCAACGGTGTTAACAGTCAATTCGGAACGGGGAAACAGCCAAGGATCAGGGTTTTCTAGAACTATCAAAGTGCAAGTGGCACCAATATTGATGCTCAAGCCAGGAGACGAGGCTAACTAGCTGCAGCGGCAGGATCAAGCAGGCTATTCCGAGTGACTGTATCAACTTAAGACATGAGCCCCGCCTTGTGGGTCTATTTCCCGCAAGTTTACGAATAGACCTGATGGTGTTGTACAAAACATAAGCCTTAGGCCGCTAGTGTAAACAAACATAAGTCTTAGGCCGCTAGTGTAGGGTCCTTACACTTTTGTGCAGGCCTTTGGCATAGTGGTTTAATCTGACAGAAGGTTATGCTATTTGTACTAACGTGTCAATATCTTAGGGGATAGGTATACACAGGGGCGTGGCCAGTATCTTGAGTTAATACGGTATTTGTGCTTTTTGCCCTCCCTCCATGCTTTGACAGTTTTCACTTCTCTCCCTACCTCCCCTCCGCTTAAATTTCCCTTCTATTCCTTTCTGGGACAAAACGGCACTGGTTCTTGCCGTGTTTGAGACTACTGTACGGCTGAGCTTCCAACCGCGGTAAGGCCACATAAGCAGAAAAGACCTCCACTTAAACAACCTCAATAACCCGATTACTTGTATATTTTAGCATATCTTAGCAGCCCTATAACATTACCTTAACTGACAAACAATGGTCAGGACTTTTCCAGTTTTGTCTACTGGGTCACTGTGGATGATGTTTGATTCCGCCAGTAGTTAGGACTAGGTAGTAATACTAAGCGACTTGGCTGGCAACCTTCTTTACGGTAACTATAAATCACTGTGCTCATGACAGTAAATAATCAACTCGCAGTCTATGATTGGAGTTCCAAAGTGCTGCTATGTACGGGATATCTATTCTTTTTCCTATAAGTATTTATGCCTTGCTAAGTTCTATTTACTAAGTTAAGCTCTTAGCTATAAGTCTTAACTATAAATAATATATTTAGCTTATAACTTAAATATTATACTAAATAACTAACTAATTACTATAGCTAAAGGCTAATAAGAAAAAAACCTAGATTATAACTCTTTAGCTAGCTTTAAAGGTATATAAAATACTTTAATTTATTAGTTAAAAAAGGTTAGCTTAATACTATAAATACTTTAAATTTTTAAAATAATAGCTTTAATAAAAATAGTTTTTTATTAATATTATTTAAATTAATTAAATATTTAAAACTATATTAATAAAGCTATAATTATACTATAAGCTATATTTTAATATAAAAATACCCTTTAAAATATAACTAGCTATTAAGACTTTAAGGAAAATAAAAAAAAGGCTATAAAGTTAATTTATATATAGAACTTTAATTAGCTTAGTAGTAAATTTCTTATAGATCTTATTCTTTTTAACTATAAGACTATTACTTATATAGTAGCCTTTAGTAAATTTTTTATAAGAATTATTTAAGTTACTTATTAAAAGAAAAGTATACTATTTACTTTAAAGAAAATAAAAATAAAAAAGAAATATAAAAGGAAAGAAGCTATATAGCTATTATAGTAAAATCTAGCTTAGATTATATTTATATTTAAGGTATAGATAGCAATTTAGCTAAAAAGGACTTCCTAAGAAATACTAATTAGGTATAGTATATAACTATTAGATTTATTAAAAAATACTAATATATAAGAAAAGCTTAACCTTAAGAAAGTTTTATAATAATATATATATTAGTATAATTAGGGAAGAAGGTTAGACTAAAAGAAGGTTTAGGGCAATTAAAAGGTAGTAGCAGAGTTAAGTTTATAAGTTAATTATAAGGTTAGAAAACACACTTTAGGTTTAACACAATGATTCATGCCTTGCAATTTATCTTATCCGTCCACGCCTCCACTGACGCTATGGCAGTTGACCCACCTAGCGCGACGATACGAGATTTGTCGCTTGTCTCAATAGCCCAAGACAATGCCGTTCTACCTTCATCATCCCGCAGCGCCAAATCAGCCTTGCTAAAGTTGAGTAGCATCTCCGCCAAGTCAAGGGCACCGCGCCGTGCCGCCCATATTAACGCCGTGCGTCCAAAACTGCCTCTTGTGTTTGGACCCGCCCGTTCTGTATCAATGAGAACCTTTACGGTAGTCTTGTGGCCATTACGGACTGCCCAAACAAAGCTGTTTCCCATTTAAGTCAGGGATGACCGGATCGGCGCCATCGTCGAGGATGAATATGACGATTTCAACTTGCCCATTCCTTGCTGCCCACCAGAGCGGCGTTCGTCCTGTCATATCTCGACTATCTATGCTAGAATCATTGGGCCTGTGAAGAAGTTTGGCAATCTGGAGGTGACCTTCCCTGAACGCCCACCAGAGAGCTGTGCGGCCCATATCATCGGGGTATTCACGCGATGGGCGCACATAACCAAGCACTTTCTTGACCATGCCAAATGAACCAGCCCACGCAGCCCTAGTCAGAGGCCCTAAACCGTGAATGCTACTTTTCAGTGGGCCATTATATTTAGAAAGGCCGCCAACGACATTGATATGACCATTCTTTACTGCCCTTAACAAAGGTGTTTTCCACTTCTTATCTACTGATTGCTAGTCAATATAAGGAAAGAGGATTGATATCTCCATAATGCCAAGGTGGCCATCTCCTGCTGCCTATGAGAGAGGCTTACGACTAACGCTATCTCTCGAGTCCGGGTTAACTTGACCGTCGTCACTTATGTTGTTAATGAGGTCGTTATGCCTATTACTAGCAGTATAAGAGATCGGTGTTCTCCCAGTCTAATCAGCGTGGTCCAATCTCGCCAGCTCTGTCTTACTAAGAAGTATCAGGATATATCGGTGACCTTTCTCTGCGGCAACAGACACCGGAGACGTCCCCTGGTGGTCTATATAGTTAAAAATGACTTTTCTGGTATTAAATGTGCTTTTACAACTTATCGATCCCCTGTCCGAGCTACCTACCAGAGCGGGATGTAGTTGTTATTGTCTAACGAATCTGGGTGTGCTCCTATTCTCAGAAGTGTTTCTAATATGGTATATGACAATTGCCTTCTGCAGTAATGTGAAAGAGTCGTCCTTCCATCTTTACTCCGGATGTCAATAACGGCGTTAATATCTAAAAAGGAACGCCCTGATGACCTCGTCCTATCCATTTTGTGCGGCCAGGGGCAAGGCGGCTTCGAATCTTATTTTAAGACGCCGTGGTGGAATAATGGAGAGAAAATACAGGGCTTTTGTCCTGTCCCAAGGTTCAATGACTCTAAGAAGACGTCGTTAGCAATGTTGTTCGAGAAATCGTCCAGATCTTCGGTTAAAGAACAAGCGACACCTGGCTGGAGGCTATAACCAATCAGGCAAGGACCATCTTCAAATACGAGGATTCGAGACTTGATCAAGGGAAGAAAGGCGTACAACCGGGTCTTGGGAGACGGGCTACGTAAAGTTCAGCTTCGTTCCCAATCAGACCATTCCACGCCAGAGAGGCAGCAGTGCGTGGCCTGTATATCATTTTCCATTGGCTGTTACTTCTAAACCCCGCTTTGAGAAGGTTTACAGATTTTTGCGGGTGAAAATACATTAGAATTTCATGTTCATCGTAAGCTATTTCCTACTCCCTTCTAGGCTAGAGGCCTATCATTGCTCTCAACCATCAATTAACCTTCGTCAGCAATTCCTGGTTTTCAAATTGTCACGACTTTCCCAGTCTGACATTGCTCCTGCCTCGCCATGACTGGGTTGACCATCGCTGAGGTGCGAGAACCCCCAACAATCTTGCACCGCACCCCACCAGGGGAAATGGTTATAGTTGATGTTCTGGAACGTAGTGGAGCTATGAATGCAAGCATCTGCACCGGATGCACTAGTGTCGCGTGACCCTGATGGGTGACTATCCCCTCTTCCGCCGGCCGGAAGCTGCCTCGGCACAGGCCAGTGAGACCATGGAGGGCGGTTCACGACTACAGAACGTATGTAAGTGCAGGAAAAGGCATCAATATGTGGCTTTCAGAAACTCACGTCAGATGATACTTCCAATCCTCCTTTATCCAACGATTCGTCATGCTCACTTACACCCCCTGGCGGCCCAAGCTGAACGATACGGACAACCTGCATGATATCTGTCCTATGGAATTTGTATTCAATGATACACACCGGCCTCACAGCTGTGCTAAATCGCCTAAACCTTTCCTCGGTAGCCTCGACGGACTCGGTTGCAGCGCACATGAGACTCGGCAGCGCATTGATTGGCTCGCTTGAGGGTTCGCTACACATCTTTGGCTGTAGCAGTTGTTAGTCATTACGGTGTAATGTCTAGGTTGTGAGCTAGATGTCTTATTTGAAGTTGGGACTTGTGGCTGAGAGCTTAAATCAGCAGACAGAACTTAGCTACACATCTTGATGCCGATGTCAATTCCGGCGACGTATTTGCCCACGTGGTGAGCGTTTTTGCGTTGAACAATGTGAGAAAGATTCCGGTTATCGGTTCAAGACCACGAGATTCCGAATTAATGGCGTGATCTGACCGGCCAACGCCGCATATCGGAAATCCGAGCTTGCATCTCAGCTCAAGGATTCGAGACCCATTGCTCTCTTCACCTGCGTGTCCAAGATTGACATTGCCTGAGAAGCCGCCGATCCGGCCGGAATTCCAAGAGAAAATGTGTTCTTCGTTTCAATCCCTGGAGAGGAGACAGCTAATCAAACGGCAACCCAGTGCTTCGGTAGTATTAGGAACCTTATCATTAATGACGAATACTAAGGGCTATATAACCTCTCAATTGATAAAAGTTTTAAATCCCATAACTACTAAATCTTAGATTTCTTGAAATCTCCACCGTCAGTGCTAAATACAGGGATTCCGAAATCCATAAGCCCCTGCCAGAAGTCGCAACTATTAAAATCTTCCGACTCCCAACTATTGTCACCGCTGTCATCACTACCATCACCGCCATCGCTGCCATCGTCGCAAGCCCCGCCGATAAAGAAAGACACAATATCTTGTAGATCTATCGCGGTGGCCCCGATGTCGACACCAATTGACATATGATATTTGGCCGCCTCGGCCGCCAGAAACTCGATGTAATCGATTTCGTCGTCTTCAGATAGATTAAAACCAGTGTCCAGATCCTAGAGCATATTAGAAAATTCCCATAAGTCCAGGACTGACCAACATAGGCATTCGTATTACGGGGACTGATGGCATTGCACCCCTTGTCGGCCGCCAGCTTGACACGCTTGGCGATTGTTTTTCGAACCCCTCGACTCTTCACATTGACCCATTTCTCACCGTTTGGTAAGTCCGTTTGAGTACCAACGTCCTTCTTGACGAAACTTTTGCGATCGGGATCACTGGGCTTTACAGTGCCACCACTGAAAGAGCAGATAACATGCTTACCAGATTTCTGGAGTTTCTTCACTGTGGGCTTGTTATTACTCCAGAGATCTAAACCATAAACGCTAACATCAGGATCCAAGCTTTTAGGAAATTTGAATGGACCATCGAAGACGCTTTGCCAATTGTCCCCAATATCGGGCATCCAAGGGCCCCATCTTTTAGTAAGGAAAGGTGGGAGGGAGAGGGCACTGATTGTGGTAGCCTCAAGGGAGAGAATTATGGCAAAATAGGTAGTCTTCATTGTTGAAAGTAGTAGTAATAACGTAGATTAAGGAATTACTTTATAAAACTTAACTTAGAAGAAGGTAAGATTCTAGTCTATTTATAATTAAATATTTTAGCTTATGTAAACTTTATTTAGGTAAGCTAGAATTTAAATATTTTACAGAAGGGTATTATTACTTTTTAATACATTCCAGTAGCCTGTATTAAAGTTTAAATTCTATCTTAAAACTTAGCTTAATAGGTAGTTTTTATCCTTAGTCTTTAAGTTTAAAAAACGTAATTTATAACTATATTTTATATATAAGCTTTTAACTAAGAGATAATACTTATTTAATCTTAAAGTTTAGACTTATAGTAAAAATAAGAAAAAATACTATAAAGGTTTAAGATAAAGAGAGTATAGTAAAAGTAGTTAGTAATAGCACTAAAGTTACAGAGAAAAAGGAGGGAAAAGATTATGCAAAACGCAATGACTTAGAAGTGGAAACATAACACACGGATAATGATCTAATAAAGTATATTCCTCAACGGTCTGTTTTGCTAGCTTCCTGCTAACTGGTTCTGCAGCCCTTCCCTGGGAACCTTCCCCAGGCTAAGGTACCCCTCAGCACCAACTTGGAGGTACTTGCGGACCACGTTCTCAAGTCGTTCCCGCACCTTGAGACACGCCACTTTACATCAGATGCCATCTAGCGTGACACGTATGCCTCGACGGGAATCATCCTTACATTCTACTTTGAAGCTGTGACAGCAGAATGGTCTGCTCTTAGTAATAGTCACAGTGTCTCATCAGTTTTCATTGTGCCTGGCTCGGCAAAGGTTCTCAGTCTCAGGGGAGGTGTCGAATGGGTTGATCGTAGGTTGACATTCCATACAGCCACGCCGGCAACTGAATGCTCTGGCATGTTCTCGGTCGCTCCATCGGTAGATGGCTCATGGAATACCTGGGGTTTTCGTACCATTCTTGAGAAGCTTAGCAACCACAGGAATGTGGATTCATGGAACCGGCTAATGTCTTACTCAACGGTAACGGCGCAACTGGTAATCACCCCTATTTAACCGGCACATCCAATCAAGATGATCCGCTAAATGGAATCCCCAATGGCACTACTACAGGCCACAGCCATCATCATTTTAACGTTGTGATCGTTGGGGGTGGACAGAGTGGTCTTTGCAAGGTCTCGGAGCATCCTGTGTTGTCATTAAGAAAGACGCGCTGGTTGGTAATGCCTGGGTGTTAAGATATGAGTCAGCAAGTTCTGAGTTCTCGCCCCAACCCTCGTCAAATACTTTTCGTCCGTTCTACTGGCTGGTATCTTCTCTTTAATGCATACTGTCCGCGAACGTTGTGCGTCTCAGTCTGATAATCATATCATCAACTGACTTTTCTAGCCCACCTGCCTTTTGATAGAGCCTTTGGATCTGAGTATGGTAAATAACTAGAAAGATGAGCTGGCTAAGGGACGTAAGAAGTGGGCGGAGAAATACGGCATCGTGAGCCTTTCAACAGTACCACATATTCCCTTTACTAACCCTCTGGCGTAGAATATCCGGCTTTCAATAATGGTGACATCAGGCTCCTGGGATGAGGTAACAAGAACCCATACTCTTGACCTCTTTAAGGAAGGGCAATCGATACAGGTTTCTACAAGACATGTCGTAATAACAATAAATGCAGGACTGGACTGGAAAGATTGGCATTGCTATTAGCACTGGAAACACAGGTCAGTGTGCTAACAAGTGCGCCGTGTTGCTATTCCTTATTTACCTTCTCCGATAGCACACGATATAGCTATATATACAAGGTCGGCATAGAAGTAACAATGATTCGAAGGAGCCATGCTTATAAGTCCTTATAGGTTTAAAATGTGTTAGCGTAGCTGAGTATATACTCATTAGGTTGTTATGTAGTTGTTCTTCTGGCCGAGTTTATTAAAGAGCAATATAATTGTACGTTGAAGAACCCCTTTTCACCTACGTATCCAAATAAGCAATCTCTATCAAGTCATATGGAATGCCCGAATTCCCACCGACATCAGTGACCGAGCGAGATTTACCCTGCCAGTATTAATTGCTCGTCTACTCTTGCCGAAAATATTCCAGGCCATGGCCCGGTCATAGCCAGAGATATACAAGGCCCTCGAGCGAGCTGGCTCCAAGGTTGTTCCTTTTGGAAATATTAAAGACGCAATTGAGATCCGTCTGGGTAGACATAACATGTAACGACCAGCTAATTCGCACCGAAGTGAGCAAATAAATAAGGTTTAAGAGACCTTGAAAAGGTCAAGTTAAATTGGTTAAGTTAAGGCCAATTTATATTAGCCTTGCATGACCCGGGGATTTCCCGACATAACATCGATGTCGGGACGTCTTGGAATTGTAACCTCTTGTTGGCCTGACAATTCTTATCGGCCCCTGTTACGGCTAAATGTTTATAGGTATGGGGACTTCACGGCCGGCTCAATCGGCCAATAATATATAATCGAGTTAAGACCAACATACAGGTTTTAGTTATTAGTAAGGTTTTAATAACACTCCTTATTAATAAATGCAGTTCTTAATTATTAACAGGGGGATACCCGGGTTATATATTACTTGTACTATTGCAAGATGAAACAACTTGCCTAAAGCCCTGTTCCAAAATCCAGGACTTCAATTAACAGTTACGTCATAATATCCTAACTTGTCTTGTGTTTAAAATTGTCAGGATTATGGCTTTCCTTAATCGCTTGTCAAAATCGCTTGCGTAAATTATTTAGAAACACGTTAGTCCCTAATTATCCGGAATAAGCCGCATAGTACAGAGTAGTTCTACGGTTTGTCCTGGTTCGATACTGAATTTGCTTTAATTTCTAGAAAGGGCTGGCGCGGACCCAGGAATACCGCAGGGACTGTATAATTCTGTGCCACATGCTAATTACAATAAAATTATTATCAGACGCCTAAGCTAACAGCGATGATACGATTCTGTCTAGTATCCTCATCAGTGGCTGAACCACTGGGACTGTTACAGGTGACGACCGTATTGCTAAGGCAGAAATGTAACAAGTCAAGCCTGTGTTCCTCTTAATGGGGTTGCATGGCTCGGTTGAAATACTCTCCGTGCGGGCAAAGTTCACTCGCCAAGGAATGCCTTTACTAAATGAATGAGATGCAGACTGATAGCATGAGGCACGGCTACTAGAAACATCCTGGGACGTTCAACCCTCTGATATTGAATGGCGCCAAATAGAGTTTGCAGATATAGGTCGGACAGAGGGCAAAGAACCAACTAAACTAAATAGAGTTAGCAAATAATGCACTGCTCAAACATTTTCAGCTATAGCAATCGCGGCATGTGACCTTCTTGTCAGGGAATAGCGGACTGCTACTGTAATTTTAATTTATATTCTCGCTCTCTTGGAAAAACAGTACCTTATGAAACAGAGATGTACTTACTGCTGTAGCTATATCTAGTAAAGAAGAAACCTAGAGGGTTACGTCCTTGTGAAAATCTCCTATAACAGAGAAGTCTTTCTACGTAATGACATATTAGGAAGCTGTTAAAATAAGTTAAGAGAATTGTAAATTATCTCTGACGTGTTTTAGAATTACTAGTCTCAAACGTGTTGTAACTATAATTACTAACTGATACCCGCGCTCGGATCTTACCTTTACCGGGCCCGGAAGTCCACAAACTTTTAGCAGCTTGTCTTGCCAATTCCCAGGATTGGAGGATGATCAGGTTATAGGAAGTGCCTTTGAGTCCTTGGACAGCTTTATTTTTAACCTTCCGCCTTTCACCATATGTGACGCCATGAGGGAGGATTCAGAGAGCTTTCCAGAACGGGAGCTATCATGGGACTCTTTGTCATCATCTTCATATTTCCCTATCGCCAACGGATCGCCTGACATTAATAAAACGGCAGAACTGCGGATTTGTACTCTATCCTATCTTACGCTTATAAGCCGTCAGCAACTGGAACCTATGTCATCGGATGACATTACAGGCACCGTTGTGAATGACTGCCAGAGTCTCCACCACCGAGTTCACGACTGGCTGTCAACTCTGCCTGACATACCATGGCTGGACATTATGTGTGTGGATGTAAGTTGTAACTATATCAATCTCCACGAAATAGTATCTAACTGCTCTTCAGCCAACCTACGAGGATCCAGTCATAACAGAAGATTTCAAGGAAAAGGATTTAGCAAGCATGGAAGTAAATAACTTTCGCCATCACCTAGACTTCTTGTACGATTCCAACCAAGCCGAGGTTTTAGAGATGGAGGAATATACCGGTGTCATGGAAAGAGAACTGAAAGCTAAAGACGAATCTAGTTCTTTACAGGACGTTAGTGGAAGTCGAGGTGCATATCACGAAGCCCTGCTACAAATCAACTTAGCATCAACTCCTAACGAAAGGATAACCGGGCCCTTTCGGCCATTGATCCGGCGTCATTATCCTTAGGGTCTGGAGGAAGGAGGCTGTCGAATATTAGCCTCACAGTGCAACAGCCACACCTAACCACTACGCCACAGGGCAAAAGTTGGGCTATAACTGCTATTGTAGCAATTACAGTGATGTGTATAGCTATTTATAGAAGCCTTGCAGCGCTGTTACGGGCACGAATCGTAATAAATAGTGTCTTTTAATTCTGATTAAGATTAAGAAAGCCTAAGTTAAATAATTAGTATCGGGGGAATCTTACTACAAGAAGCAACTATATTCAAGTTCTACTATACAAGAGTGCCTGTTTCAAGCTTCGATCTCTCAAAATCAACCTAGGTTTACAGGTCTTCTATTCCAAAGTCGTAAGTGACAAACTCGTCAATGTCCTCCAGCATCTGAGGTACTAAAGAAAACTGTTCTTGCAAATCCTCGGACACTCTATCCCCGTTGTCGACAGATGCTTGATGACGCTCGCAAGCGGTGTCATCGACAGTTTGTTCGGGGGAATCGATGTCAACGGTAAAAAGTCTAGGAGAAGGTAAACGCGCTGAACGAGGTGCAGCGAGGCCAAGTGTTGAGTCTTCTGAGTATCTCCCGAGGGCTAATGAGTGGTCGATGGTTCGAGAAAGGCGGAAGTATAAAACCGGTTCCATGACGAGGACGTTACCCCAGTCGTTCGCATACTCTTTGTCTGTGATGAGTTGGGATTTCAATCCTAGACACCCGACAGCATCGATTGAGAAACCATTTTGTAAGCTTGTCTCATTCTCTGCATCCTGTATAGTTGCATAATCGATGGCTGTTCTGATAAAGGTCCAAACATCATCAACGCCATCATAGAGTTTCTGCATAGACTTCATCGTCTCAACGTAAACATTTAACTTTCCCTGCTTCTGGGCTATTTGCAGTGGCCTCTTTGCAAGTCTCACATCAAGGATGTGGAGCACCAGGGGAACAGCAATGTAAGCAGCACTAGAAATAGACTATCAGCAGCAGCAAATGACAAATTACGGTAGTAACTCACATGCTGATTGGCAAGAACCTTTCTAGCCGCAGCTGAATAAGCTCTTTTAAATTCTCTGTAATGCCGAGAGCGGCATCCTCGATTTTGCTTTTGGTCTGTTGCAGCTCTGAAGTCGCTTTGGCCTGTTCCTGGCTAATAATAAAGGCTTTGTGCTGGTAAAGTGCAAAGCAAGCAGCACTGTCCGATAGTTAGAAACGCGAGATACACCGTGCCTGAAGAGAGATTCTCACTGGTAGTATATATAAAGTAAGTTTGTGTATAACACAAGAGATCCTTCGCGAGTGAGGATACCAGCAGGCGTTGGAAACTGGATGGTTGCCCTTTCGAACCAAGCCTCCAACCCAGCCTCACAAGACTTCAGTGATTCCCTTCCCTCTTGGGTGTTATGAACAACTGGGGAATTGATATCCGTCAAGCGGCCTGTAGGATAGACGATCTTGATGACATCAGTGAGCGGGACAGTCAATTCACACAGCGTGATAAATAATCGGACTAGCGTTCGTTTCGTCTGTGGTGTATAGACCCGCGACCCGTCAATTTCGCGCCAGAAATCTTTTTCAGTAGGCAAATAGTTGGTATGAGCCACATCAAGCGATGTGATGTGTAGTTGTCGTCGCATCCCAAGAGGCAAGATTCTGTCTCGTACTATACAGCACCACCACAGTCGTTTCAGCTCATTTACCGAAGTCAAACTCGGATTTGAGCTGGTATGAAATTGATCTGCACCTGCGGCCTGAGCTAAGTGGATTGCTGTTGATAACCAAATAGAATTCGTGCGTTTCTGGTCCTTCATTGTTCCATTGTATGACAGCAAAAGTGCCCCCTGCGCACTGGACACAAGGTTCCTCTCGCTGCAAAGATCAAACAACAGCTGCAATACAGGTTAGTCATGGTTTGCCCACCAGCATGAGTCACCGATGGCAATGGACTTACTTTACTACGGCGGTAGTATGTGTTCCGTGCATTATGTACTGAAGCAAATCCAAGACTTCGGATGGTTGAAAAGGGTAGGAACTACCAAAGTCAGCTAATCCCGTATCAAGATATACAAAAAGGTAGTAACATACACTACATGCAGTAAATAGCATGGCCTGGAAGACGAAGAGAGAGATGTTTGATCTGCCGCGGACAGATCGTGTATAGATGGCCCAGAACCAGGCTTCATCTAATAACGGAAGCGCCGGATGAACATGTAAAAAGTACTCTTGAACAAACTCATCCAAGGCTTCAGGAGTGGGGACTCGAAAGCATCCTTGCGCTTCCAGATAGTTTATGTCATCAGGTAGTAAGCCAGAGATATCGAGATCGAGGAAAGAGTAGTATGAATATATAATGTGCGATTGACCAGACATGGTTGCATCGGAGCTTGAGGCTGGCTTGGGCTCTGTTTGATGAACCCGAGAGTTCTCCGAGATGATGCTGAATTCAGAATCCTTGCGCTGATTGAGAACCATCTCAAAGATTCCAGATTCCTTCTCACGATTGTCTGTTGGACCCTGAACGAGTCGCTCGGAAGGGAAGTCTAACTCAGGTTGATCCCAAAGCGCCTCAAAACACATAGATGGACTGTCAGGGCCACATTCCACGGAGAGACCTGCCTCTGCACAAGCATCGTTTGGCGAGTCCACATCATCCGACGCAGCAGAGCTAGGGTCCTTTGGTAGAATCACCTGCAAACTGTTTCTGAACTGCATCCGTTGCTGTTTTTCGACCACGACGGGAGAGCGCTTGCGACTTGGCCAGGTTAGCTTGAATTGGTACTATTCTCCCGGGGAACCTACTATTTGGTGCGTCTGTCTTTTACAACACATTGGATGTTATCAAGGGCACAATTGGTGCACTGATGCGGTCTATGAGTGACATCGCATCGGACCTTTCGGGAGCGACAGGCTACACAAGCTTTGCTGGCTCGCTTCCGTCGAGGATTTACGCCTTGTGGCATATCCTCCTCCATCGTGGATTCTGGATATTGTTTCGTTAAAGGTGTTGATGAATTTTGGGCCAGTAGTTGAGGTGGAAGATGCAAGATCCCCCTTTCCGAACTAAGTTGATGATAACGGAGAGAAGAGGGCCTGAGCGCGGGGTAAAACGCGGGGAAGTGGAAACTTGGGCCGGGTTACGAAGCATTTTACTCTATTGCATGCAGTTATTCGCAGTGTTGACTCGCCTCTGTTGAGTCAGGGCTCACGCGCTATGACTCGGCCATGTTTTGTCAACCAAGGCTATGCCCTAATGAAGTAAGGCACTGTGCTAAAACAAGATTTATATCAGCCACATCATTTGACCTCCGCGCATTTTCTGCCGAGGGTAAATTCTGACCAATCAATTTATGTTTGTACAGCCAGGAGTAAAGAGCTTAACAAGGGCCGACTATGTTAGGCATTCCATCTGAGATCTCGATGGTTAATCCTCTGAGTTACATCTCTCAATGCAACCATATCGGTGATTTCAAAAGGGCATAGTAGATACAAGTAAACTAATATGGACGCAGCAAGGATTCACAACTACCAGACAATAACTGGTTTCACTGTTTTGCCAACTTTCATATCGTTCAGAGCAGTCTCAAAATCTTCTGGCTGCACATAATCGTCAATACAGCCTCACTACTAAGAATCCAAGGGACTTACCTGGTAATAGCTGACAAGCTTATTGATTGGTAGCTTGCCTTCTCGATACCACTGTACCATTCGAGGTAGATACTATATGCAAGTCAGAGCTAGTCTGTGGTGTGTATTTTCAACCTCATACCTCGCCAGGGATAGCATCGCCTTCAATCGTTCCGCGAATAACTTTCCCAGTCTGAGTTCGATCAGCTTTGCAAAGATGAGGAATCGGACGTAAATCATACCTGCAGGAATGTGACAAGATGAAGATCCATCATGGCATCGAGTGGTGGTACTCCAATAAAGATCAATTGACCTCGGTTGGAAGTAAACTCCAGACCTGCTTTGATGAGGCCCATGTTCCCTGTCGTGTCAATCGTTATGCTAGAGCCTCTTCCATCAGTGACTTTTTGGATCTCCTCCTTGATGTCAATGTTCTCATCCGATGTGTTGATTACATGAGTCGCTCCGAGGGCTTTGGCTAGTTCCAGTCTCTGTGGTACACGATCAATGCCAATGATGGTCTCACAAGCCTGCATCTTTGCTGTCTACAAGGTATCAGCTTCTTCTTCGTGCATTGGAACATAATTTCTTACCATTATAGAGACCAATCCGACGCCACCAAGACCTATGACTGCTACTCTGTCCTTCTCATTTGCTCTGGCAACGTTTTCAACTGTCGCCGCACCAGTCTGAAATCCACAGCCAAGTGGCGCGAATAACTTCAATTCCTCTTCAGTCTCAATGATGTTGGTCACATTGACAACAGACGTTTCCTTGACAACTGCCAGTTCAGCAAACGACGACTGTCCGAAAAAGTTGCCACGTAAGTCGGTTCCATTTGCTGTATATGTTGCATCCTCGCCGCCGTAATTAATCTCCACGAACTTGCTACAAAAGGACGGATGGCCCTCTTTGCAGTCATAGCAGTCTTTGCAATTGTGAAATGAGAGAAGGACAAAGTCACCTGGGCGAGCTTTGGTAACCTTGGATCCTGCTTCCACTACAACACCAGCACCTAAACACGAACCTCAGTGATCATAGCGCTAATGAAAATGAATAACTTAAACTGACCCTCGTGTCCTAATACTTTGGGATATGGAATCTGGTCGGCAGGCCAAGTGGCAAAGATGAGGTCAGTGTGACAAATGCCACTAGCGACGACTCGAATAAGCAGTTCACTATCATGGATTGCCCGGACGGACCCGTCCACAAGTCTCAGGTCTGGCGTAGTGCCTTTAGGCTCGTATGATGCGATAAACTTGGTGTCCATAGCTGTGATTGATGATATGTTTAATTGTGGAATTCAACTGGTCTCTGTAAACAGGTCCCAATGATGATTTATTAAACAAACCGTACACACAGTGTGGCTAGGCTAAGTCGAGGCTAGCGACAATCTGGCCCCCAAGATTTCATTCAACCGATGCGAAAAACCCTCGGCAGAAATGACAAGCCAACCGGCCCAAAGAATCTAGCCTCGTGATAGCTTGCAACTAACTCAGTATGGAGATAGAACGCGGGGTAAATACCTTGGCAAATCCTGGCACGTGTAAAGGCGACTTATATCAACCCTCAAGGCAGAAGTGATATGCATATAACATAAACAGCCTGATACCAATTTCCCGAAATCACTTCTTTGAGTAGAAGACGCCCCCAAGCTAGTACATCCACCAGTCATAGGAAAGCATAATGGCTGTCACTACTTATCCGGAGAAGATGGATTTCTCGACCTTTTCCAATATTATCAATGGCCAAGCCAGAGGCACTGCTGTCACACGACATGGCATCAATCCTTCAACATGCGAGGCGCTGCCACCCTGTCCTGTTTCAACCCAAGCGGACGTTGAGGACGCTATACAAGCAGCCCGTTCTGCATTCAAAAGTTGGAAAGCGACGCCTATTGATGTTCGAAAAGAGAAGATCAAGGGCTTGGCAGATGCGCTCTTGGCACAGAAAGCCGAATTTGCACGTCTGCTTATAGCGGAGCAGGGAAAGCCTGTAAGTCTTGAACACTTGTTACCTGTCGACTTCAGAATGCTTATTTATTCGCTGTAGGCTATGTTTGCCGACCATGAGATCGGTCGTGGAGTTCACTGGCTCGCTGGGACGTGTGAGCTTAATATGCCCGTGGACGAGGTTGATGACGACCCAGAGAAACTTATCTCGACTCGTTATGTCCCTCTGGGAGTGGTTGCTGCGATAGTCCCATGGAATTGTACGTCTTGATATCTCGCCTGCAAGGTTTGATCTAACTCGTTGTTGAAGATCCCATCATGCTCCTGTGCGGAAAGCTTGGTCCGGCATTGATGACAGGCAACTGTATCATTGTCAAGCCGTCTCCCTTCACGCCCTACTGTGGCATTAAAATAGTCGAGCTTGCACAGCGATTCTTCCCACCTGGCGTTGTACAGGTCTTAAGCGGAGGCGATGATCTAGGTCCCATGTTGACAGCTCACCCAGGCATTGACAAGATCAGCTTTACTGGCTCCACAGCCACGGGTAAGAGGGTCATGGAGAGCGCAAGCAAGAATTTGACCAGAGTTACTTTAGAGCTGTAAGTATACCCAAGTTGACCTACATCTCCCTTACCAGTATAGCGCGGCTTACATGAGACAGTGGAGGCAACGATGCTGCGATTATATGTGCAGATGCCGACGTAGAGAATGCCGCTGCACAAATTGCAGTGGCTGCATTTATGAACGCGGGCCAGATCTGCATTGCTGTCAAGCGCATTTATGTACATCAAGACATATATGACGCTTTCAAAGCCGCTTTCATTAAGCATGTATCACAGCTCAAGGTTGGCGACGGGTTTGCAGATGGCACCTTCATGGGACCAGTCCAGAACGAACTCCAATTTGAGCGTGTCAAGGTGCACCTCGATGACATCGCAAAAAGTAATTATGCTATTTTGAAGGGCGGAGACATGTCAGAGGGTCTACAGAAAGGGTACTTCATTCAACCTACCGTTGTGGATAACCCGCCAGATAATAGCAAGATCGTCACCGAAGAGCCCTTTGGGCCAGTGGTGCCTTTGCTGAAGTGGTCTGGGGTAGACGAGGTCTTGTCTCGTGTCAACTCAAGCGACATGGGTTTGGGGGGTTCAGTTTGGACGGCTGATGAAGAGCTTGGGATGCGTATCGCTGATGGACTTGATGTCGGCAGTGTTTGGTTCAACGAGCATCTAGCTATTGAACCTACGGCTACATTCGGAGGTCACAAGCACAGTGGCTTGGGACGTGAATGGGGTGTTGATGGGCTGCGAGGATATTGCAACTCCAAGACATATTTTATCAAGAAGAGCAAGTAGACGCACTTTACGAGGAGCTACAAATGAATCAGAAGCAAAGCTTATTTTCACCACAAAGAATAATGTTGTGAATGCCAACTATTACGACCTGAATAACTTGCATCTCAGCTTCAGAGTATCTTTTACGACTTCCCTTCTCTGAGAGGCTGAAAACATCAGTGGCCTGGGTTCAAGCATTCTAAAACGAATAAGCTGGTTGCGTATCATTCATTACCAGTGCTCGCTTGCGAGTTGTTGGGTGCATGCGGCAACTCGGTCTAAGCCACGTTAGTGAGACACCATTTACGGCCCACGGCTACCGGCACAAATTGAACCACTCACAAATCAACTTTACATATCAGAGCACCTTGACCAGTTCATCCCCCTCTTCCCCAGATTCCCCGCAATTCCCCATAGCGCGCTAATCTCTCTGCTATGCCTGTTAGGATGACCCCGCGTTGCGATCCTCAGTTTGTCCCCCCTTAGCAAGTTTAGTATGACGAATGAAAGTTACCGAGGCGGAATTTTATGCCACAAAACAACCTTTTGCGTGGTTCACCTGATTTAGCCCTTGTATCACCACCATGGCCATGATATCCTCGTCTTAAATGGTCCTCCACGGCCCCTCCACCTGCATTGACTCGATCAACCTTCTCTTACGTTCCTTTCAAATCGCTATCCTCATCAGACTGTTTTATCACCATGGACCACGTCATGATGGTTGAGCCTAAAATCCCTGAGGCCCTTGGGGTCTCGTTTGCCAGTGGTTGTCTCCTACACATTCTCTTCTACCGTAGAGGAGAATGGGACTTGCTTGCACTTCGCATCTTTCAGGCATATGTTACATTACCCTTTGTTGTGATTGGGCTGTTACGCTTGGCCGAGTTCAAGGGATGGCAACAAGGCAACAATATTTCGACTGCATCCGTTCTTTTGCTCGAAGGTGCTCACGTACTGGGACTTTTGACTAGCATCCTCTGTTATCGCATCATCTTCCATCCCCTGAACAAATTCCCTGGGCCACTCCGCGCTCGTATCTCAAACTTCTATCCCACCTACCTCACTACCAAGAATGCGCATCTCTATGAGGAGGTTGAGCAACTCCATCAGCAATACGGTGATTTCGTTAGATTGGGTCAGTATCTCCCTTTCCAGGTTCCGATGTCGTACTAAACATTTGCCTTTAGGACCGACACAACTCTCCATTACACATCCAAAGTCGATCGATGCTATCTACTCTGCCAAGTCCCCATGCACCAAAGGCCCGTTCTACAATATTCTCCATCCTCGTGTCTCATTGCACATGATTCGCGATCACAAAGAGCACAGCACCAGGCGAAAGACTTGGGACAGAGCCCTGAGCTCCAAAGGTCAGAGCAATTCTCTTGGCCTGGTTATCCGTTATCCAGCTAACAAGTAGACAGCTCTACGTGACTACGAGCCTCGTGTCACGAAATATACTACACAATTACTTGATCGTCTCAATGAGATGCAAGGCACGACTATCAACGCCTCGAACTGGTTGAACTTTTACAGCTTCGACGTTATGGGTGATCTTGCGTTCGGCAAATCCTTCAATATGTTGCGTGACGGTGTCAATCATTACTTCCTGAGTTCGCTGCATGGCTCCATGAAGATGGTTGGAGCTCTTGCTCACATTTCATGGGTTATCCCCATCCTGAAACTCATCCCCGCCGTCAATTCTGAGGATCGACAATTCTGGGCGTGGATTTCAGGTCAGGTTGAAGAACGGTCAAAGGTAGACTATTTCCTGCGAGCAACCATATGACTGAACTAACCTAGATAACGAGCAGATGAAGCCTGATAACCCGGATGTCTTTGCTTGGATCCTCGAGGAGTATGAGCGCAATCCAAAGACACACCAAGCAAAGCTCAATGTTGAAGCCGAAGCCTATCTAATTGCGGTTGCTGGAAGGTATGTACTTGCTGTTACTTTGACGCACTGCAGTCGGCTTGAGACTTACTGGACTACAGTGACACGACCGCTGCAACTTTGACGGGTCTTCTATTCG
Source organism: Fusarium sororula (assembly GCA_017579625.1). NCBI lineage: Eukaryota > Fungi > Ascomycota > Sordariomycetes > Hypocreales > Nectriaceae > Fusarium > Fusarium sororula. The sequence goes on along the minus strand of JACWFA010000031.1, from coordinate 140,645 downwards.
AGCTGGCGACCAATCCCTCTCAAATCATCAAGCTGAGGGAGGAGATTGACCAGTACTTTATGGACAGAGAACACGCAGAACATACATCTCTCTCGAACCTCATTCACTTGAATGCCGTGATCGACGAGTCTCTTCGCTTGCATCCGCCGGTCCCATCAGGTTTGCAGAGGGTCACTCCTCCACAAGGACTGATGGTAGGGGATACTTTCATTCCCGGCAATACTATTGTCCAGGTTCCCATGCACACAATACAACGAGGTATGTTGATTTCGCATGCCCAATTCTACAGACAGACCTAATCATGTTGCATAAGATGAACGCAATTTCTCAAGGCCATCGGAGTTCATCCCGGAGCGTTGGACGACATCTCCCGAGTTAATCAAAGACAAGACGGTCTATGCACCTTTCTCAATTGGTAATGTTACGTATGCCTCTCGTATAAACTTGCGCTAACTCTTAGAAGGTCGATATTCCTGTGTCGGGAAGCAGCTTGGTCTGATGGAGGTGAGATATGTTATAGCACATATTGTAAGGGCATTTGATGTGAGACTTGGTGAGGGTCAGACTAAAGAAGGCTTCTTGAAAGCCAAGATGGATACATTTACTCTGGCTACCCCAAACCTTCACCTTGTCTTTACACCTCGTCCTACCAAATGATGGCACTCATGAATACATAATCTTTTAGGCACACGACGAGAGAATTTGTTTTATAGTTGTGCTTGAGACAGCAGCAGTGTTACTACTACTCCTAATAACAATATTAAATCTCCTCCTCCTTGTTCACAATAGTTGCAGCACCTCCACCCTCTGCCTCGGCAACAATCTTTGTTCTCAACACCTTTCCACTCTGATCGGTATAGATGTTACAGTACGCACTGAGCCCATGGTACGGTGCATATGTGTACTGCAGCTCGTACTCTACCCCTTCATCTCCGGTGATTGTCTTATTATGGCCAGTAAACTTCATGTCTTTGCTGTAGAACCCAACTTCTTTGCGACGCCTCTCGACTCCGTTGTTGTTGAGGTAGATGTCGTACAGAAAGCCATCTTGTGTCAAGACGCGGTTCCTGTTTGTAGAGCCAGAAAAGTCGTTGACGGAGTAGAGGATATTGTTCTCGAGACGTGCAGTGAGATCTCTCTTCTCCAATGCCTCAGCATCTTCTCCAGACTCATTCCCTCCACTGCTTCCGCCAACGACATCGCCAACATCATCGACGATGTCCTTGACAGTATCACCGAGAGTGGCGATGATGGGGTTCAGGTCGATACTCTCGAGGACATCATCAACCATGCGCAGGATATTACCAAGGCGGGCCTCGAGCTCGACCTTGGCTGTGACGTTGTAAATGCCGAGCTTGACACGATCAATACCGAGATCGACACCAGCGTTGAAATTAAGCAGATTTAGGACTTTTGCGTCTAGGTTGATTTTGGCAGTAATGTTCTGCACCTCGATAGAGATCTCGCCCACTGAGACATTGGCGTTGAGGTAGACGTCGGGTTCCTCGTTGAGAGGCGCAATACCACTGTTGGTGTTTTCGGTCTCGTAGATAGCGGACTCATCGTCGCCTCGACGGTTCAGACGATAGCCATAGTAGCCGTCGCCTTTGCCTTTTGCAGTAGCGAAGCTCGCAAACGAGGCCAGAGCCAAGGCGCCGAATACTGAGCAATGCTTCATTGTGTGGTTGAGTTTGATGTCGGTGAAAGGAGTGTGATAATGAAGGGGACAGCTGCGCAGGCCAAAATGAGATACCCTTCAGAAGGGGCGCAAGTCATAGAATAGAAAGAGAAAAGTTCAAGCGACCCTCCTTCACAAAGCATCTCAACCAAGCAACCCTGCTCGAGGCGTTGGTACGCTGCTCGATCCAACCTGGTCGGAGAGCCCTGATTAGACGGTAAGCGAACTTGAAACAGCAGCAACTCCGGTAGGAAAGTTCCGGCCCTGATCTCCAGGCTCCGAGGTTTCATTGATGCAGGGGAAATCACAGCGAGTGGAGACATTTTGGACGTATTGGAAGCCTGAGAGGGCTGTATTTCCGACAAACCCCTGTCACTGCGTCAATGCATGAACTCAATCTCGATCGATTACCCCGTAAAGCATATCAGTAATTTCTTTCCAATTCCGAAAATCCTGTTTTTGCATCGCTTGTAACTCAAAGGACGGATAAGACCCGCGATATAACCATCCGAATAAGCTCATAGGGCCGAGAGATCGTGATTCAGCGGGAGATTGCGCTGGTTCCAAGGGTTGTGTGACAAAGGTCCACTTTATGCCATGGGGTAAATTCTCAAAGACCTGGCGGTGGACGATGATCAAGAAATGTCTCGACATACCATAACTGTCTCGCTGTTAGAGCATCGAACATCATCACCTTTTTCCAAGGAGATTCCTAGCAACCGTCAACATGCGTCTCTCTATTTTGAAGCCTTTGGTTCTGGCTCATCTTTTCAGCCTGGGCATTGCCCAAACACCTGATTCAACAGACCCAGCTACCACTGCAGAGAGCATTGCAATCCCCCCAACAGCCTCACCATCTGGCAGTGAGGATGCCACCAGCGACAGCACAACTCAGCCAACATCTGCACCTGGAGAAGGAGGAGGTGGCTCAAGCAACTCATCACTTGGTCCTCCCGACGTTCATCTCAAAGTACCAGAACTCTCTGTTGGCCGCATTGAGCTAGACGTCGACAATCTACATGCAGATATCAACCTCAACGCGGACATTGCAAAGCTTGTCCAGATAAATGCAGGCATCCAAATCGGCATCGACAAAGTCAACATCACCATCGCAGACGTAGAGGCCGAACTTGAGCTCGTCGTCCGTTTGGGCCACTTGGTCGAGATTGTCAACCGCACTCTGGCTTCCCTCGATCTGAACCCGGCTCTTATCAATTTGCTCGACTCGGTCGGCGACATTGTTGAAGGCGTTATCGGCGCTGTTGATGGTCTACTTGGATCTATCACTCAAGGCGACACGAAACTCAATTTCCTCATTGACAACCTTGGAAACATTGTGCAAGAAGTCACAAAGACGGGCAGCGATGTTGTTAGCTCGATTATCGGAAACTACAAGCAAAATATGACCTTCACTGGCGATGAGAAGACTTTGCAAAATGGTCTTACGCAGAGGACATATGAGTACAAAGAGCTTAGTGCTCTTGTTAACATTGTCTTCAATAAGGCTGGCCAGATTGTTCAGGCCATGGTTGTCAAGGGCGGCGGTAGTGGTTCTGGTGGTGATGATGATGATGATGAACCCAGTGGCAGTGCAACTGCGTCACAAACAGCAACGGCTACATCTACTCCTAGTCAAGCTACAGCGTCATCTTCTGCTTAATTAAGGACCACGCAATATTACATTTATACACCACAGTAATAAAATTAGCAATTACTACCATCCTCTTAGAAACCGTATGATATTATTTACAATAGCGGCAATAGATCTGAGAGAAAGCTCACATGCAAAACAATTAACCCTGTCTAGCATCCTGGAAGATATTTGCCAAGCCAACAGTGAAGAAAACAGGGCTAGGTTCACTCCGCACATTCAGACACCCAACAATCGAAAATCTCACCCTGAAGAACAGTGTGCATATGACGTGACATGGGGACCGCTCTGACGTGCTGAGAAGACTGATGATGGGATCCTTCGCTATCGGGTTTTCAAAGTGGGGGAAATAAGCGTTCGTCCATGTTCAGTTGAAAATTCACCAGTGAAGAAAACATCACTACTATTTCCTTGACTTGACTATTGAACACCAAGCACTCGTTTTTAGGGCCTCGTGATGAAGATCGAGCAATCCCCCGTTGTGGACTTGGAGCTTGCAGTGACTATACCAGCGCAAGACGTTAGCCACGGCAATGCATGCCCAACACAAACACAAGGGCCGGAAGATCCAGGTCCTGATGATCATCAATATCCAAATCTCTCCGGAATCCGAGCTTTTCTTCTCGTAACCGTAATATCCGTCGCGGCCCTTCTCACCGTAAGCACCATTTCTGACCAAAAATGCATCCACTAACGAATTGACAGGTTCTCAATTCTCAGTCCATTGTTATCATCCTCCCTGAGCTCGGAAATGCGATGCGAATACCCTCATCTCGCCAACAACTCGTTGTATCAATTTATAACATCTCCACGGGCAGCGTTATGCTCCTTTGGGGTCGTTTAGCAGACGTATATGGTCGACGGTTAGGTTTCTTGTCAGGATCAGTCATATTTACTTTATCAACCCTATGTCTTCCATGGTCTCGCTATGAGATACCGTTCTACGTATTGAGAGCCGTGCAGGGAATGTCAGCTGCGGCTGTCATGCCCTCTGGAATTGGTATCGTGGCTTCTACCTTTGCACCCGGTCCTTCTAGAAACATGGCTTTCATCGCAATGTCTGCCATGGCATCATTGGGTTCTGTCGTGGGTAGCCTTCTAGGTGGCTTTGTAGGATCGACTCTTGGTTGGAAGTGGGTGTTCTGGATACCAGCTGTTGCATCTGCCTTTACAACTGCTGCTGGCTGGTTTGTCACAGCTGGTCATACAGCCAGAATCGCTCCTCAAGGGACAACCGGGAATGCTGAGAGCAGTAAGAAATCCTATGTCGACTGGATCGGGGGAGGTCTCATATCATCCAGCCTGACACTGCTTCTTGTTGCCATCACGCAAGGCAATGTCTCCGGTTGGTCTACGCCGTGGATACCGCCGCTGTTGGTTGTGTCTGTACTACTTCTAGGAGGCTTCATCTTCTATCAGCGCCGCTTGGAGATAGATCCAGACCGTATACCTCTGATGCGTATGTCCATGTTCGCGAAGAAACAGTTTTCTGCACTATTCGTGCTGGTGGGTTGTTTTTACGCGTCCTTTAATGGGTTTCTTGTGTTTGTTACATACTTGTAGGTATCCTGTACAGATCATATCACTCATGTGCATCTAGCTAATCTGGTAAAGCTACCAGAAGTACCAAGGACTGGGGGAGTTGCAGACAACACTTCGGTTTCTTCCTGCCGGGATATCAGGCTGTGAGTACACTATTATGCTGAACTGGACTTATCACTTTTCTAATTTCCTCACGACAGTAATCATATCCTTCGCCATGTTTCCAGCACTAAATCACCTCCCTTATTTTATTGTACTTGTTGTTGGCCTTTCATGCAGCGTTTTATCTCCATTCCTCTTCGCAATACCATCAATTCCGCCAATGACTACTTATTGGGCATGGGGACTCCCTGCTATGTGTCTCTGTATGAGCGTTGAAATTGTTTGGCCTGTGTTTAGTCTGCTTACTGCCAAGTCTCTAGCGCAAGACGAACAATCTCTTGGTGGTGGTCTTCTTCAAACAGTGAACAATGTCGGCCGTGCTTTGGGATTGGCAATTGCAACGGCTATACAGACTGCTATTGCTGGGGATATTAATAATCAACAAGGATCGAATATATACTTAGACGGATTGAGAGCTGCACAGTGGTTTAACTTCACACTAGCTGTTACTGGGATATTACTAGCTTTAGTTTTCTTTAGAGATTTAGATAAGTAAGTTGTAACTTTAGGTATTATATTTAAAATTAAATACTGAAGCTACTATCAAATATTAAGGATAAATAACTGACCTTAAGTATCTTTTAAAACAGCTATTAAAAGCTATCAATATAACATAATTATATACCTAGTATGGGCTAGCCTAAGTACTAGTAAACATCTCCCTCAGATCATTCATAAATTCGCACGTAAGGAACATGAACCGCCTGGTACTGAGATTGATGCGGGCCAAAGTGGCACTTCCAGTAGGTCCGATACTTATCAGATGTCTTGGTCAGACCATCCTTCTTCGCCGTCGTGGTGGTGATTTTGGTGCATGGCATATCAATGTCAATGGTGCTCCATCGCTGGTAAGCCACGGTGCCATACTCCATCTTCCAGCGTCCATTCGTCAGGGTAAAGTCCTTCAACTGGGAGTCTGTAGCCCGAATGAGCCAGAAGTAGAGTTTTACCGCCTCAGCCAGCTCTTTCTTGATGTTTTCCTGTATCGCGATGAGACCATTGCGCACATACAAGCCATTTTGGTCAGCGTTGTCGAATTCGCCCTGATTGACCTTCTCCCAGTCGATGGCTAACATACGGGTGATCAACTCGTGAAGTGCTTTTGAGTCCGCAAGATATTCGGTGACAAACGATTTCAAAGGGGCAAGTTCAGTGGCCACTTTCTTAGAGGTAGTTGACATCCCACCAACGACAGGCATAAACTTGAAAACGTCCTTGGTGACTTTGATCTCGTTATTCTTAATCCTGCTGATCATTTCGTTGGCCGGAGGGATATAGGCCCCGTTTGATGTGAGCTTGTTGACGTCATCTAACAAATTCTTCGTCTTGGTGTTGAAGCCGAATATCTGTCTGCCTGTACTGAGCTTGTCGGACAAGTTAATGACGGTTTGCACGTCTGTCATGAATCTTCTGATATTGGGGCGATTGGACCCACAGTAGTCCATTCCAATACAGATACTATCGTAATAACCGCCAAGGGTATACTCAATCCCATTAAAGGCTTCTTTGACGTTGTCCGTAGCCGTCATTACGTAGCCAGTAGACTTTGTGATAAGGTCCAAATTTTCTCTCCATCGGTTGAGTATGGGAACGATAGTTCCAAGGAGAAGTTTGTACGAGGCGGTAAGGTAATTGCTAAAGACAGCATAGATCTGTTCAGAGTTGCAGACACCTGTGACTCGGCAAGGATAGACGACGAAGATCATGGCACGAAAGGTTGCACGGGCCATCTGATACGTGTTAGTCAAGAGATGTGTGATATAGAATGGACACGTACATCAGCCCCAAAGACGACTTGCCAGCCAGTTGCCTTGAGTTTGTTCAAGGTGGCATCACGACTTTGTGAATACTTGAGACCTCCATCCGTCAAACACTAGACTCAGTCAGCACAAGACAATTCGAAAGCGAGTCATTGCAGTAATACCTTTTCTAGGGTCCCGGCCTGATCGAGATAGTTGTTATTCGCCAAGTCAAAGTTGCCAGCCGAGGAAGATGCAAACTTGCCCTCGGAGTTTAGAGTGCGCAGTTTAGTGAAGCAGTTGCAAATGGGATCCCGGGCCTTCAGGAATTTGTTTCCAAGCGTCGTGCCGAGAGCTTTGCGGACTTGATCACAGACATTGACCTTGATGTAGTTGAACTGAATGGAACGAACTTTCTTGCTTGATGTGACGATTTTAAAGCCGTTTGGTATGGTGATAGTTGTTTTGCAGCCGTTATTGGCACTGCCAGTACAGATATCTGTTAGGCTGCTTTGTGCTGAGACCACGTCACCCAGCAGCACCAGAGGAGCCAAAATAAGTGAGAGTTTCATCGCTGAGTAGACGTTGCAGGAATAAAGTACAGTCTCGGTCTTACTACCCGTGGTGAACAACCTGTAAATAAGTAAAACTGCCTCGTTGGCAATTAACCCATTTTCTCAAGTCTGGTCACCGCCAGCCCATGGAGCTGAACCCAGTGGCGCACGTAGCGCCTCCACTGAAATCGATAGTCTCGAGATGGTACTCAGCTCTTTAGAGCGGAAGTCGCTCAAAAGAGGATTTATTAAGCGATACGGCCTGCCAGAGATTAGGTGGCGTCAACTCTAAAAGTCTAGCTAGGCCCCTTGCGACAGCTTCTGAGCACTTTGCATGATTTTCTCGTACCCATGATCATGTGCGAGGGATAAAGCAAACCGTTTGGTAGTGAATGAAGTCTTGGCAAGGTAAATGCCAAGACGGCTGGTGGTCTACATAGGGTCCAGACCGTGACTACTGTGGCAGACTGACTTTCTTTTCAGCTACTCTTCCTCTTAGTACATACCAAAGTTCCAAAGTTGCAGCTTGCAGCATGTGACGCAAGTAGACCTCAAAGTGGAAACAACTAATAAGCTTAAAAATAAACTTAGAATTGGCGGAATTGGCATGCCTCGATCTCACAGTCCCCAAGATCAGGGTAAGCCTTGTGTTTTATGGCTGAACCCTGTTCATTGAACATTGTCGCAGGCACAGCGGAATTTCCAGACTACAGTCCTATGAATTTACTACTTAATTATTTCAGTAAGTTAAAAATGGACGATCATACCTAATAGTATCTATGTTCAATCACTGACTTGAGGTTGTTTCTATTTCAACATTGGAATGGAGATCACAGGACTTCTAACATGTCCCTTGCATATAGCAACACGCTGAATGGCGGAATCCCACTAGCCCGCTCTTAATCCATAAATACCGAGGCGCTTCTACGCTAGGTCCTTATCTCCGTTTCTTCACGGAGGTTTATCGCTTAGTGCCTCTTGTATGGTTTATTAACAAAGCCGGCGAAACTTCCAGTTGAGCGTCTTACTGTAAAGTTGAATGTTGCTGATTTGTGTGAATCTCGATTGTCTAGGTTAGCGGGGGCTAGATAATCCGGGCCCTGGTGTTGTCTCGTAACACTAAGGCCCACCTTAAAATTGATCCCTCATACCCTTCTGAATGCCCTCACTTCATACAACGAGCGTGATTTGGCATCAGCTGTAAATTTTAGTTAAAGCTAGCAGTTTGACAATAATTTCGATAAACTAGCTGATTTTCATATGCCTTACGCTGCATGACCCTCTTTGAAGATTCAAGAGCGGGGACTACTCCAAGGGTTGGACTGACTCTGGCGATATTATCTTATGCGCGCCAAATTGAAAAAGGCAGGTATAGGGCTAACTCAGGGCTTATGGACCTTTGATCTCGCACACGAGCCTATCATGCATGGTGTTCTCACTTGGGAAAATGCGCTAGGTCCCATTTTATCACGACTTACTCCCAGACTATACTACCGTACAAACTCACGAAATTAAGTAGCGCCTGTGGGTATCCTAATCCCTGTCTTTAAAAGCCCTATTGGCTAGGTTAAAAATAAAGATCTGACATTTTGCTATTGGTCAAATAATCACAATAGCTTGGATCCACAGGCGCTACTCAATTTCGTGAGTTTGTACGGTAGAGCATACGCTCGGTCCCAGAGACGCGTTACGAAAATCCATTGAAATTACAGTAAATAACCCCAGAAATATTTTACCGTCGTCATTATGCATTATACACAGTACCCTCAGAACACCTTTCAGGGAATGAGCTAGGTAAATATGCCAATCTAAAGCTATCTACTCTGTAACAGAGGGGTATATAAATTCTTATAGTTAATATTCATACAGGTTTCCTATTATGACATTATAGGCCTTGAATAAGCTAAATCAGAACAGTACAGTACGACAGATTAGTTATATTGCTCCTGCGAGTACTATTGCATATAAGGCGGGTTTACGAGTCAATCCTCGGCCTGAAAAACAGGAGTCTGGAGCCATTACGTGTTGATTACCTGTTTTCATTGGCTTATTAGCAAGCCTTGATATGAGTTTAGAGGATCCGTGGGGCAGAAGGAATGATCGACAATGATCGACCTTGTTGTAAGAATTTAGTTAGGGGTAGTGGCGGATCGCCGTGTCCTGTCAGGTGCGCCATAAAATCGTCTGTGCACTACTCTGTAAAGCTCTCTAGGCTCTGTAATTCCGGAGTGCTAGCACCAGACACTTCTGTCTGTAGAGATTCATATGCAGATCATTTTGCGACTCTCATACCCGTTTAGCTACTTTGGGAACATTACTCGCTCGGAAGGCAACAAATGCGCTGATCTTATGCAAAAGAAGATTGCCTTCTCCAGCTTCGGACCACTCTTTCCGCATGCCCCTTTGTATTTGCATTTTTATTAAAGACCATATTATACGGAGCCCTACAATTATCTATGCGTCCTTCTGTCAACACGCATGACTTCTCGCGAGGGTGGTGATCCATTAGCTATTCACCATGGTTACCGCATCCGCAGCATCAGCCATCAGCGCTATAGAGCGCACATGCTCAGTGCCTAGCCTTCTTGGTTCCCTCTTCATCATTGCCACCTTCTGTTCTTCGAAGCTGTTTCATAAGCCCATCAGCAGAATGCTCTTTTACGCCTCGTTCGGTAACATGATGAGTAATGTCGCTACACTCATGTCCAAGAGCTTTCTCGATCAACCAGATTCTGCTGGGTGCCAAACTCAAGCATTTCTAATCGAGACGCAAGTATTCTTCAGATCTATTCTACTACTTAACTGCTGACCATTTTGCTAGATTCATGTTTGCGGATGTCTTTTGGGCCCTAGCCATGGCAGCCAATGTGTACCTCACGTTCTACCACCGATTCGACGGCGTTAGGTTACGTAAACTAGAGCCACTTCATATCGGTCTATGTTATGGAATTCCGTTCATTATAGGCATTACCTTTATATTTATAAGGAACAAAGACGGCCATCGTGCGTACGGGAATGCGAACTTGTGGTGCTGGCTTACCGTGGAGTGGGATGCTTGGCAGCTGGCTACCTACGGACTGATATGGTAACACATTCCTTGACCATACTCGATGAACACTTCTGACACGATCCTAGGCTAATTATTTTTATTGCCTTTTCTATATACGTCCGGACCGGGATTACTATCTATAAATGGAGGAAGCGTTTGAATAGCTTCTCAAATTCGTACGAGCGGAACACTTCGTCCCAAGTCCCGCAGAATGCAGACCCTCTGGTCATTTCCAAGACTACAAAAATCACCATCTCAACATCAGATTCTGCTCCGCCTGGCTTCAACCAAGCCTTTGCATCCGCAACGAGACCCGAGCCAGTCCATTCAGCAAATATTTACACTGGTCCCGCACAGCCCATAGCGAATACTTCCGAGCAAAGCAACACCAGAACACAGTACTCAGATCGCAAAGGACGCAGCCCGAGTGACGAGGCAGCTATGTCATATGCCAAGACCGCCCTTCTGTTCTTCGCAGCGATGCTTATCACATGGATCCCCGCGAGCGCGAACCGTCTGTACGTTCTTGTTGACGGCAAGTCATCAGTGCAGTTGGGATATCTAAGCGCATTTGTACTTCCTCTCCAGGGGTTCTGGAACGCCTTGATCTACTATTACACCTCTCGAGCTGCGTGCAAGCAGATAATTGCTAGTTTAAGGACTGGATGCCGCCCTCTGGAAGAAAGCGACGCCAACGGGTCTAGTTTTGCTGGTGGAAGTAACAAGCAGGGGTTTCAGCTGGAACAGATAAAGGCTGCCAAGAGGGGACAAAGGTTTGGAGATACAGAAAGCACGACATCGTTAACGGCGAAAGTCTGAGGGTTTGTTTCTCTTACGAGTTTGAGGTATTAATATAGTCATTGAAATCAATTGTGCTTTTTTAAGATTGCATTCCTAGCAAACCACCAGCGTTCGTTATACAAATCTTAAAAGACATGCCATCATCCAACCCCGAGACCAAATCGTAATAATAAGAGTATTTAAATGATACAAATTTATATACTCTAAGCAACAATACTTACTAAATAAGGTGATACTCATGCATCAGCTGGCCGATCTGTGATCCTTCCAACTTGTTAACAAGAAACCTGCGAATACGCTCTGGCAGCCACGTCACCAATTCCTTCCCATCCCTTAGCTGACACATTGCATCAAGCAACACTCTTACATCATAAGTCGAACCAAATACCTCTGGAACGCCACGATCCACTCCAGTAAGCTGATATACTGACTCCATAGCCGTACGAACCGAATATTCTGTAGTAAAAATAGTGTCGCGTGTAGTCTCAGAAAATTGCCCAAGGAAGGCAAAGTTCTCTGCTCCGGGTGGGATGATGTCGGGACGATCCCCTGCCTTCCGTGGCATGAAGAAAGATGTGACATATGGCATCATTACTGGGACGCATTTAGCACCTTCAGCCGCAAGAACAGGGATGTCACTCTCTGGGACGCCCATATGATATAGCCATTCCTGGGTAATCTCCTCGCCAGTGCAATCTTGCATAGGTTTCTTGACGTAGTCGCCGTTCTTCTCGACAAGGAGTCCGTAGACCCAGACAACAATCTGATCCTTGGGCTGGTTCTTAAAGTGAGGCTGACGATTGACCGTCCAGCTCATGATCCAGCTAGAATCCCGGACGGTGACGATACCTCCAGTTACGACCTTTCCGCTGAATGGATCTCGCTTGCAGATCTTCTGGATATACTCAGGAACACGTTTGTCCAAAGTCGTGACTGTTGCTGACATCCACTTTGTCGCAGGGATGTTGTCGCAGAAAACCTCTGGGCGGCCAAAAGAGGGGTCTTTGGCAGCGATGCGACGCCACAAGTCCCAGGCGGGAGCTGGGCCATCATGGAGTTTGGCTGGGGTATGCTGGTCACCTAAGCCAGAGTTCTCCGTCAACGAACCAATAGTCATAAAGACGAGGTCGTTGACTCCCAGCGACTGACCGCCTTTCTCTCCGTCTCTGATCCAATGGATGAAAGTCGCAGTCTTTTTGTTCTCCTCAATGTTGAAGTCGACATCTTGAACCTCGGTGCTGTACTGGAAAACAACACCCTGATCCTCGAGCCATTTATGCAATGGCAGCACAAGGGACTCATACTGATTGTACTTGGTGAATTTGAGGGTCGAAAAGTCAGGCATGCCTTTGATATGGTTGACAAAGCGATGAAGGTAGAGCTTCATCTCCAAAGCAGAGTGCCAGGTCTGGAAAGCAAACATGGTCTGCCAGTAGAGCCAAAAGTTACTCTTGAAGAAGTCCTCGCTGAAAACTTCGTCAATGCGCTTGTTTTCAACTTCGGTTCTAGTAGCAAGGAAAAGCCTCGTCATCTCTGACTGTGCCTTTTCGGTCAGAGTGAACAGCTTCCCAGTCTCTGCATCTTGGCCCTGATTGATGGTAGCGCGCTGGAGTGAGAAGTTGGGATCTCTCTTGTTGAGCCAATAAAACTCATCAAGGACACTAGCTCCCTTTTCTTCAATCGAGGGAACAGAACGGAAGAGATCCCAAAGGCACTCGAAGTGAGATTCCATCTCGCGGCCACCGCGGATGACGAAACCTTTCTCGGGTTCTTTGATGCCATCTAGGGCTCCGCCTGGGATCTTGAGTTCTTCAAGGACGGTGATGTTCTTGCCTGGCATTTGAGCATCGCGGACAAGGAATGCGGCAGTTGAGAGACCAGCGAGGCCAGAGCCGACAATCCATGCCGTTTTGGACTCAATGCCTTCAGGCTTGAGTGGTCGCGCAAAGGCTTCATAGTTGCCTTTGCTGTAATACATGGTGAATAGCGAATCGGTGTTTAGTATGTGAAATATAGTGTAATATGTATGTTATGATTATACCAAGAACAACTTCCTCAACCATGGCCAACTCCTTTTATTTATCTTCATTTCCATCTTGCGTGACGCAAGCAAATCCTTCCTCCCGATATGATCTGATAGTTGAGAAGTCCGTTGGTGATTTGTTAGTGCCCGAGGTTTTGGTAGTCTAACCCGAGCGTCACATGTAATTAGCTTCTGACAGTGGGTCGACTTGACGCTTTCCAGAAGATCGTGACTACGTCACAGTAGATGGCGCTGCGAGATAAGGTAAACGAATTGTCATAATCGGGTTACCGGTAATAATTGTCACCGTCCTTAGACTTTGCATGCCATTTCGCAAATCACGAGGCTTGTCGAATTTTTCTTTTTACCTCGCGCTAACTCTATCGTTGCGTGATAATGACAGCTGATGGATATGGGCGGGTCTACAATCAGCGCTGTTATAGGTCACGGCACATTCCGTTTTGGTAACCTACGTTGAGTCAATCGGAGCTGTTAAATGCCGTTTCCCGATGTCATTGTTCAACGGTGCCCGATACTACCAATCTTCTCATAGACTATTATCGCCAACGAAATAAAAACAATAGCTACCTTGCAAAGTGAGACTAGTTTACATTGAAATCAAAGGGAACAAGTGACGCGGGGTAATTGTCCTGCAACAGGTCGTTCCCATACATGAGACTGTCTTCCCAATTGAAGTGACTCAACGCCTGGTCACCTTCGTCATCCGCTAGAGGATGCAAGAAGTCTGTTGTGACATGTATATTGACGTAAGGGAGACCTTCTGTAGGTAGGTCAGAATAATCAGTGGATAGTCTGGCATTGTGAATGATCGGATCGAGAAGTTCCCAAATCATAGATGGTGGAAAATTAATCGTGGTATCAGCTGCACCAGCTTCAGGTGACTTTCCAATGACAAGGGATTGAAGTCTTTGGAGACTCTGGAGCTGGGATTACGGTCAGTAGCCACATGCTTCACCGTGGAAAGACATACTTTATGTGACATGCATGGCCAGGTTTTGGACAGGCGTTGCAGCAATCTCTGTCCCTTGGCTAAATTCTGGCTGGCTTTGTGAGCGACCTTGGCATTCTTCACAAATTGGTATAGCCATGGAATGGTCGATGTTGCTGCAACGGCCAGTCCAATGAGAGGGTTGGATATCTCGATGTTCAAATCTTCAAAAATCCCAACAAGCCAGAATACCCATCCAGAGTGAAAGAGAGCTTGATCCACGACCTGTTGCAAGAACAACCTGGACTGGCTCATACCTTTATTGCGACGTAAAGCCACCAAGTGAATGAAAGGATGGTTCAGCAAGGCGAGAGACGCATGTAATACTAAATGCGTAGTCAACCATGGATTCCAATACTCGCGGTGTGCCTGTATCTCGTCTGGAGTTCTTTTGAAGGGGAAGAGGCTCCCCATCAGGTGTCTCTGGTTGAACTGAGCCTCGTACTCAAAAAGAGCAAGATTGAGCTTGGAGTACGTGGACTCCGGCAGCCAGGGTATCTGAACCTCTCCACGTCTGATTTCATGAAGATGGCAAGCGACTTGACTCCAGACTGCTATCATTCTCCCCGCGTGCGTGTTGATTCCTAGGTCCTCAGACGACCCAACAGCATTATCGAAGTCCGGTGCATTGTAGTCATTCGCATCTAGCGGGATTGGTGGCGGAGGCTCAACGCTGGGTGGATATTTCCGGCTCTGATCATTTGTCGGGGCCCGTGGCATGTGAGGGAAAAAGACGACCTCGATTATGCAAATGCTCCAGTAACATCTGTTCTCCTCTGCTGCTTCCTGATCGGGTATTGACTTGCTTTTCCACAGATTACGAATACTCTCTAGCCGTGACGCTGTGCCAATGGACATCCATGCCCTGGGTAGATCACTTACTGTAGAACTATTAGTAAGATCCATCCGAAAAGGCTCAACTGTGCTTACCCGCAATATCTCTCAGTGCCATCATGCATAGAGCTTGAACAATCTCAACCTGGTGTTTTCCTTCACCAGCAAGTTGCTGTATGGCAGTAGCTGCCGAGCGGCTATAATAGCTAGATGCTTCTGCGTGTTTATTCCGGAAATATTCATGAGTAGTGAACTCGAGCATAAGAGCTACGAAGCTATAAATAAAATACCGAGGACCATTATTGAGTCTTCTTCTCAGGGTCTCAAGGTCAAATAATGGTAGAGGTTGAAGATGCACTGTCTGACTGTAGACTTGTAGGAAGTGTGCCAAGGCATCTTTTGGCAGTTCAGATCTGATATCAGGATTAGCCAAACGTATCGTACCTTAGCAGCAGGAAAAGTCGTACTGGGTTTCTGAGAAAGAAACAGTTTGTTGCTCATTCGGAACAGCCTGCCTCGTTGAGAAAGGATTTCCATCCGGGCTGGTTATTGAAGGAAGAGGCTGTGAAGGTCCTGAAGCCTGAGCTTCATTATTCGTCTGCGAACTGGCATACGACTTATTAGCATTTATAGTTATGTCGCTATGGAGTTCTTGACTTGCCCAAGTAATTCAGACAAAGACGCTATTTGCGATTCAAGAACTTGGACCCTGTCTTTAGTGGATTTCCTACAAGTTCAGTCAGGCAGGGAATCTAAAATTGAGTAGTGGAATCGTCTAACTTCTGAGATTTCTGAGCTTTGTTGGTGCCATCCAGTAATGGACTTCCCCTTGCTGCATACTTGCACGGAAGTTGAAGTCGCTCACAAAATGAGCAAATCGGTCGTTCTCCAGTGCACTTTGACTTCTTGCGACTGCATTGATATATCAGCTGACCAATTCCTCTTTACAATAACTCTTTAACTCACCGACATGGCTCACAAGCCCGACGGCTTTGGCGAGTCTGAGTTCCTGATGTCATTGGGTTGACGAGTTGTTGATTGGGTCATGGTTGAGGGCGGAGAAAGAAAGTTCCACGGAGTTTGTAGACCATAAATAGCACGTGAATAGTGGGAAGACACTGAACTCTCGCCAATCATACTTGTGATCTTTTCCGTGACCATATTTAGCGGCAGACAGTTCCGCTCACATGACAGCTAATGAGCGTTGCTGATTGGATCAAAATTGTTAAGCAACTTCCTCGGAGATCTGCAAGCTCCGGCATTAGCAGAAATAATTATCAGCATAAGGAGAAGGTGCACACTTAATAGATCTAAAAACAACTTAATACTTAAATCATTTTTTCATATCGCTTTCTTCATTGCGTGATAAGTAAACAACTGCTTTTTACACACTGTTATTGCCTAGAGTCACCTTCAATCCTACCGAGATGGCAACCTCAGAAGTGATGAAGGCTGTTGTTTTCGATGGCCCATATAAGATCTCTATTCAGGACAGACCAATTCCTCAGAGTATAAAGCTTCAACGGCCTGTATTACCAATTTTCACTAACTGTTACAAGTCCAGAGTTCTCAAGACATTATTGTAAAGGTCAACATGACTGCGTTGTGCGGATCGTGTGTATCCCTACAAATAACATCCCATAAACGGAGGGCTGACAAGATACCAGAGAGCTACATTTATACCGAGGCGTTGAACCAACAGAACCGGATTTTATCATGGGCCACGAATTCACAGGTACTGTTGTTGCTTTGGGCTCAGAGGTCAAGACCGTGAAGATTGGAGACAAAGTCGTCTCGCCCTTTACCGCTTCATGGTGAGATTTCCTACCATTACCTTGTTGGAGTGAGAATCTCTCGAATTCAAATACTAACATTACACAGTGGCGAGTGCTACTACTGTCAGAATGGTGGCTCAGCACGATGCGTCAAGAGCCAAGCCCTCGGTTCTCCCAATCTTGACGGAGCTCAAGCAGAATATGTCCGTGTGCCATTCGCAGACGGGACTGTGATCAAGGCCCCCGAAGGAATACACGATCAGGCCCTTATACTCATGGCCGACATCTTCCCAACCGGTTATTTCGGTGTCCAGAGCGGAGTTGAGATGATGCCGAAGCTAAATCTGCGAGATTCAACTATCGTGGTGATTGGGTGTGGCCCCGTTGGACTATGTGCCCTTGTTGCTGCGACAGTGCTCAAGCCAAAGCATCTATTTGCTGTGGATAGTGTTCAGAACAGGCTTGATCAGGCTGCGAAGCTTGGTGCTGAGCCCTTGAACTTCATGGAGAGCAGGGATGGAATGATTGAGCGCGTAAAGTCTGTTACTGATGGAAAGGGTGCTGATATAGTGGTGGAAGTGGTTGGCCTCTCACCAGCACTCCGAACTGCATTTGACTTGGTTCGGTCATTCGGTGCTATCAGCAGCATTGGTGTTCATAACGCCGAGGTATGTGACATGATACTCGTATGGATTGTACTAACTGCAACAGATCCCTTGGTCAGGCAGTGACGCGTACAAGTGAGTTACAACCTCTTGCTATATTTAATAGAGCTAACTGAGTTTAGTAAAAATGTCCGACTGCAAATGGGACGGTGCCCAGTAAGGAGCATCTTCTCCGAGGCAATGGAAGTTCTCAAGCAAGAACAAGATTCTCTCAGGTATGCATTACTTAAGCCACAGATATGCTTCAAGAGCTTAGTTTAAACTGACTGAGTACAGCTTTCTATTCGACAATATTCTTCCTTTATCGGAGGCAGTCCGAGGTTACGAACTGTTCAACGAGTCCAAGGTCCAAAAGGTTGTCTTCCAAGTCTGATTTATATGTGGATTCAGACCCTGCTATTGTCTATCATGTTCGGGACTATTGGGGAAGATATTTGAGAGAGGAAATTTTTTAAAAGGTCAATTGTCTAATTCTACATTCTACTTGTTGTTGCCCGATCCAATGGCTCAGCCATATGTCCCCTTAGTCCTGATTGATACTACCAGTTCCAAAGAGCTCCATGTTTATTTGCTCGTACTCAACTCCCAGACTCAGTAGCTTATCTCTTGTTGCTACCATCCAAGAAGCAGGCCCACAAATAAAAAACTGAGATGCTTTGTTTTCCAACTCTTCTTTCTTCACTTGATAAACAACATCGAGGTCTAATGGCCCCTCGAAATCATAGTCTTCGCCCTTCTTATCGTTCTGGGCCACGTTCTTGAGCCAGACAAGAGTCTCAACGTTCCGGTGACCCGCCGATACATTGCGAACCTGCGTGCGGAAAGCCATGTGCTGCGATGTTCTAGCTGCGTGGAGCCAGAGGATGGGTCTGTTTGCCATCTTTGATCGAGGCGAGCGGAGAACTGACTCGAGCATCGACATCAAAGGTGTAACACCGACGCCTGCCGATATTAGAATAAGAGGTGCATTCGTCTTTGTGTCATCTTCGATGTCAAGCCAGAATTCGCCCCGAGGATAGGTCATCTCAACTTCCTCTCCAACCTGATAGTGGCTATGTAAGAGATTGGAGACGGTTCCAGGCAAAGGTTCGTCTTTTCCCTCCAGAGTGAAGCTCTCCTTCTTGATACTGACTCGGTAGTAGTCACTGTGAGGTGCCTGACTCATGCTGTACTGACGACATTGGAAGATGCCACCGAGCTCAGGTACATTGACTCGGAGGCTGACATACTGACCAGGACGGAATGGAGGCAAGGGCGTCTGTCCATCAGATGGAACCAGATAAAAACTTGTGATGAGATCTGCTTCCTTCTCACGCGTGGCAATCTTGAACTTCCTCCAGCCATCCCACTCGCCAGCCTCTTGATACAATTGCTTCTCGCGGTTGATGAAGATATTGGCTAGTTGACCGTAGGCAGCCGTCCACGCATCAGCGATATTATCTGTGAGGGCATCGCCTAGTACTTCTCCAATGGCTTTGATGAGCTGCTCGCCAACAAGAGCATATTGATCTTCCGTAACCTTTAGACTGACATGTCTCTGGGCAATACGTTCGATTGTAGACGCTAAAATTTCGGGCTTGTCGATATACGTGGCATAAGCGAGCACAGCACTAGCCAGAGCTTTAGCCTGGGCGCCATCGTGTTGATGGCTGAGGTTGAAGATGTTGCGGAGATCAGGATAGTTACCAATCAAGTTCTTGTAGAACAAGGATGTAATGGTCTCTCCATGAATCTTGAGTACAGGGGCTGTTGACTTGACAATGTCAACTTGAGAGGTTGTCAACGACATAATGAATGGTTGGTGTACACTGAATTAATCTCTGACTGGGCGATGCAGAGAAATGTTGAGAACGCCGGCATGTCTTGTTAATATTTATAGTCAACCGACGGCACATTTTCCAGTTTTCGTGCTCGTGAAACCCGACTTCGTCATCCTTGACCCCATCGGTAGATGCCAGGATGAATCATGTTTTCTGAAGATTCCATCTTTATAGTGGGGGGTTATGAGATTTCCGCGGATTTGCTTCAACAGAGGCCTTTAATATAATTATCTAACAAATCAGCGTCGAGTGAATTATAACGTCTGAGATTGAGCTTTCCCAAATGGGACTAGACTCCGATCACTCTCAGAACACTGACCCGGAGTCGTCGGACCATTTGTCGGCTGAACTCGGTATTCAAGGGTCACGTGTAACGCTCAACTTGTCGCGCCAGACGTGACGCGAAATTGTTCGGGAAATTTCGGCAAATACTAAGCAGGCCCGAGTGGGATGAGAGTTACCCTACAGACCTGCTTTAACATAATGTTGAATGAGTCTGACTGCATCCAGCCTTTTGGAAACGTCTATTCTGGACTATAAGTCTTAGAGAGATATTTCCTCTAAGTGAGCAGACGTTGCGGTTACGAAAAGTACAGGAACGCAAGATATAGATTTGTTGTAACTCTGAAAACTCCCCTTCTCCAAAAGTGTGACAATGGTTTGATGCTTGAAATACGGAAAAAGAAAAAAGGGAAAATGCTATACTACAGGCATTAAAAATGCTTTTTAGAACAGCGTGATATTTTTTCAGAATGGGAGAAGAATTTAAAATAAGCTATTAATATTTCCTTCTGCTGGGAATTGAATGCTGGTCGTGAGTGTAGAAAACTCCTTAAGTGTATACTGAATTAAGTTATGAGCCTTGATTGGCACGTGAGCGAGTTATGTAAATTGTTGTATACTCAGAAACTGTTACATAAAAGCTGGGTGCTTATTAATAATATTATTAAGCCCTTTACAGCTTCCTAATTGGACCAAGAGCGAGTGTTAATTGACTCAAACCGCAGTATTCACTCCGTAACAACATTTGTCAACCAACAACTTGTCGCAAAGCCGGCTGACAAAGTCAAATCGCCATTATTCAGCATCGCTTGTCAGACTTAGTCAACAAACATTCAGCCATCTAACTATGAGAAATATTATCTAGATCCAATCAAACTTGCTGAATTGATCCAGGACCAAATCTCGGCTATAATGCATACCTCGTTTGGTATCTACACGACATTGAGTAAAGTTGACGACTGTTGCGGCTGAAGGACCAGGGGGGTTATTGAGTCTATATAGCTCGCAGCCTTTCCATGAGATGGTTTCATTGCCACAAGACAAGAACAACAACAACTGAATCACCTTGGTAGCTTTCTCTACTCAACAAGTGGCAACATGTTGGTCCGCTCTGTCCTAGGCCTGATCGCCTTCCCAGCCGTCGCTCTGGGCACGTCCTTCACCGCAAAGACAATCAGTCAACTCCCTCTCGGCACATGGTTAGAGAACGTTGCCGTACGCCCCAATGGAGATCTCCTGGCAACGGAACTCTGGCCCTCAGCCACTGTCTATACCGTCGTCAACCCAGCAGACTGCAAGTCTGGTCTTGAAGAGCTAGTCACGTTCCCTTCCATCACCGGACTTCTTGGTATCGCCGAGGTACCCAAGAGCCCTGGAAAGCCCGAGACCTTCATTGTTGTAGGCAGCGAGGCTACTGCTCTCAGCCACTTGACGCCAGGAACCTTTGAGGCTTGGGCTATCGAGTTTCCCAATCGACGACACCAACCCAAGGTGAAGGTCAGAAAGATCAGTGACATGACCAAGAAGAGTGCTTTTCTCAACGGCGTCGCCGCAATCCCCGGCAGGTCAGACGCTGTCCTAGTGTCTGACTCTGTCGCTGGATTCGTCGGCCGTCTGGACCTCTCTACGGGTGTCTTCGACGATTCGGCATTTGTGTTCCCCGAAATGGCTCCTATCGCAGCTGGTGCTTTCGGAATCAATGGCATCAAGGTCCGCGACAACTACTTGTACTTCACCAATTCCAACGCTGTCAAGATATACCGCATTGCCATCACTCCAGCTGGTTACCCGAAAAAGGGAGCCAAGCCTCAACTCGTCGCAGATCTTTCGAGCGGTGTTGGGTTCTTCGATGACTTCGAGTTTGACAAGAATGGCAATATCTATGCCGCTACCAATTTTGACAACTCTATCGTCTTTGTTGATGTGAAGACTGGCAAATGGAAAACTGTCGTTGGTGGTATTCACGAGATGACAGTTGCGGGTTCGACTGCTGCTGCTTTTATTTACGGGAAGAAGGGGGAGAAGACTTTGTATGTTTCCACATCGGGTGCACTTGCAAAGCCTGTCGATGGAACCAAGACAGAGGGTGCCAAGATTGTTGCTGTGAAGATTCATCCATAGAGCTGGTTATGTCTACTTGAAGAAGAGAAGGACGACTGGAACGCTGGTACTGAGACTGAGGACCTGGAAGTGCCAGTACCTATTCTTCGTATATCTATTTTAGCAAATAGACTTCTCTTAAGGCCAGAATACCTCAGGGCCCATGAGAAAAAGCACAAGTATAGACAAAGTATCATTATTATATCGCTAGATACTTGGGTCGAATAATCCATCACCGTTGTATGCTGCTCTTGAACCCACATATGCCACCAAAAATAGCCTCGACAATCAGGCCCATGCTCACTTCGGTAGCCCTAGCGCTCCGACTCACTGACCGGATCCGCGAGCTTAGATCGATAAGCCATCTCCTCTGTGGCTTCAGTGCCAGCAGCAACTGAGTAGTAGACCTTCGCTGGTCTGTTGAAGACAAAGCCGGGATGGGCAACAAAGAGGCAAAAGACTGCCACAACAATCAACCTGGAAAGGATGGTGAGTATTGGAGCAACGGAAGACTGTACAGAGACTAGACTTACACTCCTTCTAAAGCAATGAATAAGTCCTCATGCTTGATTAACTCCCCTTGGTAACCCTCCTTGAGCTCATCGGCTCTGAAGACACAACGAGCCAAAGTAGCAAGGACTGCAATGGCGAGGAAGGCAAAGAACATTTTGTCTCTCGACCCGAGTTTTCGGGACTTCTTCGACCTTAAGTAACGAAACATGTAGTCGCCGAACAAGAGACTAAATGCGACCAGCATAATGACTTGCAGAATGAGTCCTGCCATGGCGACATCAACTCCGACCTGGCTAGCACCGGATGACGACGCTGAGAGACCTCCACCAGTACCTTGCAAGATCAACGAGATGATATCCATAGGTACAAATACCCAGGCAAAGTATTTGGTGGGAAACCGAGCAAGGCTTGGCCCATAGTGCTCAATACTGGATCAAGGTAAGTGCCTGGCGATACCCGCATAGTGATAAGCGTACCTTTGACCAAGGGTGACGTAGATTGCGGCACAATAGAACACAGGAGCCTGCGTGATAGCAACTGCAGTGTGTTAGGACGCCTTTCGTTATTAGAAATTTGAAGTGCTTACTGATTTGGGTGATAAATGCACCGAAACTCCACGGATTGAACCAGAGCAGAATACGCGCGACGTAGCCCGCGACTTCATGTGTGCAGCTCAGGATCATGCACCACATGAACCAGGGTGTTTTCCATTTGAAGCCCAAGTAGGCATGCGCGAAAGTCGCCGAAGTAAATAAAGCGGCAAAAGCAATGTTGGCAGGGAGAGAAGGTCGGTAACCATAAACGCTCATCTCGATAGGGCAAAGCTAACAGAAGTGTTAGCAAGAAACAGTAGCTAATACCAAAGCTTGTATGGCTGGACTCGGAGGTAGGTACCAGATATGCACTGGATCTGATGTGAGAGGATACGCACTTCCAAGGTACAGTTGGCTTTGGGCCCAAATATGACAAAGTTCCCCGTGCCGTTCATCATGAAAGAAGCTAGCATCAAGGTTGGAAGAGAGAAATAGAAAAAGGGTATTAGGTAGAGCTAGAAGCCAGGTGAAAAAGATCTTGTCGTTGAAAAAGACTTCATCAGGATCTCACATCCATTTTTATACTACCCAGACTGATCAACAAAACACTGCCACTTTCGCATTCGCATGGGATCCTCACTGAGATCCCGGCTTCACTGTTGTGTAGCTGTTTTAAAGGAATAAGCTCATGCCTAGCGTACATCTAAAGTTATGAAACAGGGAAGGCCAAAGGAACAAATCCCTGTGAACTCAGTTAAGCTTATGTACCTAAATTAAAGCTGATCTTGGGTGCACTCACATGAATGGGCAATGAATGCAAATCTCCTCAAACGTGGCTGCGTGACAAAGTGAAACAGTCGAAGATTTGCAGTATTCAAGGATAGACGTATAAGGATCGGCATCCCAGCTCTGTCAAAGCACAGCTGGGCATGAAGAACGGTAAGCGTTGCGGAGTGGCCAATCTACTCCGAGGATACCTGACGCTAGTCAGAAAGATTATCGTGGCTACCTTGCCTAAACCCAGCCTCCTGGACGCATTCTGCGTTGGCCGGGAACAATGACGGGATTTCTGGATACTGGATGGTATTTAAACTACCGAAATGCCAGGATTTAGACTTGAATGCTGCCTGGGGCTTTAAATACCTGGACCCAAAGGGTTTGACTCTGGTGTTCAAGCATTCAGGCTATTGAAGTCGAACCCTTTCTAAGCCCTCGCTCAAAATCGGCGTGAAGTGTTGTTTACTAGATATTGTCCTTACATTGCATACTGCCTAAGGAATGCTATGACTTTCTCTGTGAATCATGATCAGCAATCTCCGCTTTGGCTTGGTTTCTTTTTGGATAGTACATCAGATCTGCAGATATCTTCACTAGCCAATAACCAGTGTAACGGAATTTGCCATATTCTCCAGAGGATGAATTTGGAATCATTATAAATTCAGTCTGGCGGATCACCAGACCTGCTACAGGCATACCAGTGACCAATAATATAGACCTCTAGCCGGAGTACTCATCCAACAGTTACATCGACCATAATATTGATATCTGACCGAGGTGATCCGTAACTGCACCCTAACAACGACAAGATACGCGGCGGCCGCTTCGGCGGCTACTGGGCCTGATATCAACCTTACATCTGACAGGAACACTCTTGGCAGACGCGCTTTACAGGGCTGTGCATGGACCCACAGAGATGGGAATTCTGTAACGCTGATTGGCTCTCTCGCATGGCTAACTAGAAATAGCTTTAGCTTGGATAAGTCATCCCCCCCCTCTCCACTTGAGGAGATCAGGGTGATCGGCTTACGAGACTGTAAGGGTTCGACCCTGTACCGATTTCATTGGATGGTCGGATAGCCCTACGTAGCGACCCTGTAACAAGGTGACATGCTGGACAATCACCAAGACCGTCATCAAATTATGCGGATGCGACAGAGGAAGGATCGCAGAGGTGTTGCCAACCAGTGAGGCAATGAAGAAGCGATAACCAGAATAGAAATGTTATTTGCCTAATTTGGATACCATTCGCCGATTAAAAAAGTCTCGCAATTCGAAAACGAAAGATCCTGTATTTCCGTCTCCAACAGCAAATCAGCCATCGACACCGCCAACTGCAGACCCATCCGCACCCCAATCCTCCTCATCATTGCACCAACCCACTGCCTCTGGTCCGCAGAAGTGGTTCTCTGTATCCCAGCAAAGAACAGAGGCCAAATAAGCAAGAAACCTCCGGGGGTCGGATTGCTACTGAGATGCATTGTCTGAGCAAAACTCTCAGCCATGTTGTCTTGGGCTCGGTACCCAAGATGATATGCAACGCTGTGGCAGACCCCATCTGCCATCGCGGCTAAGACTTTGGCCGAGCTTTGCAATGCTTCTTTCTGCTCTGTAGTACCGTGCTTCAGCGTAGCTATGATAATGGACTCGTGAATCAAAAGCCTGACATTGCGGTAACAATTCCACACGCAAGCTATCCAGGGATCTGTATACATGTCGTGCTGTAAATCATACCGACTAGAAGGCACGCCGTTAGGACCAATGGATCTGTAAGACTTGTACACCCAGCTTGGCGGTAGTGTTTGCGCCCAGTCTTCGAAAAGCTTATCGATCTTGAGAAGCCTGTCAGAAATCACAGCTGGGTCTGTAATGTGCTGATACTTGAGCTCAGCGCGGACGCTAGCCAAGACCTCATTGATCTCGGAAAAGCGATTGACCGGGACAAGATCGCTGTTCTGGCTTCTTTCAGCCCAGCTCGACCATTTTGAGATCTCAAATGGTATGGGTTCCTGCAGCTGGTGGCATGTTGTGATCTAAACTGGGTCAGTAGATGCAGCCACGAGCGGAAATCCGTCTTACCATGATGCGCCGCATCTGCATGAACATCTTCAAGCCAACAACGGTCTGGAACTGGGCTGGTCCACGCATTTCGATGCACCTCGCTGCAGCGATGATGTGTTGGCTGAAGGCTTTCAGTGAGCCAGTATCTGCAAAAGCAATAGTCTAGCACGAATCAGTAGGTAAAAGTCGAGTTTGGATAAGCGAGGCCGCACCTCAAAGGTCCCCATGAGCAATACTGCACCAAGTGTTTCATCAGACACTCTCTGGACAGGATCTTGTAGGGCATTCTGTAGCTGACGAATGGCACTATCATAAAGGCGGAATGCTTCTGCCCGCCATTCTGACACGTTGCCCGCATTAGAAAGAGCAGCGAACCCCGCAGCCGCTACTGTTGTGCTGAGAAGCCCAAAAGAGGACTGTTGATTGCGTATGAGCCCTGGAAGAAACTCATGGTTGTCCCTCAATGGCAAGGTTCCTCCTGCACTAGTCATATCAAAAACGTACTGCCGCATAAAGAAAGTAGTAGCTCTGTCTCGTGCTGGGGGGGATACAGGTCGTTTCCATACTTCAGAGTCCGCACTTGATGATGCTGTACTTAGCGCCCTGGCATTCTTTCTGGCAAGATCTGCAGTGGTTTGGTTGCGGAAGAACATTTTACTTTCGGACGGCCCTGGACAGACCCATCCAGCTGTTTTGCACTGCGTGCATGATGGTGTTAGTTCATCGCACTGCTTCGCGTTAGAGATGCTATCGATAATGTCGAGATATCCGTCTACATATGTTTGTTTACCTTTATCTTCCGCTTCTTGCAGGTCGCGCACCCGCGGCTAGGTTTCCCAGTGTTGACCATGGCTTGTGAAAGTCCGATTGATTGATCCAATGCTTATTCCAGCTTTCCCAAGGACAGATTGGGGATGCTAAGACATGCAGAAGATATAAGGAATAGGACTGATCGACTGGCTTGAGGTTAGAGTTTCACTAAGCCCCAGGAGCCGAGCGTTAAAATGTGACGTATCATTGCATTGCGGCCAATTCTAGGCCCTGACAAAACGATGCTAATGAGACCGCAAATGCACGCGCCTTTTAGGCGAGTAAGTCAAGACTGGCAATGCTGCGATGTACCGAGTGGGAGGAGGCGATGCAAGATCCCTGTCACAGTGCTGGCCCAGTAAGATTCGAGGAAATAGCGGCTAAAATAGAAGGTGAATCACCAGTAGTTACACCATGCAACAACTTTCTCGCACTCGCAGCTAGTAAGAATAGTTTGAAAAATGCGAAAGGAGTCCGAGATGAAGGATCCGAACACAGCCTCAATTCTAAGATCGAATCTTATTAAGGATCGACCAATGCTATGGTGCCCTGTTTATCACTTAATTTTATCCGCTCTGGGTTCCCTTCAACCTTCCAATTATGCGCTACAGGCCGCCAAATGCTGTGAAGTCAGCAGAGGCGTTATCACTTCTTATCCAATATCTAGACTACAATCAATTATAATACAAGGATCTATACCAAACAATCCGGATATCTTTTTCCAACCACTGTCCCACGAGCAAGTCCGAGCCTCCACGCATATTTAATGGACTCCTTTCTTGATCCTATATTTGGCGATGAGGTCATTCGATTAAAATTAGTTGACCAAATCGCAATGCCCAACGGTAAAGAATTACTTTAACACGCTAAGGAAGTCACGAACCTGCAGTAGCTATTAAATGAATCTGAGACAAAATATCAACAAGAGGGAAGCCTGTCTTTTTGTTTGTGGATTGTCATAAATCACGTCGCTGTTCAGAAAATCTAGATTCTTAGGGTTACTTGGTGACATGCACCACTATTTTGGACGGGGTTATCGCTAACTGCGACCAATGGCCTCGGTCAGACAAGCCTGAAGCAGGAGCAAGGCTCTACGCTACAATGCACTATCGAATAATATTCACTGAAGTTCAATACTAATTACCAGATGCAGGGCTTCTCCCGCGATGAGTCTTCCCTATTGACATCTGTGGTGAATACACAATCAATCAACAGAGGGAGGCAACGCACTACGCATCACAAAGTGGAAACACCTCCACAAATGTTATTGAGCCATGAGTGAGTGGCGATACTATTCTAATCCCATGCAGGCTTGTCAGAGCCAAGAGGTTTCGGCATGATATCCCAGCCAACCTCTAAACCCTCAATGGTAGCACTGTGCTTGATGGACTTCATGGTGCCGAACCCCGTCTCCTGGATCTCAAAATACTCATCAGGCACATCTTCTGGCTTGTCAAAGTCCCTCGCTTCAAACCCACTGGCACCAGGATATTGTCCCAGGCTCCTCAAATACTTCATCATGCCTGCTAATGAGACATCGACTCTCCACGAACCGCCCTTGACAGCACGATGATACACAGCAGCCATGACGCCAACTGCAAGCATGTAACCGCCTGAGTGGTCGAGGGCTTGGCAAGGTGTTGGGCGGGCTGCCTCGCCCTTTCCGGCGTGTTTAGCTTCAGAGATATTCATGCCTGAACATGTCTGCACAAGCGAGTCAAATCCACGACGGCCCGACCATGGACCTTCAGGACCGAAAGCAGACATGTTGGCTACGATGATGGTTGGATTGATCTTTCTCAACTGATCTTGGGATAGACCATATGAGGCAAGACTCCCAGGTCGATAGCCTTGGACAAACACGTCGCAGTCTTTGAGAAGGTTGAGAAGCTGCTTTCGATCCTCCGAGTTGTGTATGTCGAGTTGCACAGTCTTTTTCCCGCGACCAAATTCACGATCAACTCTCGGCAAGTCCGGAAGTGTTGGTGAAGTCACCCAAATCACCTCAGCTCCATGGGCCGCCAAGGTCTTGCCGCATAATGGTGCCGCAATCACGCGACTCATCTCAACGACCCGAAGACCTTGTAAGCACTTTAGATTACCGGGCTGCATCCTTCTTGGAAGGTCAGTTGGAGACAACTGAGAGACCTGCTTGATGCTAATAGGGAAGTTGCTGATGGCTCTCGATTGAGGGAGTTTATCCCACTGACGGTATGAGCGCAGAGCATATATCGCCACTTTACCTTCCGCTGTTCCGCAGTTCTCCAAGTCGATACTAGCCCAATCTGCAGTCTGCTCAGACACCTGCTGCCGAGTCGCACCGGCTTTCAAGCCAAGCAAGTCAAGGGTACCTTGAACATGGTTTGGAAATACATCGTGGATTCGAACGTAGCCATCCGAGGTCTTATGCAATCCACCAATAGCGCCGCCTGATGGGGCAGCAAGCTCGTCAGACACGGTATACAATCTTTCGGACTTGTACTCAACGACAGCGTGCTCGAGCGGTACCGTGACACGAGGAACGGAGATATTGTTCCGTAAAGCGTGAACCTGAGCGGCTGTCACAGCAGACAGCCCGATAGAAGCTTGCCCGAGGATTCCCATCTTGAAAGACGAAGGAAGAGCTGGGCCTTCTTCACCAGGAAGACTGACAGATGTCAAGGACGTCTCAGGTAGACCAAGACCTATCCAAACCTCCTTCAAGATATCAAAAGATTTGTAGTTTGTTCTGTCAATACTTTGTTCGGTCGCGCTTGCGTCAGGTATATAAATATTACTCAATTCTGGGGCTTGCTCCGGTGTCGGCATCATAACGAGATGCGGAGGAGTGATCGCCTTGGATACGAAAGCAGGTAGAACTTTGAACACCTATGAGCGCAACTCAGATCGAGGAGCAAAAAGTGCACTGCACATAAAATGGTTGTATGGCTGGATTAATTCGAGAGCGAAGGCATGATGCAGGATCTTGCCACTGGCGCCCTTGATCGGCAATCGCAATAGCCGAGGAGCCAATCATGTTGTAACATCGTTAACCTTTGTTGAGCTTCCCCTTTTGATAAACGAACTTAAGCGACCTTGTTCTTAAACCACATGGGCAATACCAATTGGCCAAGAGTATGTCACGTTAGCAGGAGAAGTAGACAAGGACCTAGGGAGTAACGCTGAGACATTAACTGTCAAAACGTTTCGTGGTAGGGCGACAGGTAGTGAAATAAATATTGCCCTATAAAAAACAATAATGTAAAGGAAGTATATAAGATATTAAACACAGGCCTATACAGACGTAAAAAGCCTAATTATAAATCCTAAACATCTTTATGCCCAAACTCAATGTTTTATTTTGCAAGCGTACTTACACATGGCATGTCATGTATCCAGCGGCCTGTTCCTTCGAGAGCCTCTGCAAAGAGCCATTTGGCCAAAGCTGCTCTGCTGATGCTATTAGTCCAACCAGGCTCGCCAATATAGCCAGCAAAGACATCTTCCTGCTCCCGTGAAACCCTCCATGTATCCGCATCAGACTCCCCAGTTGCAAAAAAGAGACGGAAGATAGTCCAGTCCACATCCTTGTGAGCTGACTCGAACGTATGAGTGATGGATAAAATCGTCTGGTAAGCGGTCGGGCCGGCAAGGCGCAGAAAAGTCACAAAGGCCCAACGAAGAAAGGAGAAGCGGTCTTGTGGTAGGGTAGCGCTAACAGTGCCCATGGCCAGGATGCGGCGGACTTTGTGCTGTGACATAATAGGGAACAGGGCGGCATAGAAAGATGCGTATAATGTCGGGTCAGGCACCTTGAGAGAAGCAGGGCCGAGGAGGGAGATAATAGCGCTGCTGCGGGCAACAGCGGTAGACAGGCCATGGAGGTCGCTTAATTCGCCCTTGATAACCTAGCGCCATGTTACTACTTGATTATGGGCTGAGTTGTTTGGATCTCTAGACTGCTTCTACATATCAATATAAGCAGTTGTGTACTCACCTCAAGCAGCGGGTTTTCTAATAAATCCCCTGGCACCTTGGCCGGATTGCGGACAAAAGCGATGGCGGGTTGCCCACGATGGATAAGTTCTCGGAGCACGCAAATACCGGAGGGTCCGGTCGCGCCGAGGACGAGGATGGCCGGGCCTGACATTGTTTCGGGAAGGATTGGTGTTTTTGACCTAGGAAAAAAGTTCAACAAATCTAGTTTGCGCGATTGAGGATAATAGAAAAGAAAGAGAAGGACAAGAATCATAAAGTCTGGTCCATTGTGATTCCGTCTGCTGGACCTCGTGGCTCTATATAGGTAGGAGGAGTAAACTAAAGTGGCCTGGGTTGGCCTAAACTCCGAACGGAAGTGCGCGCGGGGTGGGTCTGGACAAGGTCTGTGCTGGGCCCCAGAGATATTATATTAGTCTAATTCCACAGAGTCCTCTCCACTGTACACATCCCTTACCTTGACTACCAGCCACGCTCCAATGACTGAATCTCAAGGCTGTTGGAGCTGCCGTATCCGCCGAAAGAAGTGCGACCTTGGCAGGCCCGTCTGCGGCATCTGTGCCACCCTTCACATTACATGTTATACTGGGTCCCGCCGACCGCCCTGGTTCGATGGTGGTGCTGAACAGGCCAGAGTCGCCGCTGCTCTCAAAGAAGAGGTCCGACAGGGCGCCGCCCATCGCCGCCAGAATGCCCATATTCAGCGCCTTGAGGAGAGTTCCTCATCCATTGCCATTCACAATAATGAAGATCCAGCCGACAGGAAGCCAGAAGACGATGATAAGAGCATTAATCATGGCAGCCATGGTCATTATGACAATGGCGACCATAGACACACCGATGGCTCTACCGGGCCGTCCAAACTTCTGATCACTACCGAAGGTTCCGAGCTCGACCTTGGTTTCATCATGCATTACATGGACCATGTATTTCCTCTGTTCTTCCCCTTTTACAGAGCGTCCATGCTTGATGACGGTCGGGGCTGGCTTCTTGCACAGATCCTCAAGAACCCAACACTGCTTAGTACCGTCTCATGCATGACGCTCTTCGTCTTTTCCATACAAGTCCCTGACACTTTCGCAAACAAGGCGCCGCCATGCAGTGCCATCTTATGGGATAAGGTCACCCTTAAGCTGGAGGAGGCTTTCAGCACAATCAAAAGCGACATTGCCCGATTGTTCCCTCCCGCAAGCAAATCCGCCGCATACGCCCCCAAATCCGTGTTGCCCGCGACAAGCATGTTACCATTATCATCGAGCATCGCAGATCTACGCCATATGTGCGGACTCCTAACAAGTATTGTCCAACTCATCTGCTTTGAGATCGGCATAGGCAACAGTGAGAATTGTGTCACTCACCTCGACGCCGCGCTCGAGCTGTTCGATATAATTGTGAAGATCTCCCTCGAACATACGGTTGACGGGAACAATGAGCAGCAGCAGCAATGGCCAGGTCTTTCACTCGTTTTTCGCGCCATTGCTGGGCCACCGTGGACTTTGGGCACCTACAGCGGGCCCATCCCTAGAAATGCCGATCAGGTGGCATTCCGCTTTTTCTCATCTATCCTTGTCGTATACGACACCATGATGAGTACCGCTCTGCTCAGAGCTCCAAGGTTATATCCATATCACAAACAGCTGTTGCTGTCCTACAGGCCATGTGAAGCACCGTCTAGTTCTTCCTCGTCTCCAATCGACTACAACAGCGGTCGCAACACGAATGGACGTAGAATTCATAATAGCAATCCGGAATTTCGAATGGACTTGCTTGACGCTGAGGCCATCATTGGTTGTCAGACTTGGGTTCTGGAGGTGATTGGTGAGATCGCGACACTGGCTGCGTGGAAAAAAGAACGCGAAGCACAAACTGACATGGCCGAGCTTGATAACCATGCCACCCATCTCAGATTTACACTCGATACCAGCCTGGCAGAGTTGCCTGCACATCCTCCGCGGAGCACCTCTTCGACTTCGGCAGCGGAAACTGCAGCAACGCCTGACGGTATCAGCAGTCTAAGCGCCACTGGGATGACACCCAACACGCCTGCACAGCAGTCTTGGTCCACGACAACGCGGTCCCATATTGTGAGTATGACCACCCGGATTTGGGCCCATGCTGCCCACATTTACCTCTCTGTAGTTGTTTCTGGGTGGCAGTCTCGCGCAGAAGCTCTCAACAAACATATACAGGAAATCTTAGGAGTACTGGAGGAGCTTCGAGCGATTGACGATCACCGTCACCGAGAGACTGAAAGGTATGATTGGGCGATTTTGAAGACCCTAGCGTGGCCGTTTTGTGTCATGGGCTGCTTTGCCAAGCCTGGATCTGATCGAACCAGGGTACGGGCACTCACTAAGGATTTGGGAAATCTTAAGAACATCGGTACACTTACCTTAGCTACTGACATTATAGAGCTTATATGGAAAAACTCTGACTCTGGGGTATATGCTTCACAAGGCCTGGACTTAGCCTCCTGCTTGTGCAGGCTAGGGTATCCAGCTTTATTAGTATAATATAATTACAGTAAGGCTCAAGCTTATTTAAAGCCGGTCTTATGCTAATCCTAGCAAGACTAGACCACGAATCATTCAGCGATGTTGTGTGGGCGTAGTAATATAAACCTTACCTATCTATCAAAGACTACAATGTATGACTTATTTACTAAAGGAACAGATAAAAACCACCATGTCAGCTCATCAACAACCAGTATTACCAAACAACAGTATTGACTACATGCAGATCAAGTCCTTCCTCGTTGCCTGTAGTTGGTACATATCACTCGGTATGGCAACTCCCCTTGAAAAGAAAGGCCGTATGTGCCACTGCGAGGGCGTCAACTACATCTTGGTCAAAATGGTTGGTAACAAAAATTACGACCCCTGGAAGCCATGTTGCAAGTTTATCTGTATCCCCATGAAGGGCGTCACTGGACTGTCAAAACTAGGCAAAACCGCCTGTTAATTCCCAGTCTCTGACAGTGAGCTTCCCTTGTTCCTGAACAGATCTGAATGAGCTTGGTCTCTAATGGTATAGTCAATACAGGGCAGCGGATTCCGGAATGGTCTTGGAGAGAACGTCTTTGACCCATTTATGTTAAGTGCATAGATAAGAGCTTTAAGGGACAACCGGCAGCTTAGATAACCCTTTACTTGGACACACGATCCTGTAGCGTTCTATAGTATTCGATGCTAATATTAATTATTAAAGTAGTCTATGTGTATGTGTTCGTGTACTGTCTCTATCTGAAAGACTGACTCAGACCGAGCTCACGAGCTCCTCGGGTAAAGCAGAATTCTTTATGCAATCTCATTCTTTTTAGAAATGATTAGCGTAACATTAGCTATATAGGTCTCCTCAATGATTCTACTGTTGCATTATGCTCTGTAAATTATAGGACTGAGTGAGTGCAACTGGACCTTTATATTCGAGCTGTTGATAAACCTTGGTTTAGGTATCTTGTCTTGCAGTGTCCCCACTTTAACTCGGAACAGCTCCACACGCGGAAAGTGGGCATTTAGTCTAAGCCTCCTTGCTAATTTCGGATCGCCACCAGCTTCCGCCTCAATCAATTACTTCATTCTACTTCTATTCTCTGCAAAACTATTCAATATGGAACAGAAACGCGTGGCAGATTCCGGGCTCGGACTTATGAGTGACGAAGCCGCAGTCTTCGAAGGAGTATAAATCATGAAAGACTCGTGCCGTGTCGAACAACCAGCACCACTCACTTGAACATCACTTTATCATACTTCCCACTCTCTTTAGACTACTTACCATCATGCGACAATCTTTCGGAGTCGCTATGGCTCTGCTAGCCTCGCCCTCCCTCGGCTCCTCTCTTTCAGAACTATGCACCCTCTCAAAGCTGAAAGCCGCGCTTCCCTCCAATGGTACCCTTCTGGGTATCGACATGATCCCTTCCACCGTCACGGTTTCCACGGCGGTCTACAACGCCAGTGCCAGTATGGGGGGTGGGCAAATGAGGCGCGACACTGATACTTATAGCTACTGTAACGTCACTGTCGCGTACACCCACGGCAGCAAGGGTGACACGGTCAACCTCAAGTATGCCTTCCCTGATCCCGAAAACTTCAAAAAACGGTTCTATGTTGCGGGAGGAGGCGGCTACTCTCTCAACACTGATACTACTGGTGGCCTCAAGTACGGAGCTGCTGCAGGAGCCACTGATGGCGGATACGATGCCTTCAACTACAGTCTCGATGAGAAATTCCTTCTCGGCAATGGTTCCATCAACTGGGATGCGACATACATGTTCTCTTACCAAGCTCTCGGAGAGATGACCCAGGTCGGAAAGTATATCACCAAGAACCTTTATGACATGTCAAAGTCGAGCAAGGTCTATACCTACTACGAGGGCTGCTCCGACGGTGGACGAGAAGGAATGAGCCAGGTTCAACGATGGGGAGATGAGTATGACGGTGTCATCGCTGGAGCTCCTGCGTTCCGCTTCGCGCAGCAACAGGTCCTGCACGTCTACCCTGCCGCCGTTGAGCAAACTCTCGACTATTATCCCCCTCCTTGTGAGCTCAAGAAGATCGTCAACGCCACTATCGAGGCCTGCGATGATCTTGATGGAAGAAAAGATGGCGTTATCTCCCGAACGGATCTTTGCAAAATTCACTTCAATCTCAAGTCACTCATTGGCAAAGAGTACTACTGTGCAGCTGAGACTAGTTCTTCGCTTGGATTTGGGTTCAGCAAGAGGCAGGCTCCCGGCAGCCAGGCGAGCAATGCACCAGAACAGAATGGTACTATTACTGCTGAGGGTATTGCCGTTGCTCAAGCTATTTACGATGGAGTCTTTAACAGCAAAGACGAAAGAGCGTACCTCTCTTGGCAGATTGGCTCTGAACTCTCTGATGGCGAGCCAACCTACGACAACAAGACCGACAAGTGGACCATGAACATCCCCGATACTGGTGGCATGTACGTTGAAAAGTTCATTGAACTTCTTGACCTCGATAACCTCGATAACCTCAACAATGTCACGTACGACACTCTGGTAGACTGGATGAACACTGGTATGGTCCGTTACTACGACAGTCTGCAGACTACTCATCCCGATCTCACAACTTTCAAGGAGGCTGGTGGCAAGCTCCTCCACTACCATGGCGAATCTGATCCCAGTATCCCAGCAGGTTCTTCCGTCCACTATTGGCAGTCTGTCCGATCCATCATGTATCCCAAACTGTCCGATGAGAAGGCTCAAAAGGCTCTTTCTGAGTGGTACCAGTTCTATCTCGTGCCTGGAGCTGCTCACTGTGGCACAAACTCTCTTCAGCCAGGACCTTATCCTCAAAACAACATGAACATCATGATTGATTGGGTTGAGAATGGTAAGCAGCCATCGCGACTTAATGCGACTGTTTCTTCGGGTGATTATAAGGGAGAGACACAGATGTTGTGTCAGTGGCCCAAGCGACCTCTCTGGAAGAACGATAAGACCTTTTCGTGTGTTGATGACAAGAAGTCAATCGAGAGTTGGACATACAGCTTCAATGCTTTTAAGATTCCTGTATACTAAAACCCTTTGGGCCTATAGATGATTCGTATGGAAGTCTGGTGGGTCTGAGATGGGGGTTGGATTGGTATTTATCTTAGTAGATAGTACAGCTTGATTAAGACTACACTTTTGTTGGCTATATAGTTCTTATGTAAATGTAAAGGCCGCGATATCAGGCCTCCTAGAAGGCAGATAGCTAAAGCCTATATGTAGTAAGCTAAGTAACCGGACTACTAGTTAGAACTCAGTTACCACTCTTCCAAGATCATTAAAGAGCTTGTACGTCACTTCTATCCTTACACCTCTATTAAGTAATCCCTCTTGTCGTCTTGTCGGACCGAAACAAGGGCGCCTTGACTGCATTATTGACGCCCTGTTAGAGTATGATGTCCCCTCGTTTTGTCGGACCGAAGCCAGGGATGCATTGACTGCATTTCTGGAAGGGTATCAGAGTGTTGCTCATTGGCACTAGGCACTCCACACCCTGGTGCACCATCGCCTGCTTCTCCACGTTCCTCCTTCCAATCCTGGGCTGTAGCATGCAGTAAGCTGCAATGATCCTTGAAACTTTGACATGGCACCATTTTATGGCGCGGGGTAAGTGATCGGAGGTTCTAAACCGGATAGAATGAGGGTCGCAGTAAAGTCATGGTAGGAGCAAGGATTTGAGAACTCATCCCAAACTCTTGTATTAAAGCGTGGAAGCTCTGTGGAACCTGTAAAACTATATAAGCCTCGAGGCTGACCACTTTAGTAGTATTGATAGAAACGACAATCCTCACCTTCTAATTATTCAACTTGTCAAACATCTCCCCATCTTCATTTATCTTCATTTCTTTTCACCACAGCACATCATGATTATACACCATAGTCATAAGGCTTGGTTCACTCCTTATCCCAGTAAACTTGTTTCACTTGCCTTGGCCACTCTTCTCACTCCTTTCACCAAAGCGGATGACTTCCGCCCTCTGTATCATTTCGCCCCAGACCAAAACTGGATGAATGAACCCAATGGCCTCATCAAAATCGGCTCCAAATGGCACCTCTTCTTCCAGCACAATCCTACAGGAAACTTCTGGGGTAACTTGAGCTGGGGCCATGCTATCAGTGCAGACTTGGTTGACTGGACCCATCTTCCAGTTGCAATTTCTAGTGCCAATGGAATTCAAGCTTTCACAGGAACCTCATACTTTGATAAAGACAATACATCTGGTCTTGGGACATCTGAAAGCCTACCCTACCTTGCCTTTTACACTGGATACTTTCCAGATACCGGAGTGCAGGATCAGAGACTTGCTTATAGCCTGGACCAAGGGGAGACTTGGATCAAGTACGATGAAAATCCAATCATCTCACAGGCGCAGGAGAAACCACACGACAGTACCGGGGGTTTGGAGACGCGAGACCCTAAAGTATTATTTCACGGTGCAACAAAGACCTGGGTCATGGTCCTCGCCCACGGAGGGCAAAACAAACTATCATTCTGGACATCCTCCGATGCCAAGGCTTGGACATGGAATAATGATCTCACCGCTGCCGATATCCCCAAACTTCCTCGTGATATCACAGGCTGGGAAGTACCCGATCTCTTTGAGCTTCCCATCGAGGGTTCGCCAGACACTAAATGGGTCCTCATTATCACTCCTGCCCAGGGGTCTCCTGCAGGTGGCAATGGGGTTTTTGCAGTTACTGGATCATTTGACGGTACCAGCTTCACACCCGATCCTGTTGATCCAACCAACATGTGGCTCGACTTTGGGCGTGATTGGGATGGGGCTTACAGCTGGGAAAATGTGCCCACGTCCGACGGCCGTAAGATCCTTGCTTCTGTCATGAACAGCTATGGAGTCGACCCGCCAACCAATACTTGGAAGGGAATGCTGTCATTTCCGCGTACTTTGCAGCTACGGGAGATTGGCGGAGGAGTACGATTTATCCAACAGCCTGTCGCCGAACTCAACGCTCACGGCACGTCTCTTGTCAAAATAGCAAATGAAACTCTCGAGCCAGGGACCAACCTCTTGTCTGAGTATCGCGGAACTGCGTTGGATATCTACATTTCTTTCATTCCTACTGAAGGGTCCATCTTATCACTAGCAGTCCGCAAAGGAGATTCGGAAGAAACCGTAATCCAGTATGCTCAATCCAATGGCACCCTGACTGTTGACCGCCGTGCCAGCGGCAATATTTCATACAACCCGGCGGCTGGCGGTATTCACACAGCTGCATTCTCGCCAGATTCAGACAGCGTAGCTCGCCTACACGTTTTGGTAGACGTATGTTCGGTGGAAGTATTTGGGGGAGCTGGCGAAGTGGTAGTTTCCGACTTGGTATTTCCAAGCGAAAGCTCTGATAAGCTCTCTCTATCGACCACTGGAGGAAGTGTCATATTGAAGTCTGTTGAAGTTCGCTCTATTGAATGATGGCGGCTACAGGCTTGGGATTCAATATAGTGAGAATGAATTTCTTTTCCTTTGCACTTTCCTTTACTCTATTGTAGCCTATTGGGATGCCCATTACTGACAATGCACTTCTGAGTCAAGGGGTTGCTGTCCTTACTGTATCACTTTTATGCATTATCTCCTTCCGTGTCTATCAGTTATTACCAGGTTAGCTCCAGTAACAATTGAAAACCTCATTCGCTGTCAGTGTTAGAAAAACAACGGCATTAAAATGTGCCCGTTCACCCCGTCATATCATCGCCGTGTATGTTGGAAACCCAAAGTTTAACTTTATAGCCACTAATTGGTCAAGGAGGTGCAGATACCCGTCGCTACAGCTGTCTGGGAGAACATGAATCAATGGGATCAAGCTGCCACCCCAATCTGCCTTTGTGGAACTATCTAAGCCGCCTTCAACAAGAGGCAGAATACACAATCCATACGGGATTAGTCTAAACTGGGCTCTAAGTACGTAGCTCGGTGTGAGGATACTCGACGAGACCTTTAATTCACACTCTTTTAGACTTCTAAACCACCTTTCATAAGCATTCCAGCAAGACCAATATAAATTAGCCTAAGAAGTGCTAGAGGCAGACGCCAGCCATGTCTATTTTTACCTTAGTTTATATCACCGCCTCTGCAAAAGCATTCAACAGCGGCATGGATCTTTTCCTTACGAAACCAGTTCAAATGAAGGAACTAAGATCGGTACTATCATCATATAGAGCTTAAAGTTATATTTAGTTTACATTCGCACAGAGAAATTTATTTTCTAAATTGTGTTGGTAAACCGAGCTAAAAAGATGTGGCAAATGCCGAGTCAGTTAACTATTACTCTGCTGCCAGTAAAATGCCGCGGCTAAAACAAACCAGCCCCCTCGCCCTTTCACTCCACAATTTTCGCTCCTGATTCCTCAATTACTGCAACGCGACAGATTCAGAAATAGGCGATCAACAGTGTCCTCGTTCTCACATGGGTTCTCAAAGCCCGAGCCACGAGTCGTCACACTCATCAAGGTCCCAGTCGCAATCTCAACTCCAACAGCATCCAAGCACCCAACGGTCACGAGGCGGATGTCAAACATGTCGCGTCAAAAAAGTCAAATGCGACGAGACGCGACCGATTTGCCGACGATGTATCCGCCTGGAATTGACCTGCGATTACACGCGCCTCCCTCGCAAAAAGTACACCAGGCGCGTTATCGCTTCCCCTGCTGCATCGTCTTCTGCAAACAAGATAGCCAGTACAGAGACGGCGTCTACGTCTAGCACCAGTTCCACAGCCCGTGTTGATCACCCATATTCCGGGGAGCTTGCTAGCGGATCCTTACCCGATACCCAGAGTGCAGACGTCAGTCTACCACCACTGAATACTATTGCCGACCATGGCTTGGCACTTGATCTCTCACCCGACTGTGCCGCTATCCTGTCCCCTTTTGATCACTCGGCAATCCACTTCTTCCGATTCGTCCTCCCAGGGATGGTCGGGACGCGGATATCGATGCATAGCGGACCGGGGCTGGTATGGAAGTTGGCGCAGCAGAGCCCCATGGTTCTTCACATGGTCTGTGCCGTCAGTGGACAAACATGGTCTGAGAAGACGAGCGGTTCCAAGTCAGATGCCGAATCCAGACGACTGAGAGCTATCCAACACTATAGAGATGGTTTGCAGATGCTGGCTGCAGCTACGCAGACCCCTAGCGAGATAACCTACCTTCCACCTGTTCTGGCTACACTATGGCTCATGCTCTTGTATGAACTTAGGTTTGGGGATGGGTGCGGTATTGGCGTTGATGCGCACCTGAGAGGAGCCACCTCGATATTATTGGGGCGATCGAGACTCGCCAGCGCCGACAATGTTGAGATCCATACCTCACAGATCATTGAACCTGAGAGCTTCTGTCCTGTCTCTTGCAGAATCCTCGTTTGGCTCTCGCACGCGGATGGAGGTGCTGTTCTAAATGGGTTTGGCGGGTATTTCAACAATCTCCTGGGAACCTCCTCAGTAGACATATCAGAGACTGAAGCGCAAGGTCGCTTGCAACGTGTCAGGCAATTGCAAAAGCGATCAGTCCTTGCCAACTACGACCTGTGGGGAAGATCATATCCCCAGACTGAGCTACTGGAGGACATGCAGTGCAGCGACCTATCATGTTTCGACGCCGAGTGTGCTCAGCTGAAGTTCATGGTCGGTTCTTTAGCCGCAGCCGAGCATCGCGATAATATACCCCACGGTTCGTGGAGAGAGTCTGTCGCGGGTGCCATTCGCAACGCCAGATCCAGATACGGAGAGTTGATAAGCGTGGCTAACCGCCTCGAACTACCCGAAGACGGACCCCATAGACGGTTTGTGATGGAGATGCAGTCGGTTGTTTCTTGCTTTCACGCCATTCATGTCTGCTTTCTTCGTATTATACACGGAACAGAACCAATGGCAGCACAGCAGCGCGAAGCGATGAAAGAGATCATGTCTCTAGCCTTCAAGGTCTATCGAGATCAAGGAGAGCCAGGTCTAGCCCGCCTAAGCTGGCCGTTATTCGTGGTAGCAATCGAGTCAGACGATATACTGCATAGATCTTGGGTGTTGGAGCGGTTTAGCGAGCTTGCATCCTACGGGGAGAACTATCGGCAGGCTTATCAAGCTATCCGTGTTGCTGTAGGAGGTCGGCCATTGGATGAAAGGACGGTTGGTTATTTCGAAGTGTTTCGTGTCGAATCCTTTCCGCGATTTCTGCTCTGCCAGGGCTGTTGATAAGAGACTAGCTAGATAATAAAATTCACGAAATTGCCGATCGGCATTAATGGACATTGGCTTATCTTGAATTACCCGATGATATCTTAGCTTGACCTATTTTTTTCAGAATCTAGCCCATTCTCTCCAGATTTCCTGCACCCCGCATTCTGAACTCCAGACTCTCCAGTAACCAGAATATCGAGATGAGATATACAGGCTAGGGATAGATATCACCAGTCCCAATCAGGAAGCAACCATTGATAAGCTGTCTCGGTCTCAAAATTGTGGCGTTCTATGCCTCTGGGATATCGACACCTCATTTGATACTTAACCTTCACGATCGAACAGGTTCAATGTCCTCCATTCCGACTCTCAAGACCTGAACCTTTACAAACCCCTTCCCCTTATTCTATTATTCCCCAAAATTGCCAGGATCATGTGGTCCCCAACCGGTGTCATCGGGCCCTTCCAGCCCAAATCGAGCCGCCTTACAGTTATGCTCCTTGTCGCAAGCGCAGCAGTCTACGCAACGACAGCCGGTTACGACTCAGCGCTCATGAGCGGAATCAACATCATTCCCTCCTACACCGAATTTCTCAACCTCAACACGACTACACGTGCCTTGAACGTGTCTGCCAACTTCATTGGATGGGGCATCGCATCCCTGACGATGGGCCCTGTCGTCAACGCCATTGGTCGCAAGAACTCCATTTTGGTGGCTCTCTTGACCAAGCTTCTCAGCATTGGATTGGTTGCTGGGTCCCAGAACTTTGCCATGTTTCTTTCTGGTCGAATTATTCTGGGTGTGGCTTCTGGACTTTCGAGCATTGCTGGTTCGACGTAAGAGGTCCCTCTACCTCGCGTGCTTTGTAGCTTTGACTAACCTCTCTATACTGCAGTTGGCTTGCCGAGACTCTCCCACCAAAGATCCGCGGACTCGGTCTGAGCATTACCTTCTCCGTCTACTACGTCGGTGCTTTGATTTCCGCGGGCATTACCTATCGCACTGCCGAAATCCCCGGAGAATGGTCCTGGCGTCTTCCTATTCTTTTGCAGAGCATGTTCTCCTTGATCTGCATCTTCTGCCTCTTCCTGACTCCCGAATCGCCCCGATGGCTTTCCCACCAAGATATGATGGATGAAGCTCTCCAAGTCATAGCATCAATTGCGGCTAATGGGGACCAGTCCGACGAGGAGGTTCGTCAGCAATATCAGAGCGTGGTCGATAGCAGAGAAAGAGAGCGAACTGAAGGCAAGACGGCATCATATAGTGAGCTTTTCAAGACTCGATCTGCTCGGAGACGACTCATGCTTGCGGTTTCGGTTGCTGTTATCGTCATGGCAAGCGGTAAGTTGCATATCGGCATGCGAATAGTCTCAATACTGACGGCATCAGGAAATAACATTGCATCCTTTTTCCTTGGCGACATGCTCACAAACGCTGGTATCACCAATAAGACTACGCAGCTGCAAATTGTATGTTGGAATATTCCGATTTTAGTATTTGTTACTAAACCATGCCCAGAACATTGTACTCCAATCGTGGTGCCTTGTTTGTGCAATGATAGGGACGTTCCTAATGGATAGAGCTGGTCGAAAAACTCTCTGTCTCTCAGCTTGCGTCGGAATGACCATCTTGATGTTTGTCATTGGTGCACTGACCAAGAGTAAGCTGCGATTGACCCTCAACACATTCTGAAGCTAACATCTTCCTAGCTTTCAGTACTAGCCAAGATCTCGCCGGGATCTATGGTACTGTCGCTTGTATCTTTCTCTTTATGGGAGCATACAGTGTTGGCATCACTCCCATCACGCAACTTTACCCCCCAGAGGTTTTGAGCTACTCTACCCGTACTAACGGAATGGCTATATGGGCGGGAACGATTGCGGTATTTGCGTAAGACACCCTTCAAGTCCATTGTATCACGTGCCTGCTAACAGTAGATTTAGCATTGGAACTACCCTCGTGTTCCCAATTGCGCTTGAGGCTATTTCCTGGCGTCTTTACTTCATCATTGGAGCCTGGGATGTTCTAGAGACCATCTTCGTCGCTTTGTTTTGGGTCGAAACGAAGGGCCTGTCTCTTGAGGAGATTGATGAGTTGTTTGAAGGAGTGGTATACAACGGTCACGGAGTTGCTGAGGTTCGTGAAGATGGTATGGTCACTAAGGATCAAGATGCAAAGGATCGATCTGTCTCTATTGCGCGCTCGGCCACAGAGTAGTTCTCTTTCGTCTAGACTTTGCACTGCAATGTCGCGAGCTCTGCCAGTTTCCTCAATAAGTTGTTGTATTCATCTACTTAGTTTCAACATCCTCATATAATTACTCGCCTTAAAACTGACTGACGTCGTTACCATAACTTTGCATTGATCTTCCTGTGACGCATCAGTATAGACAGCGGCAGTCTCAAGCGTAAGCACTGCCAAACACCGAGACTCCGAGCTTACATCCGCACCTCTTCTCACTGTCCGTGTCTTCGAGAGTACACAATAGACCAATCACATTTAATAGCCAATTTGAAGCTGACTAGGTTCTGTGCGGTGCTTATAAGCTCCGGGCTACACATCTCAATGGCCTACAAACACATTTCGTTCTCATCTTTTCCAGGCACAATGAGCTCGCGAACCTCACAGTGTGCATATATCATATCAAATAATGCTTCAATAAAGGTACTACGTAACAAGGGCACCGAAAAACTACTTGTCCCGACCAAGTAGCCATCCCAAACCATCAGCCGCATCCTTGGCAAACCTGACACTTGCACTATGAGTCGGGTAATCATACCAAAATACGTGCGGCAAACCCTCGTATACAACCATCTTGGTTTTAACACCACTCTCCATTCGAAGTTCCCTCTCATAAATCAATGCCTCATCCCTCAATAAGTCAGCCCCACAGATCTGAAAGAACGTGGGGGGCAAGTCTCCATGCCCAGTTGGCCAAAGGAGAGGATTCCAAAGCGGCGAGGCAAAGTCTGGTTCGACGGCCTTGTCATAGACCTTTGTGGACTCTGCAGTGAGCGCCATGCCATCTTTGAGCTGTTCTCTACTGTTGTAGAGAGGTTTGTACTTTTCAGTCAGTGCTTGTGGCATCAGAGCAGGCGGCACGCAATGGTAAAGGCCAGTGAGTGGAGGTGAGAGCTTTTCGTCCCGAGCTTTGTGAGCCAAGGGAATGCTGAGATGTGAACCAGCAGAAGTCCCGCCAAAGACAAAGCCATGCGCTGGGTCAGCCTGAAGAGCATTTGCGTTCTTAGACAGCTACGTCACCGTGTATTTAGTGAAGGAAGCGCTACTTTTAAGAGAACCGACTTACCCATATGAGAGCGTCCCAGCAATCGTCATATGCAACTGGAAACTTGACTTCTGGAGAAAGCCGATACTCCAAACTCACCGCCACGCAGTCACATCTTCGGACTGCTTCAACACAAGTTGGCATCTCCATCTCGGCGTTGCCTAAGATAAAGCCTCCACCATGGATAAGGACAATAAGAGGTCGATCCGTCTTCAGCTGGTCAGTCTTGCGACGATAAACAAGCGCTCGGACTTTGGATCCGTCCCTGACGGGAATATGGAT
Organism: Fusarium sororula; assembly: GCA_017579625.1. Classification (NCBI taxonomy): domain Eukaryota; kingdom Fungi; phylum Ascomycota; class Sordariomycetes; order Hypocreales; family Nectriaceae; genus Fusarium; species Fusarium sororula. The sequence continues at coordinate 96,018 of JACWFA010000031.1, read as the reverse complement.
CTCTTCCTCAGAGACCTCATCTTGCATACTCGAGCGAAGATTATCAGCATCCTGGTGGAAAAGACTGTCAAACTTGGCTCGCGTTTGAGCTAACGTGAGATGGTCGGTGTCGCCAGTAAACCTCCCCTTTGTCCCGTTCTTAATCATCTATAATTCTTGTTAGTAATTTTAAGTATCTATAGACAAAATAGACATTCTTCACTGACATTTTGTAGTTCATTGTTGATCTTTGCTGCTAGATGCCATGTCTCAGGCTCGTTGACGTCAAACGTTGCGGTGGCCATAGTTGCAAGGACGGAGCAATTGAGCAGGATCAAGATGTTGAGGCGTAGAAATTGGGTAGAATCCCAAGCGCATTAATAGCATGATTAAGATTTGGCTTTGTTGAGCGCAGTGCAGGTCGGTATAGAGTAACAAGTCCTCTTCCTGTCCTAGAGGTCGACTTAATGCAGGTGGTATCGGGTAAGTTCGTCAACCCGGTCGGCATTTTCAGCTGCTTAGTCGGTTAATCGAGTTGTTGATGCACGCTAGTAGGATCGGGTTAGTGAGTGGACCAAGTCATGAGATCACCAATTCTGCGATCGGCTAATTTACTCTCGCCGCATTCTCGAGCTGAAAGCGAGGGATAGCAAGAACGGATTAACGGCAATAGCCTTTGTAGCTTCTTTAAGCGGGGACGAAATGAATGATAGCCGATTGGACTTCTGTATCTGGCCTTGGTAAATTGCTTTTATATACCAAGTATGATCAAGCCTTATCACTTCCTTTCTGCATCACGTTGGAACTTTTAAGTTACTTCTCGTTCCTGAGCAATCCCTGATAAACCATTTGCCAATATTTACTTTAGCATTCGCTCTCGTATCTTGCCTACTTTACTCAAGATGTCATATACTGAGACGGAGCAGTCAGAGCTATCGCAGCAGCTTGTGCTTGAGTACGTCTACAGCTGCCCTGACACGCCATTGAGTTTGCGTCACTTCACTAACATTGACAAGTAGATGTGATCTGCTGGACCAAAGGTTCTCTGCTCTAAAAAAGTCGCTTATCAAGCCTGAGAACAAACAGAAGGTGATAGAGTCATACGAGCGTCTGGTCAAGATTCTGCGCAAGGAAGTCGATCATATCGATAAACATGGAGCAGCCCTGGTTCCGGAAATTGATTTCGACGACGTCCGAAAGAATGGTATGTCTTTTCCCAACCAGCAAACTCAGTAGCACTCGGGGAGCCATGTTATAACTTTCTTTAGGTGGCAACCTTCCAGATGATTTCATGAAGCTGGTGCATGAGCGAGGCTGTCTGATTCTTCGAAACGTCGTCAGTGAAGAGCAAGCGGTCAGTTGGGAGACGTCTCTTAAGGACTACACCAAGCGTCATCCAGGCGTAGGCGGTCACCCCCACCATAAGCCAGCAGCTTGGAACGTGTTCTGGACCAAAGCACAGATGGAAATGAGAACCCATCCAAGAGTCTTGGAAGCGATGAGATGCGTCTCCAGATTATGGCATGTATCTGATCCAACAATCCCGATTGACCTCGACAGTCAGGTCATCTACCCTGATCGAATTCGCATTCGCTATCCCAGCGATGATCCCGGACAATTCCCCTTGGATCCTCACATGGACAGTGGGGCGATTGAACGGTGGGAAGATGAGGAGAACCGAAAGAACTACGCTGCCATTTTTGAGGGCAACTGGCAAGACTGGGATGCGTGGTCTGCAGATCACCGAGTCAAAGCCCAAAGTGATCTTTATCACACAGGAACAGCTTGCTCGGTGTGGAGAAGCCTTCAAGGATGGCTGTCCCTCTCGAACACGCAGACTGGTGAAGGAACACTACGAGTACTGCCTAGCCTGAAATTATCTATGGCGTATATCATGCTGCGACCATTGTTCCATACTGGAGAGTACAACGATTCTCTGCCCACGTTCCCTGGCGCCACTCCAGGCCAAACTCAGTTCTTCCCAACTGTAGAGGGCCATCCGGATCTTGACATCAAACGGGCTATCGTTGGTATTCCTCCAGTTCGACCTGGGGATTATGTGTTTTGGCACTGTGATCTGGTCCACGGCGTGGATCCCACGAACCCCGGGCTTGTCGATTCAAGCGTGTCATACAATGCGTGTAATCCGCTGACACCCTACAACATTGAGTCTCTGCTTACAACCCGGGACGCCTTCCAGAAAGGAGACGTTCCAATTGACTTTACGCGTTCGCATGGTACGTGGGAGAGGGAATATGACCATGAAGATTGCGGAGCTAAGGTTGAGAATATTCTTACCAAGGCGGGCCTACAGGCGATGGGTCTTGAAAGACTTGATACGGAAGAAGAGGGGTTGACACAGGGTCAGAAAGAGGTTCGTGAGATGGCCAATGCGAAGTTGGGACTATGAGTAGAACAGAGATAAGATTTAAATTGAAATGAGTGTCGCGACTTGCGTCTTTTATTATAAGTGTGTGATAATTTCCCGACAGACCAAAATACAACTATTCCCAGACAACTGCTCTCTCAGGCGCAGGCGTCTGACTGACGGGGACGACCTCAGTGCCGGTGTCATTCCATTCTGGTGTCTGGGCTGCTCCACCTCGGTACCAGTTCGCCTCGGGATCTCCAAGGCATTCCCCCACGGTCACAGCTAAGTAAGGTTAGTCATACACGTCTCGGATTAACAAGCCACACAAAGCTTACCTCTCTTTCCACTTTGAAGAGTTGCCTGAATAATTCGAGGCAGGATATTCTGAACAGTATTCTGATGAACATCATGCATAAGAACAATGGAGCCGCCATTGTTCAGGCCAGTGTAGAATGAAGCTAGAGAGGGCTCGGCACCACCGAATGACGAGTACTGCCAATCGTTGGTGTCGATATCAGCGATAATAACCTTGAAGCCTAATTGACCCAGGACTCCAAGAGTTCGAGCGTTGAAGCTAAAATAGGGAGGACGCATGTAAACAGGATACTTGCCGATGATGTTGATGAATTGGTTGCTCAGGAGCGATATTTGCTGCTCAACGTCGAAATCTGCGAGGCCTGCGAGATCTGGATGGCCGTATCTACATAACATCAGTAATCACAATCTGAAGAGGCCGATGCCCGGACATACGTATGCGACGCGACCTGGTGTCCTTCTTCGATCATTCTGTTCACAGTGGGTTGGTAGTCCATGATATTCCCTATGTTGTAACCATTGAGGAAGAACGTGGCCACGATTCCAGCTGAAGCAAGCTGATCGAGTACAGAGTCTGTGTACACAAATGGGCCGTCATCGAAAGTGAGAGCAATGGTGTTTGGCTGGGTACAGCTATAAATAGCAACCCCGGCTGAAACATCTCTCTTCTTCGGGTACACAGGGATCGAAAGGGCGGAGATAAGATGGCATAAAGAAGCCAGGATAGCGAGACTGCGCATTGTGAATATCTACGTGAAAGAATATACGAAATAAAAATAGTGAGGGAAAATGAAAAGTCGTAAATGAACGAAGACGAACTTACTTTAGAGCTATTGTTATAACCTACTTATTTCCGCATCCGAGCAGCTGCATCTGTCGACATTGGCCCAACAACAAATGCTCGTCATCGTGTATGCAAGGAGCACAGAACCAACACGATAAGGTTCTCGGGTTTCCAGAGCGACAGGGGCCTCTCGGGTGATTTTCAGGCGCTAAGAATTAAGGTGGCTTCACTACAACAAACACAATTGGCGGGGCTCAAAAACAGATCCGAAAATTGGGGTGAAACAGCATAATCTAGACATCATTTATTGAAAAGGCACTTTTTCTGGTTCTGCAGCTTTTAATCAACATTCAAAGTCAAATTGACAATTTTGTTTATTGAACCTGTTGCTGAGAGGACGCGAGGTAGATCCCTGTTTCTTTATTGTTGAATGAGGGGTTTATCTTTTGATGACGTTTATTAGTGCAAGCCACATTTTCGACTCACTGGCTCCTTTATCGACAACGCGAATGCGGCGTGATCAACCGTTACACACCTTTGTCATACACTGTTAGCAATTGAGCTTGGTAGTCCTCTCACCTTTGCCCGTTCTTAAGAAACCCAGTATATCTCTTTAACATGGAGGTCAATAGCATCTCAATCTTGGCAGGCAGGCAAAGTATGCTGGTTTGCTGCTTTCCCTCGAGGTCCAGTCTTAACCTGTTCAACTCACCTTCAGCGGTTGCTGTGTGGCCAGTGCTACTCTCAGTCTTAGATCCGAGACACAAGAGCTGATGGTTCATGACTGCAAGCTTCGCATGCCCATCCATCATGGCGTGAATGATAGGTGAGTTGCGATCGCCTAATTTTCCAAGTTAGGAACGGCAAGTAAGGCACACGCAAGTCACTCGAGCCTTGATAAAACACTGCTAGGTGGTTCCCGATCATTAACCCAAAAGATTTGCTCGTTGCCAATAACAGACAAAAGCCCAACATGTTCTCAGGCTTGTGTCACCATCTAATTCCGACCCTAGTATCTGTCGCTTACCTGACTCTGTGATTTGCTGCAGGCCACGAAAACATGTGAACCCCAGCGCTTAAAAGCCTGTCTGTAACACCTTATATTGGTGATAGCCGTGCATGATACTTCAGGTCACTGCAGTGTTACACATCCTGTTATCTCACCGACGGCCAGGTACACTTATCCTAGTAGGCATTCCCTACGCCTCGCTACTCCAACCATCGTATGTCCATGTATTAGTCGCGCGCCAGATGGAGTAAACAAGACATAAATGAAGCCTCTCCCAATATTTTGTTTTTAATTAATCCGATGTCTTGCGACAACTTGTTACTGTTCCTTCTGTATCCCCAAGAGCAACTCGAAGCCATGCCAAACGAGGATATAGTCTCGCAGACGATCACGCAGAAGGCTCGGAATGTCTCTCCGGCTTCCAGTAAGTTACAAGCTGCCATAAGCCTTCTTCTAATTTCGTATAACACAATCAGTTCTAGAGGAAGGGTTCGAATGGAAAATCATAGACCACGAAACGGAAACACGGGACGACGTTGAGATCAGCACTGTAGAGCCCACTGTCCAAGGCCCATACGTCCTCCTCAGGGTCGAGTTCAAGAAGCCCAACTCCCGCCATACTCTGGTTCATTGGTTCACTGAGCGCGATATCCACCTAAAGAATGAGCAGAAATTGCTGTCGTACTGGAAAAAGCAAGGAGGTCGCCAGAGAGCCGTAGAGCTGCCTTCAAACGTTGTCCATCTTCTGCGGATTACTAAAGAAAAGGATCTCAAGAAGGATCAGGGGTATGGAACGAAAAAATACCTTGTCCAGTTTGTAGGATGCCCCGCGAGTCAGTCGGAGTGGTGGTGGGCTTCTACTGTTAAGGAAACGTATATTGAACTCTATGAGGAATGGGTTTCTCGTGAGAGCGCCTCTAACTAAGATATCTTTTGTATTTATATAAGTATTTGGAGTTAAAGAGAGATAGATAGGAGTTATCCCAGAAACTACAAGTTAAGCACTACCTATATGTACAATCTGCATTATATAAATAGAATCCATTGAATATAACTAACTATAAGACATTTAATAAATTCTTAGACACCTCTCTATTTATCATTATTACTCAGCCCAGTTTAATCCAAGACTCTTCCACGTTCTTGCCATAGATTTGTACCATAGCACCTTTGCCCGACCAGTCGCTGAGTTCGACTTCAACCGACTCACGTGGAAGCAGAGTGAAATAGTTGTCCGACCACGCCAACGGAGTTACATCGTCGCCGTCTTTACCTACTAGGTTGAGCTGGACAAACACCGCGGGGACTGTAGCATTATTCTCAACTCGGAGCTTCCAATCTCCAGAAGTCTTGTTTTTGGAGGCTGACGCTGTGATGGTCGCTTGACCCATCTTGTTCAGCGCAGTGAAGTTGGCCGACTGCTTGACATCGACAGAATACCACGTAGTGGTGGTCCAGTCCACTACATCCTTCTGTTTGGATAGCCAGTACGCGTTACGGCTGAGTACCCTCTCGCTATCATCGTCAACTAAGAGGAGGCGAAGGACGCCGACATCCTTCATCTTTTTGATGGAGCTGCTTATATCGCCAATCCTTCGAGATTTATTGGGCTCTGTGGTGTAGTGAAGCTTCTGGTGAGAGAGATGGTTCCCTTTCAAATCCACCAAGTCGACATGTACTGAGCGCGGGCCAGATCGATCAAGGGACCGATTGATGATCCAGATAAAGCTCTTGAAGTAGTCGAAAGCTACATGTTCAACTCGATTGGCAATCTTGGTGCCAAAATACGATCCAGCGGGGTGGAGATAGTAGTCAAATTGGTTCCAATGGAGACTCGGCCAGGCATTATTGAGCATCCAGTAGATCAGACCAGTGGCCGGACGTGAAGCACTCCATTGACTTGCCCAACCCTCGTACTCTGAGCGAGTTGCTTCATAGTCCATCATCTGCGCTTTCATCAGGTAGTCATCTAGAGATGTAGGCTTGCCGTACCGAGCAAACAGCGCCTTGTTGTAAATGGACCGGTCGTAGAACTGTGAGGTATTCTGTGACATGTGATAAAGGCCCTTGTTTGGCTTCTTCCACAAGTCCTCCATGTCCTTGTCCGTCAGAAACCTGGTAAGGCTTCCTTTAGTAGGCGTTCCGACACCCGCGCCTAGCTCGCTTCCGAATCCAAAAGAGGATCCAGACCTGTTGTCCGTCGGTTCTCTGTCAAACCAATAGACAGGTGGAACCCAATCATAAGGCCCCTCCATCTTCATTCCGGAGGGGCCGAGGGCCTTTGGATAACCACGCTTCGCAGCCGAAGAGATGATGGGGACTTGCCATCCAGCGTCATGTAAGCCATCAAGGTATATCGCTGTGGCCCGGTCATCAGGCCAAAAGTCGCTGCCCACGAGGAAGGCGATCAGACTCGGATGAGTCTGCATCATGGCCGCCTCGTGTCTTATGGAAGCGTTGGCGGTCTCGTATTCAGCCTCGGACCATTTTCGGGGAGGGTCCTCAGAAATGTCGTCGTTATAGGGCCAAGCCTCCCAGCGATCGCAACACTCCCAGCCAGCAATGACCATGATACCGAGTCTGTCAGCAATGTCGTAGAGTTCGGGATGCTCCATCTTGCCTTCCAGGCGAATAGCATTCATACCCATGTCCAGGACATAGCGTGCTATATGTTCAAATCGTTTAGGGTCCCATCGAAGAAACATGTCGGATGTATAGCCGCCGCCTCTGATCTGGATTGGATAACCGTTTACCTTAAACAAAGTGTCGTTGTGCGGATTTAGCTCAGAAGAGACGGTTCGGATGCCAAATTTGGTACGAGGGCTGATGTCTGAAGTGTTATCCCCGATAGAGTAGGTCAACTGGACCGAGTACAGTGGTTGTTCACCCCAAGCTGCTGGCCACCAAACTTGCGGATCTTGAATCTTTGCCGGAAGCTCAACCGTTGTTGAGTCCCTGGCTCTGAGCTGGATAGTTTTGGTAAGCATCTTAAGGTGTTTGCCGTCTGGGGCCCTGATCTCGACTCTGGCGATAAACCTCACTGGCCTGTTGCTCAGGTTTCGGGCCAGAGCCTTGATGATGACGTCCGCGTGGAGGTTTTTGTTCTGCTTCGTGGGTATGTCCATGTCAACAAGCACACTTACTGGACCCATAAAGACGTCGCCTGTCTGTTTGATAGTGATCTCCCTCCAGACTCCAGTGCCATTATCAGGCGGATAAGGGTTCCAATCAACAAATCCGACGGCCAAGTGGTCTTGATAGTTTGTAGGATAGACCTTGATTACAAGTGCATTTTCCTTTCGTGCAAGAGGCGTGATATCGAACGTATGGCCGCCATAAGAACCTGACTGGGTAACATTGTCGGCGATTTGCTTGCCATTGAGGAATAAGTCTGCGGCGGGGGTGATTCCGTTGGTTTGAAGAAAGTAATGGCGTTCTGATGACATGTACCCAGTTGACAAGCTGAATTGGTTCCGATACATCCAGGGAGCAGAGAATGGGCGCTGGTCAAAATGGTCAAGATTATCAGAGTACCAGAGCCCATCAGGCCCATCTGTGGTATAGGTGCCTTCGACCAAAAGGCAGCCCATCAAAGTGCATCGGGAAACAGGCGCATGATGCCAGGACGAAGTGTCGATGCCTAGCTCGGAAAGGGCAGCAGGGCTTTTGGAGACTTTGTGCAATTGTTGAAAGTCCCAATTGGGGATTGCATCCTGTTGTCCTGGGACAGTGGCCAGAGGTTTGTTGTAGATAGCGGCCGCAGCCGTGCCAAAGAGGAAGGGCAATATGATCATTATATGGCTATCAACTCAATGTTTTCATACGAATGAAAGGTCAATCCTAGTGGAACACTTACAGCGACGCTGGTCTGATACTTTATCCCCGCACTATGGTTATGTAATCCGTTGTACTACCCCAAGATTGCTACGTTACATTACCACTAAGCTAAATGTATCTAGAGGCTAATAAGAGTTTCTACATATAAGTTATATAATAAGGCCTTTTACTACATCTATGGTTTTAAACCTCTTAATTAAGCTGTAGCTTTGTTAAGAACAGTTAGTATTTTGTTAAGAAGCTTTACAATAATATACAGGTTGCTGGATTGTTATTAAAACGTAAGTAGACAGTATTTAAATAATTACACCCTCAAGGTAGGCAAACATGTATGCCGGCGCCATAGGCAATATTTACTCCCCCCTTCCCTCCTCCGCACCTAGATACTTCACCATACCGTTCTCTATATTTCGGGTTCCCCTCCCCAAGTTATCGTGCTCCTCATCGCCCTTATCCTGTTTACTCTTCTATCACGTCCCATCATTCGCCGCCTTATATGCTCCTTCCTGCATAGATCTATGCTTCTGAGTAACAAGAAAAGTGTATTAAATTTTACCATTTTCAGGACCAGGCCTTGTTGAGGTTGTTGCCGAAGTTGGCATCAATGAAAGGGACATTGGCGCTGCCCCAAGGCTTCTTAGGATCACCAGATGGGCCAGTGATCAGACCCTGGCGGGCTGCAGGAGTCATAGCAGCCCAGTCGTAGATCCAATAAGTGCGTCCAGGACTAGTCTTGAACTGCAGTTCATGGTTCTTGCCAAGGCTGGTGAAGTACTCGGCCATGACATTATTGCCACTTCGCTGGGGGTTCTTGGTCTTCTTGTAGTCGCCGTGCCCCGAGGCGGCCGCAGCGTAGAGTGTAGCCCCAGGAGACTGGTAATTGTCGATGAAAACAACAACGTTTTCCCAGTCGTGGCGATGACCGCTGACAAGGTTGCCATCAGCAGGCTGATCCTTGGGCCAGTACCAAGCGTACATGATAGCAAGCTTGCCGTTATGCATGGCGGCACGAGCATACGTCTGGCCTTTTGTGGTATCTTTGCAGCCACCAGTCTTACTGCCGCTGTCCTGGAGTCCACCACTATTAACGAGGTTAGCTACAGGACATATCTCGTGTGAAAGGTGACTCGATCACATACCTAACATTGCCGTTCGTGTCAACGGCAGTGTATGGCTGACAACCGTCAGCAATGTGGAGGAGAGGCTGCCATCTGTCGATGGCGGCGCCGATTGCACCTCCCTCGATTGTCTTCTTGACAGGGTTGAGGGAATCGTGGCTGACTACGGCGCGGGCATGGAGATGATTGAGGGCCTCGGAAGGCGCCGCTATGCCTGTGGCAGCAAGGGCAATAAGGGCGTTGAAAATTGTCTGAGGATGCATTTTGTGTAGAAGTAAAAGCTGTTGTGAGCTCGGTTTCGTTTTAATCTTTGATGCGAAAGTGAGGTGATGAAATTGTGACGTTGCTTGTGATGAAGAGAAGGATTTTGATCAGATCGACGAGAGGGACTCTTATTTATAGCCCTTCTCAACACCGAGAACCCTCTCAATACGCCAAGGCCTCACCTTCTTGTGATTTCTCTACGAACTCAGATGATTATGCTACGGTGAGTATATGCTTGATAGCATCCACGTATAGCAGTCAGAGAGGGAACTTCAGAGAGTGTTTACACACTAAATTTAGCCCTGAGAGGCATATAGGCTGATCAATGGGTCAACCTTGATAGAAAACGAGGCTTGGCTCACCATCAATCGATGGACTGCTTCAAAAGTTCGTTGAAGCTTAATATCAGCATCGGTGTTTTACCTTCTGGTGCGGAACTAGGCTGGCCAGAGCGTGGTTGTCGGCGAGTCAGTGCCTTGTCAGTTTTACGAGAGGCTCGAGCGTCGACATTGCGAGATTTGATGCCTCTACGCCGGCTTGGCAGGCGCCTGTTGACGTTGTTAAAGCGGTGACGCGAATCTGTAAAGCAACTAAGCGTTCCAATTGCGAGGCTGATATAAATCTATGTCTAAATTAAGATCTGCTACTTGTCTTGTGTCATTATCCACCGTTGAACTCGGCACTAGAACTAGTCCTCAAAACACCCAAGCCCCATATTCAATTACAAATCACATCAAATAACCGTCGCGCCAATGCTCAAGTTCCAGTTTCGGAGTTTAGCAAGAACCCGGAAGGACGTTAGATCAGACCACGTGCTAGCTTCTGCAGGGAATAGATTGACAGGAACTGTATGCGCAATCTTATCTTAGTTTAAAGTTTTATTCCAGTCTAACGCCGTGTTAGCGGAACGGTGAAGTGGAGAAAACTGACGTAGAAACAGAAACTAGCAGGGAAGATGAATTTGATCTAGATGCAAAAGTACTTGCTGCTCGGCAGTCATACGATGTCCGTGTTACAAAGGTGTAGTTAGCTTCGTCTAGAAGGCAAGAGAGCTGGAGTTACTAAAGAATCTGCCAGAAAAAAGGATACCTATATAAGATCAATGTTAACCAGGCTATAGCTAGAGAATAACTTCTATTTAAAATCTCGTAAAATAATTACTTTTATACAAAGAGAAGAACGCTTCTTTCTAAAACTAATCTAGTCTGGTATGTTTTTATATAGTGCTCCAGGCAATCGGTATTCATTCTCAGGATACACTATGTCGGCTTTTGCCGACAACTGTCTTAAGCGCGAGCTTCCTAGGTATGTATCCAGTTAGTCGATAAAGCGTCGGCCCACCTTCATGAACTAAAAGGGAACAACGGGCAAGGTTTCTTTGAGTCTATACGCGGGTTCGGGATGGGTTTGAGATGTCACTTTCCTTTTCTGTCATCGGCAGAGGGGGAAAACATCTTGAATTATAAGACTGGGCACTTCTACATTTCTATCCAATGGCAGTGAAGTGTTAAGCATCTGCAACTGCACAGCCGTGACTCCATGGCTATCCCTGACTTGCGCTTTCTGAGTTCCTGGCTAAGCATTCTACCGCATTGCGAGATCCTGAGTGCATGGCTCATTAGCAAGGAACCAGGTATCAATCGACAGGCATTGTTAACTAAGAGTCTGGGAATCGGTAAGCCCGGTATGACTAATAGTAATTTAGTCTACAGATGCCGGGAACACAGTCGGAAACGTGGAGAGATCCAAGCAGCAAACACAGGCGGGCGGACACATAACGTAGCAATTGCGCCAGAATGTGATTCGTCGTTACACGCGTTAATCCCGATGAGAAAGAGTAGTGCCTGGGTTGGACAGTGGTCACTTTTAGTTGTCAGCTACAGGGTATAGACTGTGAATATCCTACCCAGCGAACGTGATAACCGCTAGGCAGATGACGCCCTGTGAGGCACTTAGTCCGCCAATTGTCCAACTTCCCAACGACACCAACACGAGCTTCCTAAAAGGATCGCTGGCAGAAGCAAGGATTACTTGAATTCCATCGCTTTTTAGCGAATCAACACTTAGAAGTCTACCGAGGTACAAGTTTAGTGCCGTACCTTTTCCGCTTCTGCTTTTCCGATCCTGCTGCTTACAGAATAATAATACATCAGAGTGGAAACTATTTATCCACCATAAAGATCGCATTGCTTTGCAGATCTGGTTACTTTCAATTAAGCTTAATCTTACCCCGCTCATTGTCAATCTCTATGGAGATCACAGTATCATGTTGCTTTGCTATCCTTGAAGTTTAACTGGAGGCAAATTTTGTGATATCAATGTATAAGAATGTGATCACTCGGAAAAGTTAGGTTCTCAAAATACCTATCAAGTTCAGGCCTATATTTAGCAAATGTGTTTGCTCTAACGATAAGTATTTAAGACACGTACCATCGTAATTGAAGTTATATGTTTTATAAGGCTTACCTGTTATTTACTCTCATGCTCTGCAAGTGATCATGCGGGCGTCCCTCCTTACTTTTGGCTTCATAGCCAGTACTGTATTTACAGCCAGCACAACTCTTCCACAAGGATGGTTCACTTTCCAGCCCGGTGAGAAGCTTAAGCCTATGCAATTCTACAGCCGTCCACGATATCTCACTTGGATGGCCGACTCTCAGATGCAGCATGGAGTTGAGCCCACTCTTGCTTACACCGTCTCTGCATACTACTCCGGAATCCTTCGTGCTTATGAGCGAACCGGTAATAAGAAGTATTTTGACTATGTCAAGCGTGGCGCGGATATCCTTTTGTACCCCGAGTATGACGGTACTGTTCTTATGTATAATAACAGTAACTCAATCGATGATATTCGGATCGGCCATACATTTTTGGATATGTATAATTCAACGGGAGACGACATTTATAAAAAGGCGGCGACGCACATGCGGAAGCAGATTGATCGCACAGGCCGCACGCCTGATGGGGGTTTCTATCATCGGTTTCCGGCGTATATCGACCAGATGTGGCTTGATGGCTTTTATATGCTGGATGTTTTCTACGCGCGCTGGACCCACGAGTTTGAACCCAATAACAATACCGCATGGGACGACATTGCTCTGCAGTTTGACCTCATCGATACAGGCACGCGGTCAAGCAACCATACCAATGGTCTGCCTGTTCATGGATTTGATTACAGCAAGACCCAGGTCTGGGCTGATCCTGAAATTGGAGCTGCACCTCATGTCTGGAGTCGCGGTGTAGGTTGGTACATCATGGCGCTGGTGGACACTCTCGATTACTTTCCTGAAAAGCACAAAGGACGTAAGCGCCTGCTTATGTATCTCCGAACCCTCGCTGATGCCCTCGTGGTATCCCAAGACAAGACCACCAAGGGCTGGTGGCTCGTTATGGACCCTGGTTTGGAACACAAGTCCGGCAACTACATTGAAAGTTCAGGAACAGCCATGTTTGTCGCCAGTCTTTTCAAGGCCTCTCGCATGGGTTATATCAAGGGTGACAGATACCTGAAAGCAGCTTTGGATGGTTATAGTTTGATGACTACTGCCTTTGCACAGCCTCGCCCCCATGACGGTTCGTTGGCCTGGGAGTGGACTGTTCAGACAGGCAGCTTGAGCTCCAATGGCACATTTGAGGTATGTTTCTCGTTACTACTACTTTGGCGCCAACTTACATTCTGTAGTACTACGCCAGCATGCCCCTATTTGAGAACGATCTCAAGGGCGTGGCCCCGTTCTTATTTTCAAGCTATGAGTATGAACTATACCGCACTAAGGCTGTGGGTTGGATGTGAATCGCAAGGCTTTAGTCAGCAGAGTGAAACGTTGATCCGTTTATCAATGATGAACTACAGAGATATGGATAAATGTTTATCATTCGATTTATCCATAGGTTGCAGTGGCTATCGTATGGGGTAGCGATCGGCTTTGATGGAGGTTAGTGTATAAGGCATCGCGAGTAAAGTTCCTCCTGGATCCCAAATGACGAGAAGACTTGAGGAACTTAGCATAAGTTTAGGATAACTTTGATTAGTTTATTCCAATGCTTAACATCAAGGTCTGATATTCTCTTGCTCCCTGAAACTGTCCTCAAGAGGCGCAGGAAACAAAGATCGTCAAAAGAGTCCGGCTCCTGTTGACCCGAGCAAAGTGGGCCAAACGCACCAAACCCCGCATAACTCTGAAATCACTTACCCCGGGATCGAGTTGATTGATCCGGACCGTATCAATTGGTGGGGAAATGCCTAAGGTCCAAGTAGCTAGCCATGATCGACATGGCCGAGTTGCTGTTAAAAAGACATCGTGACCCAGTCGTGAACCAATGCCAAACGCTAGACGTATTCAACATGAAGTCGTTTCTCTTGGCCAGTATTGCTCTATTCCGGTGGATTCCAGGTTCACTAGGAGTCCCAAATCAAAAGTCCCACGACGCAAGGCCTTTTGCTACCGTTAAAAATGGCACTTATCGGGGTATTCACTCAAGCGAGTATAATCAAGACTTCTTCTTGGGTATTCCTTTTGCTGAGCCTCCCGTCGGCGACTTGCGCTTCCGAAACCCTCGACCATACACAAGTTCTTGGAAGGGAAGCCGTGATGCAAACGGATACTCTGCTGCTTGTGTAGGCTATGGAGTAAGTCAATTGTATCACGAAATATATGCAATTTTACTGACGGTCCTAGCCATCACAGCTGGGTTACAATACGAGTGAAGTGTGTATATCAAGCAAGAGCTAGAACTCATACTCAAACTGATACCGAACAGGACTGTCTATACCTCAATGTCATAAGACCGTCGGGGTACTCCAAAAAGAAACTGCCCGTGGCGGTATGGATTCACGGCGGAGGTTACTTCCAAGGCAGTGGCGTGGACCTCCGCTACAACCTCACCTTCATCGTCGAACAATCCGTCAAGATTGGCCATCCGATTATTGCAGTCAGCATGAACTATCGCCTTGGCGCATTTGGCTTTCTCAACTCAGCCGAAGCTTTCCAGACAGGCGACTCAAATATGGGCCTTCGCGACCAGAGATTATCTTTGCACTGGATTCAGGAAAACATTGCAGCCTTCGGCGGAAACCCGTCAAAGGTTACCATCTGGGGCCAAAGCGCTGGTGCTGCGTCCGTTGGTGCCCAGATTCTGGCCTATAACGGTCGTGATGACAAGCTGTTTCGCTCAGCGATCCTACAGAGTGGCGCACCCATCTCCCTTGCATCTCAATCCGACCTTTCGGAAAGTTTGTACAACTTACTTCTCAAGAACACCAGCTGTAGCTCGCTTGAATGTCTACGGTCACTACCTTTCGTTGATCTCAATAAAGCGCTCAACAGCACCACTCTTTCCGGTTGGAACCCGAAGATAGACGGAGACTTCGTGGTCCGACACTCCTCCCAGCAGTTGCAAGATGGCGCCTTCGTCAAGATTCCAATCATTGTCGGGGCGACCACCGACGAAGGCACAAGCTTCTCAAAGTCGGGAATCAACACGACTGCGGAATTCATCGCAGCAATAGAGAACTCCTCACCACCTATCAACAGCTCTTTTTCTCGCACCATTGCAGAATCATATCCCGAACGAAGTCACGACCAGGTCCTTCACAGTCTTGCCTCTGACTGGGTACCCCCTCCCACCTATGGCAAACAGTTCCGAAGAGCGGCGACCTACTACGGGGATGTCAATATGGTGGCACCGAGAAGATTAACTGCTGAGGTTTGGGCACGTAATCGGCTGCCTGTTTATTCATATCGATTCGACGCGATTCCAGCATGGGCTACATATGTTCAGGGAGCAACCCATTTTGTCGACGTGGCATTCTCCATGATAAACCTCAACGGCACAGGCTACGCACCAATACGCACACCGCCCTTTTTAGGTTTGCCAGAGTCATATAGGGATCTTGCAAGGCTAATGTCTGGTGATTTTGCTAAATTTGTAGTCACTGGAGATCCCAACGGTTGGAAGGGTCGCCAAGATTCCATGATAACTCTAGGCAAGCCAATTCCAACTTGGCCACTTTACAAGACGGCGGGCCATGACTCTCCGCAGAACTTTCTATATCAAGGAAATCTTAGCAGCACCGTGGAAAAAGATAATTGGAGGAGGAAATCAATCGCACTTCTCAATTCTGTCAATATGGAAGTTTATGATCGGTAGTTAGGCTTTGAAAGCTCGTCCGTTGTCGAATGCATAGGAATCATTATTTTCCTATGCCGTTGTATACCAATAGGTTCGGAACCCCCTTAACATCCGTGATCTTATCTTTGATCGCCAGTTTCTTAAGTCGCGACCAAATCTGAGCCGGCGTGCGCGAACCTTCCAGTGCGAAAAGATAAGCAATAATACCTGCAACATGGGGTGAAGCCTCTGAGGTGCCGCTTGCAATGTATGTTGCTGAAGCAGACGTGGGCCAAGCTGATGTGATTTCTTGTCCTGGAGCAAAGATATCGCACGCCGGTCCCCAGTTAGAATCAGCCCATCGTTGATAGTCTTTGTTGCTGGCTGCTACCGTGATAACGTTAGGTTGGTTTCCCGGGCTGCTTTTTGAAGCATCTTCGTTAGCATTCCCCGCGGCTGCGACGACGGGAATTCCAGCGTCAATCGCTTTCTGTACCGCCTCATTGAAGATGACCGAGTTGGCTCCCGACAAGCTCATATTGATCACAGCCTTGCCAGCGCGGTTTTTGGACACAACGTCGTTGACTGTCCAGCTAAGGCCAGACAGAACGCCACTGGAGGAGCCACTATCATCGCCTAGGACTTGCACATCCACAACGGTCGCCTTTTTGGCAACTCCGTATGTGGCACCGTTGACGATGGCGGCGACAAGCGTGCCGTGCTGCTTCTTGCTCGAAATACCTGACGTGTCTGCACCGAACACAGCGCGGCCTTGAAATTCCTCATGCTCGAGGTAGATGCCGCTGTCTAGAACATAGACAAATGTCCCTGCCCCAGCTGTTGAATCGTAGGTGTACGAGGCCTTGGAAGATGGGGGATTGGCGTTGGAAATTGCGGAGAGACCCCAAGGAGGAGATTGCTGTGTGACTGGTGAGGCAATAGTAAAAGTCTGTTCGGGTTCAACATGTAAGACCTATATCAAGTCAATTCTGCGCATTGATCCGAGATGTTCACCTGCTTACACTGGAGTTGGCCTTGATAATCTTGATGGTATCCTCATCAAAAGAACCTGAGTAGCCTTTGAAACCGGGGAAACTAAATGTCGTGTCAATCCCACCAAACTCGACGCCACGACGGGCAAGAGCTTGTCCGTGCACATCCGACACCCATCGAGCGTGCAGATCAAGGTTAACCTTGGCAGTTGGCTTGAGCGCGATAACGAATTTTCTGGCAACGAGGCCTTTGCTATCCTTGTTTGAAGGAAGAGCAAGGGCGATGGTGGCAAGGCCAAGTGAGAACACGGTCTTATATAACATATTGGCAACTTCAGAAGGATTGTGCAGCACTATGAATCCGAGAGCGGCGGGTTATTCTTGTTTATAGAGGCATGGGATTATTGATCGGCGTCTATACTGCACCCAGGAGGACAGGCTAGCACTCTTAACTGCCATCATAGTCTATATGTCCGCTCTAACCCTGGTAGTTATCACCGTTGCAATCACTGCCAAGGACGGAGTCCACCCTCTTACCTTCCATTTCAGCACTAGTAACCCTGTAGCTATGGCAGTTGGCGCAAAGTCTTTAGCATTACCTAGTTAATTCGTGCTTTCAATACGACATTGTAACATTCCGACACGCGGGTCTTGTCAAACCATGCCTTTTATTAGACAAGACAAGTCTCTTAACAGCACAGAACACCTTAAAAGTTCCGATATTAGTAGTTTTTCCACAAACTAAAATACTTCCTAATTACTAAGTCTCTTATAAATAAAAGCGACTGTAATGCTTAGCAAGTCAACCTTCTAAACACTAATTATACTCTTGTGTAACTAATAAGCTCTAGTTACGGTTTTTAAAGTCGAACAGGACACACTAGGGTACAGTCTTTATAATTATTATCCTGTCTGGCTTTACCTGGAGTTCAATTAACTGACGGGTGCTGGATACCCTAGGGCCTAGTCTAAGTTAATTTAGTGACCCCACTGAGGGGTCATGCCGGAACTAAGATCTGCCGGGGACCAGATAAGATAAGATAAGCCAAGACAAGGCATTTTTCCACCCCGCTCACTCCACGCAGGTCAGGCTCATCGGCGGTCAGGTTTCAACATGGCCAGCCCAAGGCCATCGCACGGCCCTCCAACATCTGAGAAAACACCTATTCCGGAGCCTTACAATCGCAGTTCTCGGGCAGTCTGCAAACAGCTGCGTCAAATCCAGAAGGCATGTGGCCAGTGGCCTTGGGAATTTCTTCCTGGCCGGATACCTGAGACACTAGATAAACACATGCTGAGCCCGCTTGTCGCGGCTGTTGAATTCGCGTGTGACGATGAACATAATGTCACTCTATCTGAGCTGACTGAATGGTTAATGGGTCAGAAGGGAGATTGGGTTTTGACATCAACACAGTCAACTAATGCGCTGGAATGGGTTACGTATACCCACGACAAGAGAGCGAACAGGAGGAGATCTACTCATAGTGGGATTGATGGCGGGAGACCATCTTCGCGAACGAGGAAGAGGCAACACTCAAACGACGAGGTGACACTCCCGCGACCGCCACGGTCAGACACACAGTCGCGCCAGAAGAAGCGGGGGACCGAAATCAGATCGCCGACTGCTGACAATGCGGCTGAGGTTGAGGTTCAATCTGAGATCAGCCCTGAGCCTGAGCGTGACTTGGAGCCCGAGCCCGAGCCCGAGCCTGAACCTCAACCTGAGATCGAGCTGGACCATGACATGGAGATGGATGTTGATGAGAGCAACACCAACCACGATGCTGATGAGAAGCCAAACAGAACCCGCAGAAGAACCGATGATAAAACCCTTGAAGTGAGCCTTCTAGTTCCATTCCCTTGAGAACAACTAACCATAATCCAGGAAGCCATTGCAGCTTCGGCTCGTCGTCTCGAAGAAGGTCGTGATAAGCTCAAAGAATATGAATACCATCTACACACCGAAAGAGAAGACTTGAAAGTGATAGAAGCCCTGCGATCAGAAGCATCAGAGTCTCACGAAGCTGCCATACAAGAATGGAGAGACGCCGTCCTGCAAGCAGATACAAAGCAGAACGAACTCCAACAGTTCCAAAACCTCGCCCAGTCCTTCTCCCGCGATACACAAGCCGCCCTAGAGCAGCACAGCCAAAGCCTGCGAGAGCTAAGCGACCAAGCAATCGAAGATGAGAAACATGCTGAAGACGAACTCCGGGCACGACGTCGTGAATTCTGTATCCTCGAGGACAAGAAAGATACAAAGGAGGGCATCATCAAGAAGATATCAGCACGGACCAGGCGGTATCAAGATGAAATCGATGCGGAGGAGGGGAAGCACCAGAGGTTACTTGCGGAGCATTATCTGGAGCTTTTGAGCAATGATATCATACAGGGCATTTCTGTTGCTGATATATCATATGCGAGGATTCTGGAGATCAAGTTAGAGCGCGATCAGAGAATTTGGTATGAACGGAGACAGATGGATTAGCATG
This sequence comes from Fusarium sororula, assembly GCA_017579625.1. Classification (NCBI taxonomy): domain Eukaryota; kingdom Fungi; phylum Ascomycota; class Sordariomycetes; order Hypocreales; family Nectriaceae; genus Fusarium; species Fusarium sororula. The sequence goes on along the minus strand of JACWFA010000031.1, from coordinate 76,746 downwards.
GTAGCGATTTCTTTTTGCATTACGTTATTACTATATAGAGGCGATTTCTTACTGTATTTCATTACTACGATATGGAGGTAGATGGACTGTTACATTTAATTCAAGGGACTATTCAGCTTTAGGAACTCGATTGTACAGAAATTACCGATCCTCTATATAGCAGGTATGCCCCCTTGAACAGGAAATCGTTGATGAGAACGCCGGGGGGCCGATTCAACATCATATACGCAGTGCTTTTGATGTCATCTCACCCCCCCGGCCTGCGCCAATACAGACAGCGGCGCTCGTTTTACAACCCAACCGTTTCATTGATGTAAATGTTTGTTAACAAGACTGTTCAATATCTCTATCATAGCAGGGTTTCACTGAATACCGATAGTTGGACTTGATGGGAACTAAAGCCGTTGGTCAGGTAGATTTAAGCCGAGCTCGCCTCCGTTGCTATCCGTGAAGTCTTGTTCGCCGATATGCTAGCTTAGTATGTAGCAAGGATCTGTCGGGTCAGTGCTTGAGCGGCCCCGCCCGGGTAAGTCGGTAGTCTAGTACGAAGTAGTGAGGACAGACTGGATTCGAGAAAGGAGCTTGAGACTGATCACAATTCACCTGAATGACAAGATCATAGTGACTAGCAATGGACGTGTGATAGGGTACCAGTGTTTTGGAAACGTATTGATGCAACCCTGTAAGAAAGATACTGCATGGTCTGACAGCTTGAGTCGCATGCTCAATGCCAGGATTCTTTACATGCTTTCATTTGCTGGTCGGTAGTGCCACTAACTGTGTTTCTCTCTGGCCCCTGTGCGCGGCAACACGGCATGTCAGGGTTTGTTGAGTTACGTATTTGACAGAGATGGCAGCAAAGACAGTTAGTTATCTTGGATCGCGGATCTTATGTAATGATAATACCCAGAGTTGATATGCGTGGCGAACCAAAGCTTTGACAATAAACGGCCAGCCAGAGATTGAAAATGTCAAACATGATCTTCACGACTATTAGAGGCTAATTTCTCAAATGGGAAGGTTGTTTATTTCCGTCAGCGCGAGGCTGCTCCAGACTCCATAACTTGTGTCGATCCCCCTAGATTGTGGGGTCAGTGGCGTCAACCTGAGATGTCGCTGTTGCTAGCGTATTGGCAACGAGAAATTTGTGATGGCTGCATGCATACGGAGGAAAGGAGCCGGCTCCGCTGACTCGGTTCATTACAAGCAGAAAAGTTAAAAAGACTGTCCAGTCTCATTGCCTAAAGCACGTGAAGAGTTCGATGAGTATGCCGCCTTGAACACTCCTTCTCCAGATCTCAACCCTGTCTCCTGCATGCCACCACGGCACGGCGCCTGAATACATGCATCTGTCGCTTTTGCTGGTGACATGGACTTGGTTCATGAGCCAGGTTCTTTGCAGCGATCTTTCCACATTTGTAACTCAGCTTCCCAGCTGCGCGGTACGTGGGTCAACATAACAGGAGCACTCAGACGCTGACCCGTTGATTCAGGAGAGCTGTGTTCTGGACTTGATCACGAATTCTTCGTGCGGGACGAATGCAACATGTATCTGCACCGATCCAAAGCTCAAAGACGACGTGCTGCCATGTGTTGAGAGGCATTGTTTGCCCAGAGAAGCTCTCGGTAGGGAATGAATATTGATGTGTCATTTTTACGTACTAATAAAACTGAGTTTTACAGCCGCGATAAATGTGACCTCGGTGGCATGTGATTTCCCCATTCGCGACAAACATGCACAGTTCAATATCCTCACGATCACGTTAATTGTTATTACTGGAATTACAGTTACACTTCGATTTATTGAAAAGATAAGATACGGGCCTGGACTCCAGGTAGACGATTACGTTATCACGGGCGCTTTTGTAAGTACCCCTTAGCCATACCGTCTTGCGATTGCACGCGCTAATCGGTTTTATCTATGATTAGCTGGTCAATTTAGGCAACTCAATTGTATGTTTGCATGGCCGTATGTATTATCTTCCCATCTTTAACTCATGGTCCTAATACTTACAATGCTATTAGTCTCTGGGAACGGTCTAGGGCGAGATGCATGGGGATTTAGTCCAGACACAATTACATCTTATCTATGCGTTCGTGCCCCAATGTCTTGTTCTAGGTCTGGCCACTAACAGTCTAAGTTTCTCTACGCGGGTCAAACTCTTTACGCCACAGACGTTTTCGCAACCAAGATCTGCGTCCTCCTCTTCTACCTCCGAATATTTCCTGGAGTTGTAATTCGAAGGTCTCTTCCAACCAGAAAGTTAACGATGGTTCGCGCTAACGTTTCAAAGGCTAATATGGGGAACTGTTGGCGTAGCAGTTCTGTGCATGGTTATATTTGATCTACTAGCACTTACGCAATGCCAGCCGATTAGCTTCTATTGGAAGGGCTGGGACCGACTGCATAAGGGCCATTGTATAGGAATAAACGGATTGGCATGGGCTGTTGCTGCAGTTGGGATTATTCTGGATTTCTGGATGCTTGGGATCCCCATCTCTCAACTGATTCATCTCCAGATGAAATGGAAGAGGAAGCTTGCAGTTGCCTCAATGTTCGGCGTCGGCACTTTGTAAGCAGGAGCCTATCCATTCTCTATTGTACTTACTCACTAACCTTCTTATAGTGTGACAGTCGTCAGCATCCTCAGACTGCGTTATCTGGTAGCATTTGGCAATTCCTCCAACCCTACGTGTAAGCAATCGCGCATTCTCCCCACAATCAACATCATGGTCTAATTCAGGTCACAGGGGATAGCTTTGATACATGCTACTGGTCCGTTATAGAACTAAATGTCGGTATTTGGTGCGCTTGCATGCCAAACCTTCGAGTTCTAATGCTCAAGACAGTCCCAAGACTGCAGAGCTCGATCGATGCAACCCCCAGGAGCCACCAGTACAATTCGTCTGCAGCTGGACGGCCGATAAGAGTATCGAGCAATACGCCGGGTCTAGCTGAAAACGCTATGTATAGAGTAAGGTCGGATCAGGGGCGTAAGGTCGACGGCTCGTCAAGCACAGCTGAGTTGGTAGAGATGTCGAGGCTCACCAACGAAACCAGAAGAAGTCTAGCATAGGTGGTAGCTTAGCTGGGTTATGGCTCACGGTTATATCGTCCGCTTTCAATACTTTGGCCAAGCACTTATGCCCTCGTGAGTCGGGTCTTCCGAGTAGTCTAGGATATCCCAGGTTCAGCGGAAATTCCGGTGCACACAACCTCAGTTGTACTAATTGGTCCTAGCAGAGCAGCGATAGGATCAATTCTCCCTGTATGGGCGCTAATGCTGACCCCCGCCTTCTTTCGTCTGGGGAAATGACCGTGCCGTGTATCCGTAGTACTGCACTACCCCGCAAAATCATAAGATCTGCTTTAGGCTTCAGCCTCATGTTAAATCCCTGGAGTTGCGTGCAAAGTCTCTTGTGCCCAGCTCGGACATCCCGGTTGGATCGGTAGAGATAAGCCAGGAAGGGACAGGCTGCTGCAAGTTGTATATAGACTGAACAGCCCCCTCGAATGCACCATTGGATGTAGACTACTCACCCTTGACTCTGGTTTCACCCTATACAATAATCTATATCATCTTAGACAGGATGGAGGACGGCGAAAAAGTCTCCATCTCTCATAATGAGATGCCGTCACCGCTCGTGGAGGAAGAGCCGGCTGGTGACTACGAGGTGCGATGGAAGACACTCATGGCTGTGTTCGCTCTATCAATGGCGAACTGTTGCGCTGCCATAGCTAATACGGTATGTTTTACCTTTCTAGCATTGCCATTCCTTGCGTCAGTTGAACTTATCTAATATCTTGTACACAGACCAACACCATTATTCACTTCCAAGTCATGGATTTAGGAGGCGCCAGTAAGCAAGCCTGGATTTCGAATGCTAATCTTTTGGTGACCCTGGCCTTCGGACCGGTCTTGGTAAGTTCTTAGCCTTTGTACTAGTCCAGAAGGTCCAAAACTGACTGTGATAAGGGCTCCTTGAGCGATCGGTTCGGCAAAAAATGGTTCATCGTTGTAGCAAGCATCATCGGGATTGTCGGCTCCGTGGTATCTGGCTCAGCCAAGTCAATCACAACCATCATCATTGGCAACATCTTGACTGGCCTTGCCAATGCGGGATGTGTAAGTCGGCCCCATCTCTCTTGCACCATCGCCATCAACGCGAATATCCCCATACTGACAACGCGTCATGCAGATCATGGGTGTACCTGCGGGCCAAGAAGTGACGCCCAACAAGCTCCGTCCATGGACGATGGGCTTCTCCCAGACGTTGGCCAGCTGTGCTGTCATCGCCGGTACCCTCGGTGCAGGTGCTTTTGTAAAGTACCAGACCTGGCGATGGTCTTACTACCTCAACGCCTTCGTCTACGGCACCACCACCGTTCTGGTAACCTGCTTTTACCATCCTCCGCCCACCACCCTACGCCGACAGCAGTCTCGCCTAGACGGCCTCTTTGCACAAGTCGATTACTTCGGAATATTGCTGTTTGTGGGGTCCATCGCATCTATAATGATCGGGTTGACCTGGGGAGGAAACACATACCCATGGAGTTCCAGCCAGGTCCTCGCCTCCTTGATCGTTGGCTGCGTCGGTCTTCTTGCTTTCGGACTGTACGAAAGGCTCTTCACGCGCCAGGGTATCTTCCATCACGACATGTTTGTCTCTCGCAACTTCCCTATCCTGCTGTTTGTCTGTGTTGTTGATGGCATGCTTCTACTGGGCGTCAATGTTCTCTTTGCGCAACAGATTGCCTCCATGTTCACCGCGGATGCCGTCAAGATAGGCACTATCCTCACTCCGTACCTGGCGACTTCAGCTTTTGGCTGTTTGCCTGCTGGCATATTGATGGCACGAACTAAGTCGTACAGAACAATTCTGGTAGCTTCACTGATTTGGTGCAGCCTGTTTGTTGGTAAGTCACAGGCCTCCTCATTCAGGATGGCCTTGGTACGCTTTATCTGAATTGTGTCTAACATTGATGACTTTAGGCCTTATGGCACTGCTTAATCCTAGCAGACTATCCTGGGCATACGCGTTCTCCGCATTGTTCGGGTGCGGAACTGCCGTAACCACAGTCATTCCAGGTAGGAATTCCTTTGTTTCTATGCCAAAAACTTACTGATGTTGATATCACCAGTCGTTGCACTGTCTCTTTCCGTTCCCTCCTACTTGCTCGGTACCGCAGGAACCCTCAGCGTGTCCGGTCGTGCTCTCGGCGGCGCCGTCGGCATCACCATTTTCACATCTATCTATCACAACAAGATGGGCACCGCCCTACCGAAAGCCGTTGGCTCTGTTCTTGCAGCTGCGGGCCACTCAAGCCTGCTTCCAGACGTGCTGGGCGCCATCAACAGCCAGAACCCGACGGCCTTGTCACACGTGTCTGGTTTGCCAGCGTCACTGATCCCCGATGTCCTCGCCGCCAACGATCATGCCAATACGTACTCGTGGAAATTTGTATGGATCGCTATCTCCGTTGTCGTGGCTGCAAACGCAGTAGCCGCGTGCTTCCTCAAGTCAGTTGCTAGTCAGATGAACAGCCATGTTGAGTCTGCTCTGGAGGATTCGGATGTTCGCCGGAAGCAGATGCGCGATATTTAAGGCTATCGTTCTGGTGATGATAGGTCAAGCTGAAGGATGATAGCTTTGGTTTTCTTCTCCCTACTTAGCTTTAAGCAACTAGCAATCTTTTTAAGAAGCATCCGGATGTTTGTTCCCTTTTAGTCTCAGGTCGTCGTAGGTATACTTCATTTCTTTTCAAAAGACCTGAACCCTATAGTCTACATGAATGTGAGAAGCAGTTGCTTGTACTATGGGTCCTGGATAATAAGGGAACGGTATGCGCATCCGATGCGGGATGTGAATAGACGAGTACGACAATGAGCGGATTTTCCGAGATATTTGTGCGAGCACGTAGCTTCGAGCGTGCTTGACCAGACGCCACTTTGGTCCTCCAAGCTTCATCAACTACGATTGAAGGTAATGTGCAAGGGTAGCTATTGCCTCTATGAAATCATGGCTGTAGCTTATTGCTCACCCTTTGGTCTTCTGATGCGCATAAAATCCCCAGTCTGATAAAGCAGAGAAGGGGTAATAGTCGCGATCTTCCAGAGGCCACCAACGCGGACAAACTTATGCTGCATGTGGCTCCTCCCGTCGCTGGTCTCGTCGATCCTCGCAGCAGACGCATCCCTTGCGCCCTCATCGTCGGCTTGTAGCCGCCCATGACTCGCCAGTTGCTGCCACTCCACCTCAATTTCATCGGCGGTGACCTTCTTGAAATATGGCTGCGCAAGCAGATGTTGTGTTACCAATGGCTTCAGACCTAGATGTTCCTCTGAGAGCCAAAGTGCCGCGAACTCTGCCGCCTTGTACTGCTTTATGCCCCATGCTGGCACAATCAAGGTGTAGTCCACGGAGACCTCTTGTGCCAAAGCGGCAAGGAGTCGCTCTTCACTCTAGAATGATAGAAAGGGCAATCAGCAAGAGTTTTACAGAAGTAAGAGAGTGAAAAGAAAACCATGTCCATACCTTTCTATCATAACCATCTGCCCAGACCCTTGCTGTCTGAACCACAGCAATGTAGTCCTGAAAGGTCAGATTATCTGGAATGTAAATCTCAAACGTCATTTTCAACAAGCGGCTGTTCCGGTGATTGCTCGATGTAATGAGGCTAGCAATGTGCTATCGATGGATGGATGATATCAGATGGTATTTATCCACTAACACGAGTTCCCGCATCCTTCATGTTTTGGCCGGGACTCCCGATGTGGAGCGGAAAACCCGCTCGGGATGTCCACTCGGGAAATCCAGCCGGCAATTTTTATCCGATTAAGTCCCCAACGCGATCGCTAGTGCAATATCGAAGCTCGTATATCATACAACTCTAGAACAAACAATTGAGCGCCTTCAATGTATCTCATTAATAATTACTCCCATATTCGTACTCGAGATGATGCAGTCACCATATACCCTCCGCACTGGCATCTATCCCGAGATCGACCCAGATCGGCTCGCGGGCTCGTTGATAGGAAAGAATGCTCTGATAACGGGTTCTGGCAGGGGTATCGGGCGAGAGATCGCCATTGCAATGGCGCGAGCGGGGGCTAACATTTGCATTACGGCACGAACAAGCAGTCAGGTGGAGGAAACGAAAGCCGAGATTGTGGGCTTAGGCCTGAAGAGCAAGGTCGTTGGCATCGTGGCCGATGTGCTTAAACTGGAGGATCAAGAACGCCTCGTTCGCGAATTCCGTGAACAACTTGGCCCCGTCGACGTCTTGGTCTGCAATGCCGGTAGCAATATCTTCCAGCCTTTTCACTTGACGGATGCGACCGAGTGGTGGGACATAATGGAGCTGAACGTCCGGGCACCAGTTGAACTCACGCGACTCGTTCTCACCGAAATGCGCGAGAGGAATCAAGCCGTGATAATCTACACGTCATCACGAGCTGCCACGGCAGATCTCCCATGGACCACGGCATACAACTGTGCCAAAACGTCCATCACCAGATTTGCGGGCACCCTGCAGGTCGAGCTAGATCAATTGCAGAAGATCGACAAGGGAGTGGATAACAACATATCCGTCTTTAGCATTCACCCCGGTGAGATCGAGACCAAGCTACATGAGACGGGGTTCCCGGAAAAGACAAAACGAGAGGCCCCCTACGTTATCGAGCATATGGCAAAGATAGGCGCTAAGAGACCTCATTTTGAGGCTGCTTTGCCAGCGTGGACATGCGTCTGGCTTAGCTCTGGGAAGGCTGCAGCTCTGAGGGGGAAGTTTGTGGATTGCACCCGTGATGTTGGCGAGCAGGCGAAAGCGGCCAGAGAGGCAGCCAAAATATGATAGTGAGCCTTAATATAAATGTATTATTTATACCCCGTTAGGTGGTTCATTGCTACAGAGGGCGATGGTGCCAGCAGTGACGAACCTGCGAAAGTGAAGTATTACCCTAAGTGGTTCGCCGCCGAAGGTACCGCCTCGCTAGCGATGGAAAATGTCAACAAAGCTGCTAATGTCTTGTATTACCCCAAATGGCATACCAGCAACTAAAGGGCTGGAGGAGGACGTATCATAGGGTGTAAACAGAGCTTGTTGATAGGTATTAGACGACAAAGCAATAAATAGTCTCTTACAATAAACACAATTTGTAACTCGGTCTGATTAATAAAGGAATTTAAAACACAATTGCCTATGACATAGTAGCATGCTTATTGGCAGTAACACCATCACTGGCTAGATCATCCAAAGACACACTAACTATCATTAGTATTAGTTGCATAACTACTATCTGGAAAGTCGCACTTAGGAGCCTGCTTGCTTGGGGCAACACGAAGTGGTTGGACTGATTGAGGAAAGGCTATTTATCTCAAGTTGGTGGGGAATGCAGACCAACACTAAAGTAAAGTCGTCGATGTAACAGTAACGATGATCCCCTTGACCGCTTGATGTTGTAGATGGCCCACCATTCCCCGCTTATGAGGTTCTCTTTTCCCAAGAATCAGATCATCCAATCATATGCGGTTATGGGTATCGTAAGGACTAGGCCAAGGACTTATACAAGACCTCGAAACGATAGCTCATAGTGTAAGGTTAGTTACTCCAACAGCTAACAATTTTATCTCGAAGGTCTTGTGCAGTATTTCACTCTATCAGTGAGTTTAGATGACAATTGAAAACTACGCTATCAGTCAAATGGAAGCTCGTGGAATGAAGGATTTAACAGGGTTGAACCAACAGGTGGAGTTGTGAACATGGGTTTTCACGACGCATCCAATGCTTCCCCTGATGGGAACCCATGTTGACCCTAAACAATCCCCTCAATGGTGCCAGGGATATTACTGAAGAATAATGAGGGATAAAGAGTTCTGTGCCAAGCTTAAGGGGTCAAAAGAGGCTATGACCCCAACGCAAATACCCTCCTTGCTCTCCCGTCACCTATTATATTGCTCTTGGCTGGAAAGTTAATATACTAAACACTAGCTCCAAACTTCTTCAAATAACAGTTTACCTGCTACTCTTCCGTCAGGGCAATCCAGCTTCAAGCACAAAAGATACACAAGGTAAGGTGCCCTATGCAAGCAAATCTGTCAACTCAAGTATAAAGGGACTCCTTCTGACGATTTTATCAGGTTCAAACAGTCTTCCGTACTATCTACCCCTTGAACTGAACATAATACTCGCCATCATGTACCCCGTTAATCTCGAGTCATTCGCTGCTGGTGGCCACTGCGCTGTGGCTATCTGCCTTGGAGAGACTCCTCTTGTTGACCCAGACAACATCTACGATCTCACTAAGTCTCTCCAGGAGAAGTTCAACGAAATCGCCTTCCTGATTTGTGACGAAATTCACAAATACGAGATGATGATACCCCGAAATATGACGATTACAAGAGCTCAACGACTGGCCATCAAGAAGGGGGATGACATGGACGCGATCCTCAACACCGCGTTTGAGCGTCTCAAGCAAAATGGCGAGCTGTCAGCCAAATTGACTATTCTGCGCTGGTCTCAGATCGAAGACCAGGACTATCAGAAGGTTCACGACATCATGTACCAACACCGGAAGAACTTCGAACAGAAACTCAGCGCAAGCTCTGGATTCTACATCAAGCGTCGCTTGGCTGTCGCCACGTTGACTGAGGAACGACTCGAGAACTTTACGAAATACACCCTCGCTGAACTTCCTGTCCAACTCATGGGATTTAATTACAAAAATCGCCAGTATACCACTATCTTTCATCCCGTCTACCCTCGAAAGAATCCTGATGGGTCAGCGGGCACCGTCAACTCCGCCTATGTCTCGCCAATCGATACTGTAGTGCAAGCCTACCGCAACAATCCTGATGTCGCAGGTGACATCTCCCGCTCAGTCCCGCATATGGAAGCTAGCAAGGTCACGCGAGTATTCTTTGACAGGCCTGTTCGAGAAGAAGTAAAGGAGAAATCTTGCGCAAACGGCGTGGACGAGCCCTTGGTCCCGACTGCGGTTATCTCTTGAAGTGGGAGACTAGAGATATATCCGTTGTTAATAGTTTAGGGGACCATTGCCCAGGGCTATAGGGGCGTAAATAGCCTATAATTATATCTACTATGTATCCCGACATTAAAACAATAGCGTGATGCATTGGATTTTATTACTTATATAAATATAAGGCTTGGTATAATAAACCTTTAACTTTAAAATATTAACTTTAAAATATTAACTCTAACCCATACAAGAGTTATACTCCCCTTAGACCTTTGATAATATTTCAACTAATCGCAGCGACTAAGACCATGTTAACTATCCTACTTAGTATTATGCTTAGTTGGATATGGGAGACAACTTACTATCCAGAGCTATAATGTATAGTTGTGTTGCAGTACCCTGCAACGCTACAGCTTAAACGGACTACCGTACTCAGATGTGCACAACCATTAGATAAACCTTGTGTCTAGTGCTGCTGCTTAACGAATAACGCAGCTCGTAGGCAATGACAATGTGTCCACCGGTTACGATAAATCCTTCGACCCGTACTACAGCAGGCTGTCCAAGGCATGCAGCAATAATTCCTCAAGATACACTCCGTTAAGTGTATGTATAGGCACCACAAGGATGATAGTGCAGGTGGACCCGTCAGTAAGGACTATGGCATCGCACTTCCCCTCCATGATTGTGACTTGTTCACGCAGCCCAGGGATGGAATTTTCAAGAGTTGCAGCCTCTGACCGCTTCTCGGAATGCTCCATTTGCGTGCGGGCAACGAGATCGTTGAAGCATTCCCTAGCCCCTCTGTCGAAGTCATGAGGAAGCATATCTAGCACATTCTGACATACCGTCAAGTGCTTTGAAACCTTTGCAAGTGCGGCCTGAACTTCATTGAGTTGTTGATTGGCCTTGCTAAGTGTTATTTGAGCTCTAGCAAGAGCTTTTCTTGCTTCTGCAGCGTCTTGTTCGATGCAACGGTTCCCCTCAAGCTGTAGCCTTTCGGTGCCTTCTTGCTGTGCCAGGATACTAAAGGCGCGAGAAAGTAGGGATTGAACGTCTGGTTGGATGTCTTGGACGACCTCGGCTACACGTGCATCCTCACGAGCCCCGTCTTCGCCAATCAAAGGGCTTGCTGAGTTGCCCTTATCCTGTTGTTCGGACAGCCCATTGTCCGAAGGCGTTTCAGGGACTGTCGATTCTCGCGATACCCAGCTGAAGACATCAATTTCCATTTTATCCTCGCCGGGGTCGGTGCTCTCGTGCACGGTATTTCCGCCGCCGGCTTGCTGATGATTTGGCGAGACGGAGTGAGTCTGTCTCTGTAGGACTATGAATCAGTTTCCTTATTATGACAGGATTTTTATTCGCATGACATACTACTCTGCTGGACCGACCTCTCGGTGTTGATGATTCTGCTGCCTGCTTAGACAGGCTTCTCTTACGAGAAAGCATCACAAAGCGATATATTTGAGATATAGTTTATGTCGATGGCGGAAGTTCAAAGGTGGTGTTGATGGGAAAAGTTCAACACGACCAAGGCGGGAGCTATCCCCTTAATAACACAACAGTCGAACGATGGCCGACGCGCCACACCGCTCCGACAGTCATCGCAGAGCTCACCAATGTAAAACTGGCAGCAATACGAGCACTGAGGTCACATCGAACCGCTTGTTTTTTTTTTGCTTGTGGTCGTCGCTCGTTGGGGACACGTCACACGTCACGGGGAGAAGCCATGCCGCGGGTCGGCTGTAGGCATCTCGCGGGAAGCTACAGAGAGTTTGGGTATGTTGGCCAGCTAGAGTTGAGGATAATTTGTTGCCAGGGCGTGCCGCTGGTAGCAAAGAAGACCATCGCTGGCGCCAGTCAGAGTATCCATATCGTGCAGTAGGGAGACGGGTACGTGCTTGCTGGCGAGGATGTGATAGCTGAAGTTGGAAGATGATATAGATATTAGTGCTTAAACCACATTAGCTCAATGAAACTGGACGTATAAAACACTCGACTAAACTGAAAACTCCCTGTCCCCTGATCATATTATATCTAACGATGGTTTGAAGATGAAAAATTGACAGAAGTAATGATGTTGGGCTCTAACTACAGTCGACGCTCCGTCATTACTCAATAAGCGAGGAGCAAACTTGCGGGTCAGTACGGATACTTTGCCGGTCACATACATAATTAAGACTGAGCACCTAACCCCTGCTTAAGTTGATGCATATGAATTGTGATATTTGTCACGGCTAGCTTCGGTGGCATATAGCAACGCCCGGTTCGTCTCCCCACTTGACCCCATGACATACAAGATGTTGCAAGATTTGAGGGAGAACTATCTCTAAATGGCGTGCCTATCTTGGTACCGGTATGATTCTACTGAAGTATAGCCCTGGCCCTCTATGTTAGCAAAAATACAAGCTGGCTTGTAGGAGCTCATTTGCTTACTTTAATTGGTCTGATAGCCCCGAAGTGACGATCAACGACTGTTGCGTTGCGCCACTTAGAGAGACAACTCAAGAGCTGCAGCACCCGTTGGGTCCACTAAAAGACACATCTTCACTGGTGCTGATGGTCACACAGCAGATAACAGGAAAATTAACATCAAGTGTAACATTTCCCAAACGAATGTCCTCACCCTTTTAGTGTTTTGTGATCATCTCAGCATTTTGTTCGACAGCTCCAGCCACCAGGTGGGTGGGTGGTGGCACGCTAGCCGTGACAAATTTCGTGAGACTTTACAGCACCCTTGGAGACTGCGGTAAGAATAAAAGCTTGATGCATGTGTAAAAGTCTAATATTACCTGTAGTTTACGTTGAAAAGTAGAAGCTTCTCTTCTTGTTGTATTAGTCCAAGTTTCGGACTCCGTAGTTGTTCAAGAAATTTCGTCTAGAAAGTAGCAAATAAGTCATTCCGAGTCATATGCTTGGTGCTACCCTGAAGGTACATTAACAAGATGCATCAAGCAATTACCAATCGGGCCATTGCTCTACAACGCGATCCCGACCTTGGGGGGCGCTTGCATTGGCATTTAGTTAATTCGAGCCTAGGAGATGTTATATTCGTAATTGGAAATTCGGAGCGAAACCGCCTTCAGGTTGGTGGAGTCTTGGAACAGCTCGTCCAGATCCAGCGCCAACTTAACCCTGCTGACCCTGGGGACGATTCAAAAGGTCATGATCAAGCCAACTTCATCCGCGCTATCTTACTTCATAGTCAGCGTATGTGAAGTACGCTCTGCTCGTGTTGATGCTTGGTGTTTTCGTTGGTGGCGGTGGTTAGGCGACTTGACAAGACAGCTCCACTAAGACCAATGACGCGCCAAGACCACAGTAAATCATCACCTGACTGGACCGCGGAGGAGGATGGAGCCTGCGACCTGATCCTAAGGGTGACTTCAAGTGCTCATTAGTACACTACGAGGGCATCTCAGCCTCGTTTTGAGTCCAGCGCATCCGAGCTAGCTCTGCAAGATGCGGCCATAAGCACCGCTCAGCTTGACAGAGTGAATGTGCGAATCCATAACACAAACGCACAACGGTCGCCTAAACAGCCTATCCCGGACAATCACCAAGCATCATTGACCCACCACTTGTCGGAATCAGGGTAGCCAGGGAGCAATCTCGGCGGAAGTGTATGTAGAAAAAGCTGAAGCCATCATGATTACCAGATAATATGTACTAGAACCGAATTTGAGAATCTGTGAGCTAATCCATGGTCTTCCTGGTCCTGGTACGGCGGTGATATCTTCCATGGTATCGATTGCGCCTACGCCAAACAAGATCGTCTCCATAACAGAATAACCGGACCTGCAGTAGAGAGTACTGCTGCCAAGCGCATGCCACCTGAAGACGTTGCCCACGGCGACCTCGAAGACTTCTTTACTGGTTGTCATGGATGTGCATAGTGGCCTTGTGCAGTGCTGTGTTGTAGAGGACTTCGAAGCTGTTGCTACAATCCTGCTATTGCCTGGATGCTTTTCTCCACGATCAGCTGTGTTGAACACTCGTCTCTCAGGCAACCCATACTAATTTGGAAGATGAGGACATTATGAACATTGGCTTCAAAGGGACGGAGGAAGGTGTTGAGAAGGCCACATGATCAAAGACTAGGACAATTATATCACATTGGGGAATTTGATAGGTGAACGGCTAACGCCAGGACTGGGCACCGAGCTCATGAGTCGCTGTCAGTCTCGAGCGTTCCAACCGTGAAAGTGCATAGTGAAGTTGTTGGGGCTAAGAGGCTCAAAGCGAACGCGGGCGGCGATAATGTATACCGCTGTATCAAGCTGTGAAGCCAAGAATGACATCAACGGATCCTGCCGTTGTGTGCCTTTCGAGCTGTTTATCCACAGTTACATTCCACTCAAGCCGGAAGACACTACACTTGCTCAATTGTTGTAATAACGTCACGTTCTAAACGATCCTATCAATGCCAGATCAGGAATCGGTCCAGGGCCTAGCGCCCTCACTCCAACTACGAAGAAACCAAACAAAACTCCTGCAATGTGTCTCCAGAAAGCCATATCCAAGATAAGCCAGCCTTTGCGGAATGTGAACTAGCGAGAGACAACGACTGACGCTGGGTCTCGATCACCCAGAATCACAGGCCTGGATTAAAACAAGTTGCTCATCTTTGGAACCTGGTCAAGCGTATCGGGCAAGGTTCCCAAAAGACCCCCCGTGCTTGATGCAAATCGGGTTTGAAGAACGCATTGCCTTAGGTCGAGATTGAACCAGCTGATCTTGTCAAGACGAATCTAAATCCCAACAAGGCAATCTCGATAATATTTTGGGTTTCCTCAGTAGATGCATGGTGAAACTGCCATAACAAAGTTTATAGTTGGCTAGACAAGGCCAACTGCACAAGGTCAGGGATTCCTAGCGCTCACTTTCCCAGTCAAAGCAATCATGAATGACGGAGTTTTGTCACATGGAATCAATCTATCTTATTGTGAATAATCCAGTCTATCTTAAAAATCCCAGTCTATCGTGCCCATACACTAAAAACAGTCGCTTCTGCAAATATCCATTTTCACCTCTTAGCCTTTGAGAGACCGTGTACCATGATGACTTTCGTCATCACATTCGTGTCACTAGTTCTCCTCGATGCAGGAAGAATCCGTCTCGTCTTGTAGTCGATGCCCTCGTAATCAGGCTGGATGATCAAATGCATCAAAAGTCCAGGCGTGACCATTCTGGATATATCCAGAGTTCCATAGCCCATGTACTCAACCTCGCGCTCCACTGAACGCTACCATCGCTTGAGTCGCAGTCTATGTCCCAACAGATCTGAACCCAGAAGTGAATAGGTCCCATCACGCCGACTAGATGTTCCCGGCCATTCTTCAGTGCACTCGATGGCCATGTCATGAGTGTTCTCCCCATTGTGGATTTGCACCTCGTTCTCAGTCTCCCTAGTAACTAGCTGGTCTTCGCTAGTAACCAGAGAAGATGAACTGAAGCGTTCAGGGTTGTATGAAAAGTAGTCGGGGGAGGAGGAAAGGATAGATTCGGCCTCTGTAGCAGAGGAATAATGGGGGGGAGTCGAGCCGTTAGGTGGATTGTCAGTGGAGAAATAGCCTCCATCGTCGGAGTGCCGCAATGGACTTTCAACCAGTGTCTGAGGGATCCCGATTGAGGATTGGTTTCCAAGCTCTGTCTCTCCGTCCACATCACTGGTATAATCTCCAGTTTGTTCGTCAACCAAGCCAGGCAGTGGAGAAACCTTGTCCATCTGATGGTTGAGCATCTTTGCTCGCTGAGAGATGAAGCGCCATTGATTAGAAAGGCAGTTTCTAATTGTCAGCCACTCCTCCTTGATTGCAACTTTGTCGACAATGTATAGACCGCTTATATCACAAAGTGGTGCAACATTTCGACAAAGCTGCAATACGCATTCAACGTCTTCCATTGAACTCAACAGCATGTCCTTTGTGACCCCATTAGCCATTCGGCCTTGAAGTCTGTTGGCGTGAAGGCCCTGGCAGAGCCGCTGGAATTGGCGAAGGACTAGCTTCATAGCTTCAGGGTCCCTAGGATCGACTAAAGTTGAGAAACTGTTTCTGTTTTCCGGGACTCTCCCTCGAATGCTTGACAAGCGTAGTTGAGTAGACATTTTTGGGTAGGCAAAGTAATAAAACAATTAAAGGTTCCAAACGTAATGGTTGATAATGAGATAATTGCAAACTCTTCGGCAGTGGTGGATGAATTGGGAAGAGGATGAAGAGAGTGAAGTCTCAGTCAATTTATAGAGCACACTACTCCATTTACAGATCCAGAAAGGTATTCCTCTTAACCAAGGGTTTGTCTCTACTATCATAGCTAGCTTGCTATGTGCCTCATTTGACCCGTGCACTGCAGCAAGAACAAAGAACCGTGCATTGCATTACATTCACTCATGAGCTATATCAAAGCGAAAATCTGCAATCTTTTGCCAGGTAACCTTAATAAAAGGTTCTTGGAATAAGCTTAGCCTAAAACCTTTAAAAATTGTTTCTGGTACGTTGATTGGATTTGATAACCGGAGGCGATAGTGAATCCCACGCATTGGGTGGACCTCATCGGTGACTGCTCGTGTCATGTCGTTTTTGATGGACTGCAGGTTGTTTTTGAAGCTATTGGCGGTCACTGCGCCGTAGAAAAGGTTCCCATGGTGGCGTAGAACCGCATACTTGTGTGCTGTGGCGGGATGATCCAAGGGTTCTTCATACAACCAGCAGCTTATTTGTGTTAGTTTCCTAGAATTCGGGTGACAAGCGTAGGTGGCCTTCCTGGAATACAGTTCCAAAAAAAGATCCTTTGACGAGCCCGGCACGAATTCCCAGCGCGACGTGACAGCTGCAGAATCCAGTTCTTTAACCACAAATACAAGCCACAAGACGGTGAAGTCTGTGTCAGATGTTGAGTAACGCAAACGTACAGGGGTAGCCTTCTGGCCCGAGCGTTGGTTTCAACAGCAGCGGAGCACGACGTATGGAAATATGAGGACAAAGAAACGCTGTCATGTTGCGACTAAGAATACGGTCAGCACCATAAATTAACCTGTGTCTTTTGAAGTTTAATTCATCCATGCCACGCAATCGGCGGTGAAGAGCAATCCTGCTTGAGCCAGTTGCTCTGGTTGTCAGCCCTGCAGAAAGCCGTTTACGTGGCTCTGTACCTGTCAAAGCTCACATAGCTACTCCACCTCCTAGAATTATTGAGGCTCGTCCCGCATTCACCCAGCCCTCTGCCATTTCCGTAACGTCGTGGTAAGCGATGGCTTTGACACACCGAGGCTTGGTAGAGGTGAAGAGGAAGGGGTGGCAGCAGCTGCAGAGCAAAGACATGCTCGCCCGCCTCTCGTTTGAATCTGTTGTCTCCCCTCTCCTGAATCTCAAAAGACCTGGCAGAGCATGTACACGCACACACCTGCGGCTCTGCGGGGAACTGGGTCCTGCTTTTCTGCTGTTCTTTAGCGTGCATATTCATGCTGCTGGATCCTTATTCGTAAGCAGGTCGAGCAATGTAGCTGTCTGGACTGCTTGTGACGTGGCGGACTGTGGCAAGGCGCTATGATTGATTGAAAACGCCAGGAAAGACGGGGATGGCAGACTGGGCGCGTGCCCAACGGCGAACTAACTGGCTACCAAAGCACGTACAACAGTCGTCGGCAACGCCGGCCGTGACAGAAGGCAACGCGACAGGGGTTAGGCTTCAACCCATCTTGGCGTACTGATACGTTGGGTGTGGCTGTGTGGGAGCTGTATCGGTTGGAACCTACGATATCTACTGGAAAATAAAGAGCAGAGTAAAAATGGACTGCTTAGACACGAGGAGAACAGTCGTCGATCGGCATGTGTAGGGCTCTGTGGCTTACCTTGCAGAGTTTCACACTCGTCAGTCAGTGTTCTTCTTACAAGCCATTTTTCAGAGCGCCTCATAGTGCGGATGAGTGAAAGGGGAACGGACATGCCTCCCATCCCACGTGAAGGAAACTCGATGTCGTGATCCCAGTTAATGATGGCTTGACGTCTTGATATCTGGTTGGCGATGTGGCCAAATGGAGGGAGGCCATGAACCATCTGATACAAAATGCAACCCAGAGACCATATGCTTCTAGGCATAGTAAGACGGTCCTGGGGTCTCCTGTATTTCGAGCAGCAGCTGATTCGGTAAACGCTTCGGCGAAATTAGCAGTTTTGGTCAGGTTCAATTCCAAAAGTAAAGGCTGCTGGTTCACCTCTTTCACCTTGTCTCACTCTGTCTTTGAAATCGTCGTTTTGCGACCTTGGCCGAGGTTCTCAAGAACGTCTGGGCCTCGCTGCCGTTATCATTACAATCCGACGCTTCTATCACGCGGGCTAAGCGTCCGAACGGCAGCCAAATGCCAATTGCGCGCTTCGGCGGTCACTTCTGGGGTATGCAGAGTCTTTATGTTGTCATTTACCAGTTCTTCGAGGAAGGGCTTTGCCATGCTGAGATGATTGCGAGAAAGTAGGTATGTCGAGGTTTCTGCCGCTTTTGTCTGAACTTGGGATTCCGTTTCCCGGATCATGTCGGTCACTGCCCTGAGGGCCGCCACCAACTCTTTCACGCATCATGCTGATGGCTGCGAGGAGGTGGTGTGTCAACTCCTTCGATTCGGCCTCTTGCCAAACAGCTTTCCAGAGAGCGGCTGGCCCGTCCGTCCCCACGGAACGAGATACAACGCAGCTTTTTCAGTACCTCGGTTACGACGTCTCTCAACTGCGACTTTTCGGGGAGGTGTACGTCCAGCATCAGGAACATCTTCTCGAGAACCGGTTCAAGAATGTGGACGAGAACGCCAGACGCGTTGGTTTCGAACTAGGCAAAGACCAAGGTTGGTGTCACTGTCACCGCGCTGTGGTACTCGTAACTGGGGAGAGGCTCCTGTTCTCGCAGCACCTAAACCCTCTTGAAGACCTCCGTCATCGTGTCCCGTATCTCAGGGTTGATCTTGAACGGGCAGACGCCCAATGGCTACGCGTCTCTGTTTGCGACGATGAAGGTGCGGACGTTGGCCCACGAGTCATAAAATCCCATGGCGTAGACGAACGCCAACGCCTTGCCCAGATAGATGGCGACTTCGGCGCTTAGAGAGCCATCTTTCACTCGGAGAAGCATGGATGCGATGTTCTTTCCGTGGCGGAAACGCCGTCCCATCCTCGCCTTACTCGGCCCCGAGTCCGATACACCCAGCTGAATGGAACCAACATAGCGCACTAGCCCTGGAAATCGCTGCAGGTCGTGATTTCTAGCGGTAAAGTACAGAGAGGTAGTCCATGTCCTTTCAGCGTGGGACATGTTGTGCTCGAGAACGTCGATCAGTAGGGGCTCAGCCGTCTCCAATACGCTGCTCCGGAAAGCACAGGACCTAGGGGACCACAGTAGACACGGGAACAAGGTTGCAGCCGCGTTATGATGGCCGATCTTCATGCTGTACTCAAGGGCCGTCTTGACTAGGTCTGGTCATCCTCCAGTTTGACAGCCGTGAGGCCGAATTCTACTAGCCGAGAGACATTTGTGAGGAGTGAGAGATTAGCCGTCTAAATCCAAGGCACCGCGCCGCCCCTGTCTCCTTCACAGGGCTCTCCTTCCAGCTTCCAACGGGACAGGAACTTTTCGAGCCATTCTTTGATGAAGAAGGATCCCAGTGTATTCCAAACATGAACTCTTCCATCACGCCTTTGAGCAGCCTTATGCACTTGCTGCGAAGTTTCGCATTTACCGAGACGGCATTCTCTGCGAGGAAGCAGACGTGCTCGATCCGGGGCATATCGAAGCCCGGGCGGATCGAGGCCGAGGTGGACAGGGTGCAGACCTGCGGCTCCGTCGTCCTTATCAGAATGTCGAGTCCCAGTTTCTCCTTCTGCTGCAACACCTTATCTTTACTCTTATGTTATGGCTCGCGCGTTTTGTGGAACAGGTTTGGCTCTTTCAATCCGGCTGGTCAGAGGACTTCTGCGATGCCGTCCTCGGGGAAGACTGTCCGCCCACGGAGGACCTCATAACTTCGATGCCCTGCTTTGCTATGGCAGCAATGCCGGCACGTGAGACACCTCCATTGCGGCTGTTTCTATAGGAATGCCGAGCAAGAATGCCGAGCAGATCTCCGGCTAGGGAGGGGCAATGCTTCCCCCAAATCCCCATACCCCAGACAAGCGTATCCAGCGCGCCTTCGATCCGGCGATGGTTCTCCGTCTGTATCAGATCGCGCAGCTTGGCTAGCATCAGAGGAAGAAAGAACTTGGCGGAACCTGCCAGCAACTCTACCGAGTGACTAAGGAAGATGTGTGCTTCATTGCGGCCAGCTTGGTAGGACGAACTGTCGCTCTCTGTTAGGTCCTGGAGCAACCGTCTATGGAGACCGGTCGTATGACGGTATTCGGTTGCGGAACTCTGAAGTTCGCTGTGGTAGCGATCCGTGAGCTTGACACAGAAAGCTGGAGGCGGCGATAACGGGCGCCCCTCGGTCTTCGAACGGAAAGCCCAGCGAATGGAAGTTTTTCGCAGCTCTCCCAAGTCCTGATGTGCATGGCATTGCCTGACGTCACTGACCAAGGTCGTTAAGGCAGTCACTGTCCCTCACAGCCAAGGAGGAAGGGGTGGACATCGCTGGCCAGCAGCCCGATAGCGCGCCGCCGCTTGTGAATCATAGAATAGAGATTGGAATCGGGCTTCAGCACGCAGTGGACGTCTTGCACAAGCACCGATATAAACGCAGGGTCGTCTTCGGCATCGTCTACGGCGGGCTCATTACAAGGGGCGTCGCTGTTGCCGCCGGCTGATGCGTGGCCTAGGTCGAACAGGGGCGGCATGCCACATACTATGAGCCGTAGGCACAGCAATGGCTCGGAAAGGCTGCGGCCTCAAATCGCAAGCTCTTTGGACAAAGACGGGTGGCTTTTCGTCAGGCTATGTGTTGCTTCTTCGGACCAGATCGTTTCGGACTTGAACAGTTCACAGGCTGCTTGGATCTCCCCGGGCAAGGGAGCGTGCCACGCGACTATCTTGGTAGCCGCCTTGTCTAGGCTATCATGGCCCAGCTGATCCGCGCCAGTGACGACACACGTAGTCCTACCGGTGTGCCTGTACTTGGGAATGAGGATGGTGCACCTTGGCAATGGACGCCGTAAGCCTTTCCTGACCCGACAGCGTGGACCTCTTCTACCACAAGCACAAGGGCGAGAGCGAGAAAACAATCCAGTGGGCGGCCCGCTGAGCGTCCTCTTGGTGGTAGTGGAAAGGGAGATATGGGTTGTCGAATGACTTCGGGGAATCCATATCGTCGATCAGGCTCAGCCTAGAGATAGATGGCGGCAAATATCTCGCAAGACTGCATCTCGTCCAAGATTCCATGGGCTCCCAGAGACGCGTGCTTCCATACCAAGTGACTTTCGGCAAGGGTCGAGAAGAGCGACATAAAAGCTGCGGTGGCGGCTTGCGTCCGGAACAGCCTGGCGAAGAGGTGAAAGTGCGTCAATCTGAAGACGATTGTAGATCAGGCTCCGTCGGGGACATGAGAGCGAACATCCTGACCACCCGACTGCAGTCGTCTCGAAGTGAGGAAGAATTTCATCGACTATAGCCATCGTAGCACCGCGTTCGAAGAAGCGTGGCGTTACGACGGCGAGGCTGTCATAGTCGACAGGAGTCAGGAAGACGGTTCCGCAATTCAGATAGTCGTGCTTCATCGGTGAAAAAAGCATTTTTCAGTCCAGGGCGAGATGTTCTGCTGGGTCCGGACAAAAGCTGCCACCCATGTTGCTATCGCTGTACGCCGTACGGTGAGCTCATCGTTAGTTAATGTTGCAATCGAGTTTCGACCTCCTCGGCGCTGAACATACCTGACAAGACGAGAAACCATGGCAGAAACCACACCAGTATATTGGCCATGCATTCCCGGCGTCAAGACTAAGCAGTAATATAAGTTGCCCAGCTCCGCACGCACCTTGCGAGGCACGCTATGTTCGGATTCCATCCAGTTTGCCAACAACTGGGTCAACCTTTCAGCCTAGCCATAGTTTTGTCTCGTAATGGATGAGTATAGTTGTTCCAGAATCGTCGTGAGCCCGGCTTGTCGGTCAGCTGCTCCCTTGATACGGTAGCAAAGGTTCCCGGCAAAGTCAAACGTGGGCTGCACCGTCTGGCCGCGTCCATGAGGAGCTTCTCGAGAGGACTGGTCACTGTCTTTCTTTGTCGTGCGAGCTCGTCCGGAATCCGTGCGAGGCGTGGGAGGTTTGGACAGGAGCTTCGTGGACACAACAGACTGACCGACCTTGCCGGAACGCGCCACTGGGACAAACGCCATAGCAACTGCTGCAAAGTGATACCACCAAACCTACTCGCGGATCGCCAAGGTAGTGGTGCATGCCTGATTTTTTTTTGTTTGCTTTGTAGAAGGATGACTGTTGTATTACCGAGAAGGCAAACAAGAAAGCTCGGGATTCTCGGTCATAAGGCTGAGAGGAAGCAACGACAAGGCGGCGAGGGACTTGTGCGTTTTAGGAAGGCGGTCGCTGGTCCAGATCCTTGCCATGCCCGCGGTGGAGCGGCCGAGTCAAGCTGGTCATGCCTGGGCGCTTTCTGTGGCGCTCCCCCAGGTATTGTTGAGGGGATATAGGCAAAAGGTGTGTATGTTAGGAGCTAACTAACTGAGGCCCAGTGGGCAGGCTACATACAAGAGGGATGTGTGGGCCTTAGACACCCACATCTCAACAGGTATGCCCTGAGTAGATAGGTTGAACGAGTGATGAGGTGTCCGTTTATCTCTGCCACAAATAAGGCTCACAAGGACTGAGCCTATCATTCTCAAGCGCCAGACTGATGGCGGCACTACACATAGCTTGAGACGCATCCTTAATATCGTCTACATCATCATCCTCCGCTATAGAACCTGAGTGTATCGGTATCCTTCAGTACACGGTTTCAAGCTGTGCATTCAACCTTCAATGTACCATCGCCTCTCCAAATTGAAAAGGGGTAGGAAGATCCAATAGAAGGAATCAGCAGAATGCGAATTGCGACGGCCCCGTCCTCATCCGAATCTCTCGACAGCTTATTTCCGACAGCAGCGAAGTATCATAGAGATTTCCACGTCGTGTCTCGCATCGCGTATGTCTATATCACGCGCCATCACATAGCCAGCCATCCACTAGATTATGCCTTGTCACAATGCACTTGTGTATTGTATATGTGGAATTATGTGTCTTTTTATTCACTCGCAGGCTCGACTAGAAGTCTCTCTCGCCCACCAAAGTATAACAGCAAACGAGCACGTATGTACTGTTTTGAGTTACAAGTCCTACAATGGCTACAGCATCAACTGAGAATCGACCATCGACATGCCTGCATCACGCATAGACTCATGATGGAGTGTCGATAAAGATCGACTGTGTTTACAAGGATTTAGGGTGTCTCGCAAGGCCAAGTCGAAGCTAGCAGACAGCCAGACCGTGGAATTAGGTAGGAGCATTGTAGCCATTTCGGCGTATTCGGTAGGCTTCATGTAGAGGATAAAGCCAGTCGTCGATAACAGCTACAGCAACTCGTCAAGGTCGACAAAAATTGTAGCTGACGTTCCAGACTTGAATGACTCCCAGAACACAATATCATGACAGGTAAGCCGTGCGGTCGTCACGACTTCCAAATATACTTCAACGCCTTGTCTACCTTTGAAGATATTTTGTACACGAAGAAGAATGGCATCACAGTCAAGTCCAGCAAAGGGGAGGAAACATCCAACTCTACTAGGAAAGGCGAATGTTAAGAGACACGATTTTGGTCACTGTCGAGAGGTCTGAGCAGCCATCAATGCTTGCAGAAAAAGCTCTTACTCAAGAGAGAAAGGATCTGCTAACTGTCCTCGGGCTAAGAGGTCTTTGTTCTCGCTCTCATCAACAACTTTCCAATCAACTTCATCTCTGCCCTCGAGAGTAAACCTAGCATCAGCAGATTCCTGCCCGCCTCGCAATTCCGCCAAGAACCCCACCAGCTTCTGAAATCATCTTCGTGTATGGATCATCAAGCAGTCTGGCTAATGAGGCGATCTGGGTTTCATCCTTGTAGTCAATGCCTCCATTCTTCGCTTCATCGGTATACAGGTCGCGAAACTCATGGTCTTTTCCAAGCATGATAAAGCACAGTAGCCCCGGGCGAAGGACCTCCCTACCGTTGTCGAGACCTTGACACAATGCCAGCCATTCTTTTCCATTGTTGATATAGTTGTAGTACTTGTACCTGGTCAAGTTGCTACTTTCATGATGTCAACAAGAGATTGTGAACTGGTCTTTTCACGATACTCATCCTTATGGTGCTTTTTAATTATCTGAGCAAGGTGGAATTCACCCAATCTGGCCTGAAGCTGACCCAGCTCGGCCTCACCCGTCGCTCCCTCGATGTAGCGTAACAACCGCACACAACCCTCCCTCCCTTCTCCAATAGCCTCGTCATTGCCCATAAGAGCAACGCCCATATTTTTCTTTCGCCAAGAACGAACCAGTTCGTCAACTTGTTCCAGGGCTGGGCGACTCCAAATCGTAGAAGCAAGGCCGAGAACTGCAGCTACTGGCTTTTCCGCTTCGTAATCAGGGAACTTGCATCTGTGGTCGACTTTATTGAAGTCTTTGACGATGCTGTCTAGGGCTGTAGTGAAGCGAGTGCGAGTGGTACGAGTGACATTCTTGCACGATGAAGTCTTGGACTTGGGGTGTTTTGTTTCCCGTTTTCTTGCTTTATCCATGTCCTCTAGGGTTTCGGATAAGTGCTCATCAGACTCGGGACAGTCTACGGGATCGTTTTCCGATATAGGCGGAGCTAATGCTCGACACCCCTGACAGAGAGTAGACGCTGTGGGCCGTAACGGCTCCCCTGGAAGCAAGAATAATCTGGACATTGCCAAAGTACACGACATGTGCAGCGAAAGCGTGTACTCCTCACAACGGAATATGGTCATCTGCCTGGGTCCCACACATCGGATCTTGAAGCTAGAGAACACTGACATGGTTCACCCAGCTGTTGCAATCTATTTCTGTTGTAACTTTGCCAACAGCGAAGGAGCACCTGCGTATCAGAACCTCTTGCAGCTTGTTGTTATCATTCTTCTCAATGACAATCCACAGCTTCCAACCAGCGAGCACGATATGGCAAGACTGGAGGGTGCTACAGGCTAACGGTACGCAGGTTTCTCGAGCACCTACATTCCACTGAAGAGGCCCGGAAGAATTAGCCGCACTGGGATCATTGATGATTTGTGCTCCTGCGTCCAAGAGTGAATCATAACATCTATCAATAGGCTTTCGGATGTCAGAAAGTGGTTAGTTATCAACTGTAGGGCTCCGGAGGGACTTGTTCGGAAATTCAAGAACCGTGGAATCCGACGGACGTAGTGTCGCCTCTGGCCGTGAAGGAAACTCAAATGAAGGTTCTTGTCTTTGCACGCACAAACACAGTTCTCTGTCTTTCGGTGCCTCGCCGATGTGGAAGAAGTGAAAGTCACCGTGCAATGTTTGCCTTGCAATTCTTCCCAAGGAACGGCCAGCGTATCATTGCCGTCCTCGATGTTCGCCACCCAATCCAAATCCTTGTTTTGAATGAGTTGCTAGATAGTCTGGGATGAGATGCCGAGGTCATCAACTGTCACGGAAACGGTGGGTTCCCTTAGAACGATTTCACTCTGGTCCAAGAAGTCTGGACCACGACCCTGTTGGTAGCCATCCACTGCAGGTGCGGAATTTGCCAGCTCATCGTGTCCTCGTTGCTGTGGCAAGTCTTGACTGCTTAACGGGCTCTACGACAGTGTAGTGGCGACACTACGGGAGCCGAAGGTGACGGGTCGGACTCAGCGTTGGCATCCACTAATCGTGCGGCGATAGTTGGATACCCACGTAATGTCATCGCCTAATTCTGAAAGCGTCTCGACAGCTTTCTGTTGATTCTCCTTGATTTCCACAATCAGGGCCTTTATCTTCACATCCATATCCTGGTTTGGGCGTTTTCTGGACCTCGATTGATTGACATTTGGTGCTGACGCTGTGAACACAGGAGGTGACTCTGGAGTCTGGTTGCCAAGGTCCAAAACTTGGCAAGCATATTGTTGTAATCACGGACAAGTTGTTGTTCGAAATCTTTGCATTTTTTTCCCATGGTTCGAAGCATTTGGGCATGTTGCTCAGATTCAGCAATGGGGGCTGAAGCCATTCTAGGCGTGGGGAGTGAGTGCTGGCTAGTAAGGGGCCCAGAGATGGACAAAAGTAATGGATGAGGCAGAAGCTCGGCTGAAAAGCAAGTTGCCAATGAGGTCGTGATTGTCGACCCAACATGGATGATGAGTGAAGTTTGTGAAGACAGAGAGGAAAGCTTTGTAAGGAGGTAGGTTGGCGTTGGTTTTGGAAACGACTCTTCAGAAGCAAACACGGGTGGGTCCAGAATTTCTGTGGCTGCCAGAGAGAATAGAGGATTCTTGCGGAGTTAGGTAAATGTAGCAGCGCAACAGCCGGGATGATATAGTTATGTTGCGGCGGAACTAAGGCTATCGCAAACTTGCTATGTAAGCCGAGCCAACTGTTCGAGTCAAGAGCACAAGTTGAATCTCAGCCCAAGGCTGCATGTAGGAAAGCGCCAGTAACAAAAAACACCTGATGCACGTAAGTCCCTCTTTACAGTCAGTGGGCTCTAACACGATCCTGACCAGATATCCACTGTCAATGTTAGTGTGTGAGGGATGCAATCAATTGGCTCCGAAGCGACTTGGCGGAGGTGGTAACGTAAGCGGATCTTAGCATAAGATCAGACTTGCAGAGTCCAGCCCATCAGACAGCAGACGTTTCGTCAATAGACGAGGACCGTTCGGGCTCAGACATAACCTAGTGGTTCGCTACAGATAAGACCGATAGCTCAGTATACGAAATCCACTTCGATATATATGTCAAGTCATTGTCCGTATATTATACATAGATCAATTTATCTGGATCGTCTTTCCTGTTACTTTCGAGGTTTTTTTCCACGTTCAATCTAGATTTATATCAGATTGACTTTATGTTAAGCAACTGGTGGCTCAAAAAGACTGTCCACTATCGCGTCCCCCTTGACTGCATTTGCCTTCTATCTTGTCACACCTCTTCGTCGGTCGTGACCTGTAACATAGCTGTAACAGTATAATAACGGCCACTTTGAATAACATACGAAGCTGATCTCCCCCCAATCAATACCCGGCTCCACGTAGATAAGCCGCCTGACTAACACTTATGTAATACTGGCTTGCAGGTAATGCCACGAGGAACACCTTCCTTCTCACCATCTTCTGGCAAGTTTATGTACCATATTAACCTCCTTGAATAATATCTCGTATCCTCAGTATAAGTTGCTTGACAAGCTACATTATTTAACAAGACTCAGAGTACACCTTGCTAAGTGTTAAGTAAAGCTTTTTACCTCATATATATTCTAAAGATAATCCTACTCCTCCTCACTCTCACCCTCGTCCTCAATCTCTTCCTCAACATTCTCTTCACTATCTTCTTTACCATCCTCATCGCCCTCCTGCTCAGACTGAGACTGGTACACCTCTAGCCACGACTCAACTATATCATCTCGTTCCGTAAGCCAACGCTCTTCCGGAACTCCACTAGCCTCCCTTTCCCAGCAAAACTCAACATGCTCCCTATTCTCCATCGCTTGGAGAAAAGCTTCGCCGGCAGTGCATAAGATATCCACCCTCGGCATAGAGCCAAGGAGACTCACAAACATCTCCCATTCCTTCGAGCTCTTATAGCCAAGGTAGTCCCACGTTGACACATCCAACGACTTGTATTGACGCAATGGTATAAAGCAGAGCAACCCGCGCTCGAATACTGTCTTGCCATCATCGTCCGTGAATCGACAGTAGTCGAGCCACTTGTTCCCGTACTTGCGCTGGTCGTTGAATCGGTTCTTTTCCCAGTTTGATACTTTGAGAATTTCGTTGATGAATCTTGTGTCGACCAATTGTCGTTTGTCTACCTTTTTATGCTCTTCGATAGCGTGGGCTAGATCAAATTGGCCAAGGCGTACTTGGAGAGGTCCAAGTTTACTATTCGCATCTCCAACATCGATCTTTTGGAGGGATTGCCGAATTTGGACTGCTAAACTCTGTGCCAGCGGTTCCAATGGTTCACACGATGCATCTTGGAGAACTTGCTTGTTTGCGCTCGATGTCTCGAATCGCCAAGCCTCAACAAGCTCGACGAATTGGTATATCATAAGCCTGGAAGTTATAATGCAAGCATGCTTATAGATAACCGTGTTGATCATAGTTTCACCAAAGTCCTTCAGGCTTGGAAAGCAGCACCTTGGATCTATTTCTTTAATCATACGTTTGGTGACCATAAGCTGGTTTTGATTCAGCTGTAGGTCAACGTCTGATGGCTTGCTCAAGACCATAGCCTTTCCCTTGGCCCTTTGACAGATCCTGGTAGCTTTGGTGCCGGCACGGGTCATGAGTCCAATTCGCTGATGGTCATCCACCCGAGCGGGAGGCGAGTTCGAGCGAGTGACTCTAGGAGTCGTAGGGACTGGCATGTTATTCATACTGGTAGCAGGTGAAGGAGGGGTAGAGTTGTTATTGTCGATGTCCGTGGCAGGGGGAGGCGAGAATGAGCAAAGCGCTCTGGGAGTTGGAGGCATGGACAATTCGCCGTTGATGCTGCCAGTAGACGAAAGAGGGATAAAGTTGTTCTTGTCGAGGTTCGTGCCAGGGATCGAAGGGCTGAAGCAAGTCGCTCTAGGTGTGGAAGGATTCGAAGGGTATGTGTCGAGAACCTGGCTGTCTCTATTGGCTTCCTTTTGAACCAAGTTCTCTTGGGATGAGACGCTCATGTCTCGATTGCCATCTGCAGGTATAGACAGAAGTAGCGGATCCACGTCCATCTCGTTGCCGGGCGCATCGTGGCCTTCTCCCCCATCATTAGAGAGCTCCCCACCTACAACATCTGCAGGAGTGACATCCAAGTTTCTCATATCAACGAATGCTTGTGCAGCATCAGTGCCTGCTGTGGAGGAATTCGCAGGCCTCCCGGTCATGCCATTCTCAGCACGAGAGGGATCGTCAATAGCGATCTGCTCTCCAGTTGCTGTGATAGAGGCTTCGACTCTAGTCGTTTCATCAGGAGGGGCACGACTTATAGTAGCGATGTGAGCGATGAGATTTTTAAAAGTCTTGTCGATTTCTTCCTTCATATAGTTGCCCCATGCTTCCACTTTCTGACTGGCAGGCTGAGCATTCTCGTCGCGACTCATGGATATATGTTTGAACTTCCGCTTGAGGACTGGAGTCAGTGGCGGGGAAGCCTCCTGCTCGTTCGATGCATTGGATTCCCTACAGAACTCGGCAGAGCTCTTTGTAAGCTTTTGAAGTAGGTCCTCACGTGCATCTTGTACAGCGACTGCCACTCTATCAGGGAATTCGAGAAAATTCTTGGATTCCATAGCTGTAAAGAAGGGCAAGACACCAACGAAGAATAAACGACAAGATGAATTCTAGGCAGAGAGAACGTGAGCGGGGTATGTAGATGACAAGATCAACATGGACGTACTTGCCTCAGAGAAAGCCCCAAGACCAGGTGACTAGACAATATCTTCTATCACGTAAAACAAAAGAGCACAACGCTACAAGAATGATGAAGGGAGAAAAACAAAACCGACGAGACGGCAGGGAAACGAGGAGAATATGCACAAAGACTCATCCTGCTTGCTGGCCACTTTAGTTAGCGTCATCAAAAAGTAATTTTATATAATCACTTTATGGTAGGTAAGGAAGAAAATCGTGTGGTTTCGCTTGTCTGTCAGATATGATAGGGAGCGTTGTGTAACAATGTTGGCGGAAGCGTTACTTAGCTCAAAGCGGCAAATGCTTCAGAGAAAAATAGAAAAGAAGATGGGTAGTTTGTATTTGGTATGATATCTTTGAGTCGACGATTAAATTAATTCGTGCTGATATACGTATCTATAATATATTGTCTCATTACTATAGCTTTCCGCCTCTCGGTAGTTGTTTTAACCGTTGAGATGGCAGAATGCGGTACCCCTGACACAACAGACTAAACACCCATATCCTTGTCACGTCCCCGTCATACAAGACGCCACGGCTGCTCAGGTGACACGCTAGCTTGATTTGAATGAAGCTCCCCCTGATGTTCCGAGACTAATGTATACGTGATTAGTGCTTATCAGTCAATTAACCTATACTAGGGATTGGGAATTTCCCGTCGTCAGCGCTCTTTCAGCAAAGGCCATGATGCAATAATACAGGATAATGGATAGTTGCAAATCGAGAAGCCAACCCCCAGTCTTCTATCTCTCTTTCTCTTATGTGAACAAGCCTATCCCTCCACTACTATATGTCGAGCCTCCAATCTCTAATCGCACGATATTTTTCTCCATCTTAACAAAGAAGCCCGAATACAGTTTGTATTCTTAGCTTCTCCTCTACCTTCTTTACCTTAATGCTAATTATTCATAGTTCACTTCCAAATATCAATCACCAATACCAGTTAATAGTCAATTGAAACGATGTTTCGCTTCACCGGTAAGACCAGATACTCTCACTTACCGTGCACAAATCCAACCTTCATAGATGAAAGCAACGTTTCGGCTACTGAATTACTTGCCCACGTCGCTCTAGCCAGCGTCTGGTTCATGTTTTGCTATATAACTGCACTGTATCGTCTGGATATCAGCAATGTTGCTTCTCTCTGTATGATTGTCTATGGCTTTTACCTCATGTGGAGGTTTTGGAATATCTTGAAGCAATAGGTTAGAATGCGGTTACAGGGGGTCTGTTGGCTTTAGCCAATCAGCGGGCTAATTATAATGGGTTGGGGGAGCTATAATTAGTTCGGATCAATAAAAGCCCGGTTTTCCCTGCCTTAGAGGTTATCCCACCCCCGCCATAAACCACCAGACACATCCCATGATGAGCTCGATCTGAGCCGAATAGTCACTATAATATCTCAATTACTCCTGCGGTCGTCGAGGACATGTCCTCAGAGGAGTCTGGCACTTTACCGACTGTCTTCAGTGTCTTAGCGGCCAGGTTTGACGCAGTAACACAATCTACCCCTCGATCAAGACGATGGCAGACACAGCCAACGTACAGTCGCCAGACCGGGCCCTGGTTTCAGTGAGGCTGGCCAATTGTTGAACACGCTGAACAGAAAGCGGTTGAAGCCATCAACCGGGCAATGCCCAACATCTCTCATGGGATCAGATCCGTTACAGCTTAGAACACATTAAGAAAGCAGGATATAGGGTTACGTGTAGCTTACTGATCGAATTCAAGGCAGGTCAACCAACCGAGGCGAGGATTATGTACTCGCCAACGAGATTCTATGGCTGGGCTGGAGGTATCCTCATCGCGGACCGTTTACCGTTGGGGGCCTTGCGGAGACGCTGAGTACTGAGGGTTTATGCCGCCAGCTCCTGCGGCTCGAATGTCCGCATTATGTATAGTTCAAGATCAAAGGGGAACAGGTTTTGAGCTGGAAACCTGAAGATGAATCGAAATCTAGGAATACCCCCTGAGTTCAAGTCCTTATTGTTGAGAAAGTGACAATGAAGGATTCCACCACAATGCATACATTGTACACAATACACCACTACTCAAACGCCTTATCTATGTCGTATTTACTAACCAGATTGTTTCTTGCGGCTCTGACAGGCACATCAAACCTGTCAACATCTGTAGGCAATGCGGCTTTAATGGCCTGACTGGAAGTAGGACTATCAGCCCAAGGGCGGTAGGATTCTCTCTGCCGACAGGCAGACAAAGGTCGTCGAGTTGGGGGTAAGAGGTCTTGGTTTCCAAGTGGTTCAGAATGGCCACTGCTAAAGTAGAAAGCCCTTGACGTTTTCTACGTCTACCTTGCCACGAGTCATCAAGTATAAACAACATCATTATTCCGAGGAGAAACACTAACAGCCAAATTTGGGTTATGATCCATCCTACTTGGCAAGCAAATTGTCCAAAGTATCTTGAAGCTTCTTTTCAATGGATCTTGCCCTATTCAAAGCATGCATGCATTGGCAGTTTCTTGATCTTAAGAATCAGTCACCTACTTTCAGGTTGTCCTTCACCGTTGAGATCAGAAATTCACTGTAACGCACCGAATAGACTTGAATGACTTCGTCTGACTTGCCACAACTAATACACCCAAACGACAGGCGTGTAGAACCTCATCAGCTCATGTCATGCATTAGAGAGCTTGTTAGATGCAGCTATAAAAATAGATATTGTGAAAAAGCGTGCAACCTTTTCTCCGCGCGGATGATTCCAATTGATCTAATCAACCAGTCTGCCCCTTCTTCGTCCTTTTCGCCACACTGACGTCGGCTTACCTACTATATACGAGGTTTCCGTACAGAGCGATGCTTGAAGTCTGTGAGCTCTAGCCGCCGAACAGACTCCATTACATTCCGGTTCAAACAACCATCGACACCAGCATCGGTTTGTCTCTCAGACGGGTCCATCTAGCCTTCACCCATATAGATCCATCTGTTGCACTGAACGCTGTAAAGCCATTGGGTGGGTTCGCAGCCCGACTGACGGATGATCATGGACGGATTGACCGGGCTGTCGACATTCGCATATGCGTTGGTAGGCTTTGAGGGCTCATTGGTGGAAAGAATGTAACTCGCCATGCTCAATGACATAGACTGACCAAAGAAGCAACGTATAAGTAAAGGACAAGTAAAGATGATTACTATAATCATCAGTCAGAGAACGCAGAACTGTCGCTCCTGAAGAGCCCAAGGTCACGTAACGAACAAAGCTAAGAGAGTCACAGATTTGGC
The DNA here is from genome assembly GCA_017579625.1 of Fusarium sororula. Lineage (NCBI taxonomy): Eukaryota > Fungi > Ascomycota > Sordariomycetes > Hypocreales > Nectriaceae > Fusarium > Fusarium sororula. Next base: position 43,942 of record JACWFA010000031.1, on the reverse strand, counting down.
TAAAGATGTAGCGGAAGAGGAGGAAAAGAAGGAATGATAAGATGAGTAAGACGAAGTGAAAGAAGGAGAAAGCGAAGGTGATTTAGCTCCTGATCCGAAGGACGTCGATATTGACTAAGACGAGCAGGATCATAGCGAATAAAAAGAAGAAGAACATGTTACTGATTGGAGGGACATGGAGATCGATTACGATGAGCCCCCTCTTGATGGCAGACTTCCTGAAGAAGAGGAAGGCAAAGGCGACGACATTCCTATCCTTTATCAATTAGCTCAAAACATGTATGTAGAAGACATAAAATACCCTTGTGGCTTCTTGGTGAGCTATTGGATCCATTTCCAGGGTCATTTCATCGGAGTTGACATCAGAAACGGAATCGGTTACAAGCATCAATAGAGCCAACAATCTCTATGTGGGCATCTTTGCCTTTTATCTCTTTAAATCCGTTAATAAACAGAAGACTTGTCCGACTGGACTGGAATCATTGTCGAAGGAATACCAGATATTTATAGCATCCAGGCTTGTATCAAGAGGAAAGCAACAAAGAACAGAGCTCGGCTGCAAAGACATAGGCACAAGGAAGGTCTGTTTCTCCTGAGGCCTGCGTTGCGGTTATTTGGGAGGAACGTGAGCTTGGCCTCGCTATGCGGCCTGTGTCGCTCGTCCGTCTAAGTGTTCTACCAGTCCATAGCGAGCTACACAGGTTGGTGAGGTGGATATTAGCTGCATGTATACAGGAAGCAGACTCGGCAGTCTCAAACGTCCCGTGTAAGCCGGATAGAGTTTGTTATCCTTCAGATTATGCGAGGTAACTCACAGAGGCGCGGCGGTTAAACTATTTGGGTAGGAAGCTTCTACACAAACAGCATAGAGGATAGGCAGTCTAACCTAAGGATCCAAGCTAATGGGCATAGAGCTCGCGCAAGTTGCTTGACACAATGGGGCCTATCATTGGGAATAGAGGAACTTCCGTGTGAGAATCTCTAATACGGGATGGATGTTTACCCTCAGGGGTGTGAAATGCATCTGTGCCGTGAACATGCCAGAATAGCAATATCGGAATCTCAGTAAAAGCAGCGGCAAATATATATTTAGCCGCAACTGTCTCACTTCGCCAGGGCTTCCCAGGGCCACCATGCAACTTACCTACATCACTCTTGCGTACAGACCTTCTTCGGGTCAGGGCGATCTTCACGTTTCTAACTTAGAGATCTCCTATCCTTAGTCTCCTGGTAGCTCAGGAATGGCTCTTCAGAACTTCATGACGAGTGGGCGCATGGCTTTGGGCATACCTGAGACTTCAGGTGGAAGACTCTTCTAGACCAACGGTCGACATCATTACGCTTGTGCGGTCATTTGCGCCTGCTGTGCGCTAGAAAGGTAACTAATTCTGTGCTCACGAAGTTGCTTTCTAATATGCTCTACTAAGCCCGGTAGAGTCTTAAGATCTGGTGACTTGTGCAAAGGTGGGCTGAGAAATTTGATGAGCTTGATCTCGTCGCCCTATCTGAATCACCCAGTTGTGTTGAGCTGATTATTGACCAAGAGCACTCTGTTGATGTCAAGGACCGATTCAATCGGAAGCCAGGGCACTTGGTCCTGAACATGCTTCCAAGAAGTCTCCGCTCGCGGTTCTACAAACCGTCCAGAAAGAATACTAGAAATGAGATTCCTAAGACCTGCATGTTATTCTTCGCCTGGTATTGGTGATTCATAAGCTGTTGGAAGTCAACTCGCATCCTTTTTGGCGTGTTGGGTCGGGAGGAGTGGCGAGGCTGTCATGTCAGTAGCCGTGTTCCTCATCACGTTGACCATTGTCCTGCAAGCCCTTGATGCAGCTAACTAGTAGAGTTAGGGCAGTTACTCGAAGGGACTGAACTCTCTGACAAGAACAGTAAGTAGGATGGAAGCTTCCCTCTTACTAAAGAATTCATAGGGCGTCCTGTGTGTGGCGCAGCCTCCATTTCGGCCTCGTACTTCAGATGAGCTTCCTCTTCGGCCTTGGCCTTGACGTCTGCCTCTGCTTTGCGTTGTTTAGGAGCGGCTTGTATTGTCGGCATGGGGCGTGACATTGCGCAGAACATGAAGTGCGGTGTTTTGGAGTTTAAAGATCCACTCGGCAGATGTCTCCGTATCCTCTCTGCCCCGGCGAGAAGGGCTTCGGTTATCAAGGTTGTCTTTTCCGCTAAATCGCGTGAAGACACAGTCGCTTGTATCTGGCGGCTGTATAGCCCCTTTTCAGCCTCCCCGGCTTCCATTCACTGCTCCGGAATCGCACTATAGCAGCGGCGCGTATCATCAGATTCAACTCATCAATATCCAACACCTTTTAAACTCGCTTTATAGATACTCAAAATGGCAGATAATTTTAAAACTAAAGGTTGAAGCTAACAAATCTCCCTCCCATAACAATTCATCTACACACAAGTTCGGTGATACATAACTTAGAACGATATTGCGTTGCGCCTTGCGGTCGCCTATTCCCAATTCTCGTGGACCAACGCCTTAAGGTTATCTCGCAGATTGCACTCAAATGCAGCCTTAACACTTGTGTCATAGTATTATCTCCTTCCACTGCAAGAGGTGCCAAGCAAGTTGTGTGGCATGACTACGTCACTCAGTAGGTAGCAGGAGTTCCACTGCTTGTGAACACTGCAAGACACTTGCAGTGTTATGAGTCACGTGACATGGAGCAATGCAATGAAAACACGGTGGCGGCAGCCCTGTTATACCTACCCTATCGCCACTTTACTAACATTACTTCTTTTACTTAATTCGGTTTTATATCAAGGATATAGTCATTAGAATCAGGCACGGAGATAACAAGGACTGCTAAAATTGGGACCTCAGATTTCTGCATTACTTTCCGCGTTATCAATACGACTGTTTAACATTCTTAGCATGGGCAATGTCTATATACGTCGGGAGATGACACGACCTGGAACCAAGGCAGCAGCAATCCTTCCATCTCTTCCCATGTTTTATGAAGATTTCCTCCACCCAAATGCAACTGCCCATCATTATTCGCACACTGGCGCCATCAATTGAGCGAGGTAACCCTACAGGTGAGTTATGGCCACATTGGAGATTGGCATCAGTCGTTTATCTGACGTCAAATCTATGCTCGATCCGGGTCAGTGGATCTTGATAAAATGTTTCACAACGCCAAAGGGCTGGATTCAGCATCAGCATTCACCGCGCTCAAAACAAAACTCTGGACACCAGGCAAGTGGAAAGGGTCAAGCTTCGATCCATTAATGCAAAGGATGAAGCAGCCTTCGACCGAGGGGGATATGACGCCGTCCAGAACCGCAGCGTCCTTAAACTAAACTCATGGCACAGGATAGTAGGTCAATGGGTCTCCATGTCTAGCCCGGTGATCACGCAACCTGACCTCTATTCAAGCAGGGCAGCCTAGCTGAGCTCCTACGCCGCTCCGCACTCTTCAAAGCCGAGGCTACGTTCGAAGTCCAGCTTGAGCAGATCATAAGACTTGAGTGAAGCCAAGTCGTCGAGACTTTGTGTAGTGCGAGAGGCTGGTCCATGCGCTGAAAGGATCGGATCCGGGCTCGCAGTTGGCATCAAATGAGATGGGTATCCCGTTGCGGGAGACCCCGAGGTCGTCGTTAAATCTCCGCCTGGCTGTTTCAGTTTCGCACCTTAGACATACATGGGGAAAATCGGCGAATCCTTTGTCTTATAGCATGCAGGCCAGCTTCAGACCCATCAACATATTCTCTCTGCAGTAAAGAGTTAGTTGATTCCTCCAACGACGACGCAAAGGTCGGGAGTGTTGTTCTCTTGGGGTACGCATGTTCGATGATTTCAACACTACCCTTCAGCGGGAGCCTGAAGAGCGGGTAGAAGGTCATATCCAGTGCACGTCAGTAGGTTGATATAAGACCAATAAGTAATAAGATGGCTTTTACGGGCTAACCATGGTCATGAAACCTTCTAAAGATGCCTTCTTGAGATGTTGATGTTGGTGTTGAAGCTGTAGGTTGGGGCATTCTAGCGCTGCCGAAACAGACTGATATGAGATGCAGCTACTCAGTAGCACCCTGACTAACCTGCCCCCTTCTCGCAATGACCTAGGGAACTACAGGAATGTTTGTATCTACTGACTGCCCGAGCAAATATTCTGCAGGAATCAGGTACACAAGTTGCGATATCAGTAGAGAACACAGTGCCCAGCACGGCTTCTAAGGCTCATGGAAGTATGAGTTGACTGGAAAAGGGAGGAAAACGAACAAGTCTGCTCAACAGAATCATTGGAACGATTTGTGGTTCTCTATTAAATTTCGGCCTTCTAGCCTTGAATGTGTTCCACTTTATCGCTGCTATCCTACCTACCTGGCAATATCTGTACGATTTACGCCGACAACGGGCTCGAGGTACAATATCTTCCCAACTTGACATATATTATCTTGATTGAGCAGACCACAAACCTAGCGGAATCCCATGAAAGACCCTACCGTGCTGGTTACCGAGGACGATCATTTCAAGAATCGACTCTCCGGTGACTGACCAAAGAAACTCATTTATCGTGTAGACAAGCAAACCGTAACCCCAAAAGTCACAGTTTACAGAGATAAAGACCTAAATAAACCGGCTGGACTAAATGCGGCTTTGACAATGAACATCTCAAGGGTCTAAACTATGCTTTGCAGCGTGTGTCACTCATATCACGTATTAAGCCAGACTCGCCCTCCCGTGGTGCTGGTATCGACAAGGTCAATGCAATCCTCAACCTCGTAAGCCCACAATCCCGCAAGGCGTTCAAACTTGTGGTACAGGCGCAAGTCCTGTCCGATTAGGGATAGCAGATTTAGTAAAGAATGCAATCCATGCGAGAAGGACGTCATCGTTTGCTTCAGGCAGTTATCATCACATTGCAAATCCCAAGGCGGCGTGATGGAAAGCAGTTCTAAGCGGATGAATCCAATTTAGTGTGTTTTAAAGCGGTGCAAGGTGAAAAGTTACTTAGCCGCCTACAATTTGGTCTTGGTGAGCTGCGAGGACCATGAGGAAGTGCTTTTCACGTTCCGGCCATCTGGCATTTTTGAGCTCTGAGCCGGATTTATGGCGGAATTTCTAGTTGGTCTTGTTGATCGGGGGCTAATTGCAAGCATTCGATATTCCCTAGGGTATTATGTGTTGTTAGTCGGTGAGTTGAGGACTCGAGACCTGCTCTCCGGGTGTAGACATGACTGAAACGGATGTTAATACGATGGTATGTTTTGAGAGGCACTCAACGGACCGTGCAGGAACATCATACATGAAACCATCTCTTACCGCGATTTAACCCTGAACCTCATCCTCGTTCTACATTATATCGCATCACGCTCACCACTCCATACGTTGTATCTTCTGTTCACTTGTTTCTCATGTCTCGCAGCTAGACATCCATCTTAAAAGGTGTCGTTCAGAATAGAGCACCTGTACACGGCGATGAGACCAGACAAAGGATTGAACCACCTACCTTGCAGGACCTTGACAACCTCTCCCCCTAGAGTTCGATTAGCATCGTGTGCAAATACCTATGACTGCTGCTAAACGCATCACCTTGATGGGTGGCATTGTATCATGGCCAATCTAGTTGTCTAAGCTAGGCTTACTGGCTAGATCTCGAAGGGTCAGCAGTAGGATGAACTCATCAGTACGGAAAGACTTACTGAGTAGTGGCCAAGGAAACCCAAACTCAAGGTATGTTGCGCCCTTTGAGACTATTCCATCCGCAATACCCATGCCTCGAATATAGAGATGTGCAACCCATGCAGGAAGCTCCATGGAATACGACTACGAGGTTCATTGCCTCAGCGCTTCTAACCAGTTCGCGGTTCTTCACGAACTACGAGATCGGGTGGAGGGGGTGGCTTTGAACCGTTGAACCAATTGAACCAGGCCTTGGATATCCGTCATCTCGTTCGTTAATATCAACCGCTCCAAGAACCACCTCAAGGGTCTCATTACTTATGCGCTTGATAGAATAAGTATTCTTACTAAAGCGAAGATACTGTGGACTATCCAAGTTAAGCCAGACCACTCACTAGTGCGGCGGTAGAAGGAAATCCTGACACGTCCAAGGATCTGCTGATACATACCAGCACTAGGATGTTCAGTCAAAGAGGAATGCTTCTGCATTGACAATGCTGAATTTGGACCAATAATCCAATTCCAAGCTACTGGACCAAGAGATAAGGTTGGTGATTCTAGAACAATAGAGCTTTCTGATCGTAATCAGAGAACAAAGCGATAGAAATATTTATCATGGAGAGTTTGAGATCACCCTGATCAACGCAAGCAAGATAAATTCCCATTTACCAGCACATAGTTATAATCTGACCCCCCTCGTGTTCTTCTCAGCAAGTCTTGTTCATCTTGTAAAGTGTTACAAAGGTTGTTCCCCCAAATACAAATGCCAACATCAAATTTCCAAATCGTCTCCAAGCATGCTTGCCAGCATGAAATGCAATACACTGCTTGTCGGATCAAGGTTGAAGTCAACCTCTTGACGCTGCTTATCAAGCCGAGTGTGGGCGACCTTATCACTTCTTCTTGTGCTTACCTTTTGGACAGCAATGTCGATAAGGAGATAGATAGGATTTATCTCCTCAGCACGTCGCTCCGATGCCTGGGGGACAGTGGGAATCTGCTGAAGCCACTTGTCAATGGGTCCTGAAGAATAGCCTTCCCTTCCACGGATGGTTCCTTGACTCGAACGGCTAGATTCGTTCGACTCACGGCTGCAAGTTGCATGGCTAGATCTGATCGACCGACGAGCTTGAGACGTATGGTCAGATCTGATTGATCGGCACGCATCGCGACCGTTATTACTCTCCTGGGATTTTTCAGAGCGTGCGTTATCCGATGTTGAGCCAGCCTTTGAAGCATATATGGACGTTTGAAGCCCTGGGACCTTTGATCGTTGACCAGCTTTTCGGCGTCTTCTAGCCTCTTCTTCCTCGAGTCGCCTTTGCTTCAGCTCTTGCTGAAGATTAAACTCGGCTTTTCGGCGTCTTTCAGCCTCTTCTTCCTCAAGCCGCTTTTGCTTCAGCTCTTGCTGAAGATCATGCTCGTCCTTTTGGCGTCTCTCAGCCGCTTGGCTTTCTTCAAGTCGTAACTTTCGATCGCGTTCCTCTAGCGCAGCTCTCTGCTGAGCAAGGCGATCCTCCCTGGCCTGCATCTCCTCTTCCTGGACTCTAGCAGCAACCCGATTACGTTCTTGTTCTTGTCCAAGTAGCCCCAGGAGCTCCCTTCGAAATTGACCAACCGCAAGCATAGCTTGGTTGCTTGTTTCACTGTTGATTCGCTGCTCCTCCTGCATCTGTGCCTGAATGATACCTAGGTCTCTACGATCGTTGAGAATACGAGTGCTCTCAGCATTAACCGTGTTTACGGTTTCTTGAATGTCTGTGATTGGTTATTTAGTACATAGCTATAATCGCATTGGACGGCAAAACTTACGGGGAGGGACTTGGGGATCTAGATCCATTCCAACGACTGAGTTGCGTCGACCTTGCTGTTGCTGCTGGTCTAGATCATATTGCCGTTGATATTGTGGATCTCTTTGTTGTCGTTGCTGCTGATCCAGCTCATGCTGTGGTCGTTGTTGTAATTCGACCTCTCGCTGTTGCTGCTGGACCTGCTGCTGCTCTAGATGGCGCTGTTGTTGATGTTGGACGTCTCGTTGCCCCTGATGTAGGTGCTGTTGATCCAATTCACAACGCAGCTGGTGGGGGCTCGCAGCAGTTCCATGGCCAACAAAATCCGTACCCTTTTGAAACCTACTTGTTAGCCATGATATAATCGAGATGCTGTTATGATAGCATACCTCAATGTTCCCAGCGTCTCCGCGATCTTCTTCACGTGCAAGGTCTTGCCCGATGCCACTTCCCTGGACCGCAACTCCAGCCAAGAGCTGATCAAGGAACCCCGTCTGCCATCGCATACGCTTTTCCTTGGCACTGGGTTCCCAATGCTCAGCAACCCCCTTTTGACTCTCAAAATTCTTGAGGCTATTACACAGGCTGCTAATCAGCTTCTTCTTAATCAGATCCCGGTGACTCTGTCGCAGCCTGCTTTCGTCAACCCCTAGCTGAAGCATCAAGGTAGCCACATCCTGGGCATACCTCCCAGATCGTATAGTCGTAGGGCTGTGTTTTGTTTCAGACAGCCATTTATACATAACCAGGTAGTCGGGCTTTGTCCACGAAAGCCTTGCCCTGGTATTGTGAACAAGGTCTTCCAGGAGAACACCGTTGAACTTTCGCTGCTCGTCTGTGTCCTACGGGACGTAGTAAGTAATTAGTGAGGTTTATAGAGAGACTTACACCCGTGATGATGCCCATTCTGACAGTTGACAATGGCCTTTTCTGGGATAGAAACCTTGTTGGATTTTGATCTGGAAATTGACGAAACTTTTGCAAAGACGTTTAGCGTCGAGGATGAGTAGAAGCGATGAAGGATTAGGAGGATATTGACGAAACTTTCGCAAAGACGTTTAGCGTCAAAGGTGAGCAGAAGTGATGATGGAGTTGGAAGAAGACAAGGATTAGGGAGGTGAGAAGCACCTATAACAGTGAGTGCACCAAGTGAGGGATGACTCATTTAGAACAAAGGCATGCATATAACAAAGGAAAGCTGAAATATCGGTGTGGAAGTCACAGAGCGAACGGCGTGTAATTCATCTGCACAAGTTAAAGGCATGTATGCTGTGTTTGCTACCTGATACAAAGAACAAACCCAAGATTGTGCTGCTGCAGGGGCGCTCTGACGAAAAATGAAAGATTTACTGGGGGGCAAACCGATTGCCCTATCTTTCTCCTTACAAAACGACCATGTCTTCGTCCTTGTCAGTCTCTTTCTCTTTGAAATAACCCTCCTAGCAAACAGCCTTCGTGTCCCTCATTTCACCTGGCAATATTCCTTCCAAACCTTCATGGGACTCTTCTTCCCAGGTGAAACCTTATCCATCAAATTCATGTATGCCTGCCTCGACCCGTCATCCAAAAGCGTAGCAGCCGCGAGCGCATATGCATTCCTCCATTCCAGAGTCACGTGGGCCGCGGTCATCTCCATCCAGGCATCAGCGATGGCCTGTCTAGCAGCCTCATAGTTATTGCCATGAGGCGAGCTGCATTCGTCTTTAGGGTGAAATGGATAGACACTTGGGTCTTGTTTGAGGATGGTAAACAGCGTGACCGTCTCACCGCTGTCGAGCTGGCGGATTGTTTGATGTGCGTGGCATATGAGTGCTTGTGGGCTGTTCGGGAGGATTTTGGCGGCCGGTTGTTTGAAGGCGTACATGCCGTAGCAGAAGGCAGCCAGTCCGCAGAGGACCGCAGCAACCCTGTCAACAGCTATGTCCATGTCTATCCTGCGTTACTGTTTGCTGTACGCCGCAGTCGGAAGAAATGATGGAAATAAATAAAGATTGTCTAGATAGCAGGGAGGATAAAGAGCTGATTCACAGGACTGGGATAAGGGTAAATATATATATGATTACGATGTGTAACTAATGCCTCAGGCACCAAGTCACGACAAGGGTGAGACTAAATCTCTTCTCAACATGAGGAGTGAGGGTTGTTTGTTGGGACGTGTTTCAAGTGCATCCATGAGCTTTGTCAGCAGAAGGCGATATACCTAAGCAAAAAGTGATATATAATAACCACTTCCCACCATTTATTGACCAACTTGCCCATTTTCTTACACAAACAAATTTTGACAAGAATTACTACCTCAGTTAACATGTCGTCACGCGAAGATCCGGAGCGCAAGGCAAGGCTATATGAATACAGAATGCAGGTAAGGAAAGCCAGACTAACCTTGGTTTTGCCTTTCTGATGATATCCTAGCGTGAAAGAGAGAGACAGCATGAACCCCAAGACGATAGCATCAACGGCAATCCTGAGGAGGTGCAGTTGGTTCTGAGCAGAGAGGCAGAGACACAGCCTCACCAGGCCATCGCGACAATCCGCAGTGAGCCTGCTCTTCTCCAAGACTTAGTACCTCTTATGTCGCATGCCACGGGTGACCTGGCACAAATTCCCAACCAAAGCAATCAGTTTATCAAGAATGATAAACACGTAATCAACAACAACATCGACAACAAGCAAATCACTAATGTCGACAAAAGCACAAAGAATTACAACTATTACACTTCTGGCGACCAAGCAGCTCATAGCCCAGCAGTCCATCACAAATTCTTTGGCGGCGGCTTTTGGCTCGGAATCTTTCTCTGTTTAGTCGTTTTAATAGTGCTAGCATTCTACGGCATTAATGCCATGTTAGGCAATGCTGTGACAAGTGCCATCGCCACAGGGGTATCAGTCAAAAACAACATCTTCTCATTCCTGCCGTTTGCCTACATCTACTCCATTACTACTGGTGCTTTCAGCTCCCAAGGACTCAAGAACGATAGCGAGATACTCAACTCGTCTATCACTACCTCTATTGCAGCTACGCCGACGCCGATTATCGCTGAGCCATTGGCTATCTCCCAAGCCTTTGAAGATTCAAGCTATTACATGGCTCGAATCAGAAAACTGGCGGGAGACAAGGCAACGGACAAGCAGCTTTTAGTTTCCGAGGAGGAGTTTCTATGCAACATGAGGTCTAAATTTACTATTCTCATAGAGCATACGAAGCGACTCGAGAAGAATATCATGTCTACAGCAGTCCTTGTCGACCGTCGACTTACCATTGCCCGTTCAGATATAAGCAAGTATTCTGCCACTGCCCTTTGGATAAAACACCAGAAGCTATCCTTAATCCAACGGACTTGGAAGTTCTTATCAAGGGATAAGCCAAGCTATAAGACGATCCTGGAAGAGCATTCGAGAAGGGTTGGGCACGTGACTTCAGCAGTACAATCTATCTTGAACAATACCTTGCCTAAGGATATCCGCAAAGCAATGGATGCTCATCTCGAAACCCTCATTGAAGGCACAGACGATATCGGAGAAACAATTGGCGGTACGAGTCTCAAATCCAAGGGAGGAGATCCAGAACTGGCAAAGTCCATTGCAGTGGTAAAAGCGCGACAGCAGCTCATGCGTGATACACTGGAGAAATGGCAATGAAAGTTGAATGTGTTGTCTAAACTTATAAAAGAGCTGGGAAATTGTATCGGTGCAGAAAATGATGCAGGGAATGATGTAGGGGATGGTTTAGAGGAAGAGATTAATAAGGACAGTAACAGACAGAAGGATGATATCTATGACATGGAGGAAAAGATGCTACAAAAGATGGAGTGTCTGGTTGGTCCGTTGACCAAGTTAAAGACATTGAACCTTAAGTAGGTTAGATTCTCTTTATTGTTTCTTTTTTTGTGTTTTTCTTTCTTCTTAGCTGCTAGGTTTATAAATTATTTCTTCTAGTTTATATATTACATAAACCTCACTCTTATTTCCCTTAGTATTACAGCAAGCATAACTAGGCTTCTATTATCTATTTCTCCTTCTAATTATATAAGAATTTAATTATCTTAGCCATAATTATTATTATTCTTATCCTTCCTATTTATTTCTGTAAATGTTAGTTAGTTATTAACTTACCCCTCTTCTTTTCTTTATTCTCTCTGCACCGACTACTATATCGGTTTATAACCACCACGTCGCTAATTTCGCATCTTTTTTTCTCTTTCACTCTTACATCCTCTTTAAAACAATGCCTATCAATCTGAGATCCGGTCGCCAAGTCAATATACCACTAAAGACAGTCACCGTGAAGGAGTACAACCCTGGCTTGCTAGGAGACCAAGTCATGGACGACCTCATGGCCCAGGCAAAATTGGGGGAGCAGGTCCAGAGAGAAATCAACGAGCAGACTGAAGTTGATCGTGGTATTCGCAACTACCGACTCTCCGTTAGATCTTGCCTCATCCTCTGTGTTGTTATCCTCAGCTACTTTGCCTACTCACTTGTCCCCTTTTATGTCGCTCTTCAGCCCTCGTCTCAGCCATCTATCTTGGCATCACCACTATGGAATGGTCCAGCAAACATTTCTTCTCTTGCCTTGGAAATCGCTCCTGCTATCTTTTTCAACCGACTTGTTTACAATACCACCGGTCCCGCCCCGCCTCCATTCAGCCAACGCGATACAGAGAAGCTCCTTAACCAGATTGCCGGTGAGCTACGGTACTTTGCATTTCATACCATGTTTGACCGTGAGCACGAGATCTTTGAGGCATCTGACAAGAACATAACAACCTTGAAACAGTACTGGCCTTGGGCGAGTAGCAACAACAGAACAGCCCGTCTCCGGTTAAGGAACCAGAAGAATTGGGAATACGCGGGTGTAAAACTCACCGAAATCGGGTTCCTTCGCCGTCATGTGATGGACCTCGGTCTAGTCATGAGCGATTTCCCGATGTATTTATCATCGGATGCTTTCAGATTCTGGTTGGGGACCCTCAGCCTGAGATTCGAGCTTGCTATTGATGGTTTGCTTTCCATCGAGGTTGATAAGCAGGATCAAATGTTTTTCCACTCCAACCAAAGTCGGGTCCCTTACCGCCGTATTCCTATCTTCTCCTTCCCCAAGAAGCTCCCGGACGGGGTTCTGGGGATCCTTACTTATTATAATCGTCATTTTGCAGGACATACCGTCTTTGAACATCAGAGGGACAAAGGCTCGCCAAGGAGCCTCGGTGAAGCATGCCGCTTTCTTACAAAGTGTCAGGCTGCAAGTCGCGTTCCATTGGCATCTAATCAGGTACTTCACCCAGCCTGTGAACTTGGTCGCAAGACAGACCGGCCGCCTCGTGAACTGGTAACCTACCTAGAGGAATGGGCTGTCCAAACACGTCAGATGAATATTTCCGGCCTTTACAATATACCCGATTACGGTTCCGTCGAAGGCCTGATTCCCACTCACGACTTCGTTCCTAATGGAACTATCCCGTACCTGCTTGGCTACCCGGCCTATCTTTCGTTGCAGAAAGACGGTATAGAGCAGCTCCTAATGATGACCGATAGAATCAACAAGGAGGCGACCTCTCACAAGCCCTGGTATGACTGGAAGGGGGCCGCAGGTTACTATAGCAAGCCCCGGTTGTTCAAGAGCCCGGTGGAATATTACTACCCCGAGCTTGCAGCTGTAGCCAGAAACATGACTCTCCATCTATGGCGGCAGATACATGACTACTCAATGGGTATACAAGTAGTCGGCTCAATATGCCGCACTATAGACGAGTTTGAAGTCGTACTACGGGATTTGATGGATCCGCAGGATTGGATTATCGACAGAGATAGTTGGAGCCTCACGATTATGCAGATACATGAGCCAAAGTATCACGTAGAGGAGATGACCAAGATGTGGAAAGAATTAAACAAGAAGCGTAGAATTTGGCGAATTCTGGACCATGACACGGATCATATAGATTCCCGTTATCTCTGGGAGGAGCTGGTTAAGGTTATCGAGAAGAGACGGCAGCCTAAACCAGCCAGGCATGCAGAGGGGTTTGTACGATAGGGAGATGAATCTCTGAGCAAATTAGTATATTTTATTCTCAACTTTTGAATAACAGGAATACAATGACTGCCTATCCAACACCAACAGACTCGCACTCTATGTACATCTGTCCAGGTCCTCTCATGCCCCTTGCTGCTTTCGTTTCTCGGCTCGCTCCTTGATCTTCCGATGCCTCTCCTGCTGTATCGGCAGAAACCACTTCCACCAGTCTGCACTAGGTCTTTGATCTGGCGGGGTGCTTTCATGACCTGGTTTGTCTGTCCGATCGCTCTGGCTGATATGGCGTTGAGATGAATGGTTGTTTCCTCTGTCGGGACTATCTTCCTGTGTACTGGGAATAGCAGGCTGTAGGTTGTCTGGTGATGGTCTGCGAGGCATGCCGTATCTCGTAAGGCCAAAGACTTCTTCCATGGCTGGACCAGCTCGGGCTTCGCTGTCCGATGTTGCTATATCGATGTTCACTTTGTCATCGTCCAAGTCACCCTGGCTGTCCTGACTAAGATCATCTTCGTCAGCCTTCAAGGAGTCAACCTGGCCACCCTCATCAAGACCATCGGCTTTGGCGCTCTCTCTCCGTCGATCATCATCTTCCTTCTCCATACACTCCGCCACGTAAACCAATTCAGCAGGAAACTTATCAGTAATCCACGCAGTGGCAGACCGTTTAGCCCATCTTACAAACCCGCGGGGATCTTCCACCCACGAGTCTTTCCAACCTCCCTTATCCTTCTCCCATGGTTCTAGAGGCGTACTCTGGGATAATGCTCGAAGACGCCAGAGCCCAGGATCAGAGGCAGATAGTATATCTTGCACCTCCTGTGAATCATGCTTGCTATTAAATAGTCTAAGCATTTGCCTTGATTGATAGGCGTGGAGAGGTTTGCCTCTAAGCTTATCCTCTATGATTAAGATCGGGGGAGGGATGGATGAAGTTAACGATGTTAAAAAGATAGGTAATAATAATATAATTAGCTACCCAGTTAGTAATTAAGAGTATAAGTATTAGGGAAGAAGTTTAAGAAAGAAGTTTAAGGATTGTTTTAGTCTTATATTAGATTATATTTCTTTATTTATAATGTATGTAATAAAGCAGATTAGTAACCCCGGGTTATTATTTATAATATATTAGCATTGACGTCTAAATGCTAAGAACGAAGGGTAAATAAAGAAATACGTAAATGCTCTTATTAGCAGAAAGTTTCTAGATAGAAAGAAATAGAAATTAGGCTTGCCCTGTATTAATTAACCCCTGGGCAATTGTGTATAATTATAGGAGCCTGCCGTGATGCTGCAATTACCTAGTCTTTTAAACTAAAAGATAGCTGTTAAGGCTTGCGTCCCCCCCCCCCCCTGTTACTGAAAGCTTTGCCTGTGGTGTTTTGTGTAATGGTGGTGCAGGAAAAGCCTTGTTTACTGTAACGGGGATAAGTATAAGGAGTTAGGAAATTCTTATTCCCTAGTCTAGGGTAGGTATAGAAGGTTAGGAAAATAGTATAACTTAAGGAAAGTATATATTATAGTATAGTATTTATTATAATACTTAATAAAAAACCTTTATACTTACTATATATTTCTATAAAGCTAACTAAATTCTATCTTAATAATTTTTATTAAATCTTTTAGTTATAATTTTTATACCCTTAGTAATAGCTCTTTTTACTATTTTATTTCTTTAATAAGGCCCTTTTATATAAAAGGTAAGCTAGCTTTATATTACTATTATATATTTCCTTTTTAAAGCTTACTACTTTATAAAAATAGATTTATAAATTTTTAATAGTATTTTAAATACCCTTTTTAATTACTTTAATTTTTTTATTAAAATTTTTAGCTTTTACTAAATAATTTATAGCTAACTTATATTATTAGTAATTACTAAAATACTAAAAGTTATTTTATACCTATTTTTTAATAATATTAATTTTATATTCTTTAAAATACCTTTTTAATTTACTTATTTATAATATTTTTAAGAACTTTAATAGTTAATTATAATATTTTACTAAGTAATAAGCTAGTAATATATAATTAAAAAAATATAAATAATACTATACTTAATTTAAAACTAAATATAAAAGCTATATTAATAAAATTTTATTTAAATTTATATACTAAATATTACTTTTTTTTTTTTTTTTTTTTTTTTTTTTTTTTTTTTTTTTTTTTTTTTTTTTTTCCTTTTTTTTTTATTTTTTTATTTTTTTTTTTTTTTTTTGTTTTTTTTTTTTATTTTTTTTTTTTTTTTTTCTTTTTATCTTTTATTTTTTTTTTTTTTAAATTTAATTTTTTTTTATTTTTTTTTTTTTAAAAATAAAAAAAAAATTTTTTTAAAAAAAATTTTTTTTTTAAAAAATTTAAAAAAAAATAATTTTTTTTTTTTTTTTTTTTTTTTTTTTTTTTTTTTTTTCTTCCTATTAGCCTTACAAGGCTATTAAGCTTTTAACTTATTAATAATTCTAGGAGGCCTGTATTCCCTATTCTAGTCTGCTTTAAGAACTAGGCTATACCTAATTAGGTTAGTAAACTTAGGACTTTATACTAAGTAAGTTTAACCTCTGTTAAACTATATACTAAGTAGGTCTAACCTTTATTAAACTGTATCTAGTCCTAATTAGATAACTATAGTTAAATTTAAATTATAAGGGATTTAGATCTGCTTATTATAAGATATTATAAAGTATAGTTATTATAAATAGTAAGCTATACCTAATTAAGCTAGTACTATAAGGTCTTAATCCTTAAAGATTTAAACCTACTTATTATAAGATATTATAAAGTATAACTAATTTAAATAGTAAACTATACTTAATTAAGCTAGTACTATAAGGTCTTAATCTTTAGGGATTTAAATTTAATTATATTATATAATAGTAAGATCTAAATCTAATTAGATTAATACTTAATCTTTTAGTATTTATATTTTACTATTTTTTTTAATTTTTTAGTATTTATATTTTATTATTTTTCTTAATCTTTTAGTATTTATATTTTACTATTCTTCTTAATCTCTTAGTATTTATATTTTACTATTTCTTTTAATTTTTTAGTATTTATATCTTACTATTTTCCTTAATCTCTTAATATTTATATTTTATTATCTTTCTTAATCTTTTAGTATTTATATTTTACTATTTTTCTTAATTTCTTAGTATTTATATCCTACTATTTTCCTTAATTTCTTAATATTTATATCTTATTATTACTTTAATCTTTTAGTATTTATATCTTACTATTTTCCTTAATCTTTTAGTTTTTATATCCTACTATTTTCTTTAATCTCTTAATATTTATATCTTATTATTACTTTAATCTTTTAGTATTTATATCTTACTATTCTTCTTAATCTTTTAGTTTTTATATCTTACTATTTTCCTTTATCTTTTAGTTTTTATATCTTACTATCTTACTATCTCTTTTAATCTTACTTCTAAAAAATTACTTTATTTTACTATTATTTATTCTTATACTAAGGTTTACTTACTTACCCTAGACTTTTATATATTTAATTACTTATTCTTTTATATTTTTTTTACTTTTTTTATATTTAAATTTAATTATATTTTTATACTCTTTTCTTAACTTTATAAGCTTTTTATTTTTTTTATTACTTTTTTTTTTTTTTTATTTATAAATCTTATATATTTTATTCTTTAGTATATATAATAAGAACTTATATTAACTTAACTTATTACTAATCTATATATTATTTTAATTTATTTTACTATAATAATTTATACCTATCTTTATATATAGTCTATATACCTATTAATAATCTTACCTTACCTTTTAATTATTTTTATAATTTACTTTATCCTAAGTATATATATTAGTATTAATATACCCTAGAATATAAAGCTATATCCTTTATATAGATAGAAGCTATTTACCCTATATCTATTATATTAAGTATAGAATTATTTCCTATCTAGCTTTTTAAACTACTCTTAACTATATATTACCCTAGCTATATAACTATAAAGAAAAACTATAGCTTTATATTTCTTTTTAATATTTAAATTAACTTTAAAGTCTTTTTAAGTTTTTTTATTACTATACTTTTAATACTTTACTTACTATAGTATATTTTATATATTTTATATATCTTTACTTTTATATATACTTTTCTTATCCCTTAGTTAGATCTAAATCTCCTTAGTTTCTTAATACTTTCCTTTATTTATACCTTTTCTTTACTTCTTTACCCTTTTACCTTTCTTTCCCTTACTACCTGCCTTAACCTTAATTTTTAGGATCCTATTTACTTTTTTCTTTTTAATTTAAATCTTACTTTATTTATATTTTACTATTCTTTCTTTAACCTTTACCTTTTTATTAGCATACTAACCTAATTTAAATCTTACTTAATTTTTATATAGCTATTTATTATTTATTTTTATTTAAAATACTCTTAACCTTTTCTTTATAGTATATCTATTTAAGTCCCTGTTCCTTCTTCCTTTTTATTAATTTTACTATATTTAGTTTTTCTTATTTAAAGATATCTTACTATTCTAGGTATTTTTTATTATTTATTACTAATATAACTAGCCTAAATAAAGAAGTTACTACTTCTTTTTATAATTCCCTAAAAAGTATTTATATTAGCTATAAAAGCATTACCTGCCTTCCTTACCCTATGCCTTAATAGTATAGTACTATTAACTACTTTATTAACTAGCTACTAAAAGAGTATCTTAATAAAATACCTTTTTCTTTTTATAATACTTTACTTTCTAATTCTATCTATCTTTTAAATAATTTTTACTTTACCTTTAAATCCTTTACTTTAAACTAGCTTACTCTAGCTACTAAGTATTTAATATTTAACTTTTTTATAAGTTTTCTTTTTTATATTAATATTATTAGTATATATTATTACTTTATATATACTCTAGCTACTTAACTATATCTAGTACTTAATATTATTAGCCTTACTATTAAAGCTATTAATAGTAAATTTACTACTAATATCTTTAAAAAGTATTAGGAAATCTTTTTTAAATAGTCCCTAGGTCCTTTTAGGTCTGCTTAAGTAATAGTAAATCTCCTTACTTTAGTAATTTTAAATAGTTATTTCCTTAAGGTTAATCTTACCTTCTAGGTACTATATCTTTATACTATCTATAACTACCTATACTATAAACTATTAGCTATATAGTAACTTAAGAAACTCTATAACTATCTTAATAAACTAATACTTATCCCTGTCCTATCTAGGGCTTTATATAATATATATTATTTACTATTCCTATCTTACTAACCTATATCTTTAAGGATATTTATCCTTATATATACTATTTAGCTTCTTAAGTTTACTTCCTTTTCCTTTTAGCCTATTAACTCTTATACTGCTTACTACCTTTACCTTTACTATTTTTCTATTAGGCCTATAAAAGCTAAGTAACTTTACTATATCCTTTTTAATTAATATAGCTATAATAACCTATATTATACTATTATTATTATCTATATCCTTTTAAAATAGTACTTTTAAATATTTACTTTACTTTTTATTTTTTATAATACCTTTTTTTTTAATCTAGAAACTATTTAGCTTAGGTATTATAAGACTTATATCTTTATTAT
This sequence comes from Fusarium sororula, assembly GCA_017579625.1. Classification (NCBI taxonomy): domain Eukaryota; kingdom Fungi; phylum Ascomycota; class Sordariomycetes; order Hypocreales; family Nectriaceae; genus Fusarium; species Fusarium sororula. Next base: position 24,882 of record JACWFA010000031.1, on the reverse strand, counting down.
TATTACTAATTATACTAATTTTTACTACTTTTTTTATTTTATACCCTTGCCTGTTTACCTTTACCTTAGTATTATTAATATAGCTATATTACTAAAAGTTATTACTTTTCTGCCTTTATTACCTTACTACTCCTATTACTTTTCTTAAGTATAGGCTAGCTATTAGGACAGTATAGACTTTCTTAGGTATTTAAGCTACTATTTTTATAATCTTATTAAGTATTATACCTTTATTAAAGCTATCTTTAGTAGCTTTATATATAACTTTTTCTTTAAATTTAATACCTTATAAGTCTTTAAAAATTCCTAACCTTACTTCTATTTTATCTTTAAGGCTTAGGATTATAAAGCTATCTTTATACCTATACTTAAAAGTAACCTAAATATTCTTTTTACCTTTTCCCTTAAAAAACTTACTATTATTACTATTAAAAAGCTAACTACTTTTAATATATTTTAGTCCTTACCTATATAAAAAGACTTTAATCTTTACCTTTTTACTAAGCTAAAGTAGTTTTTTATTATTAGCCTTATTATAGGTAATAAATATTATATTAAGAATATATACTATATTAGTCTATCTATTAATACTATTCTTAATTACTTTAACCTTTAAGGCAATTTAGATTAGCTTATAAACCTTAATACTACTATTACCTATAAAAACAGAGGTATTCTGGCCTATATTAGTAAGAAGTAAAGTTTTAACTATTACTATTACTATAACGTTTTGCCTTAACTAAGTTAGCTTACTAAGCCTAGTAAGTACTTAGGCTGCCCTGCTGGATTTTACCTTTACTAGGCTAGCTAGATTATTAAGTCTTACCTTTTTAACCCTTTTAATCTAAACTAGCCTAACTAGTATACTATAATTCCTAATATTAGCTTTTATAGCTATAATTATAGCTATAGCTTTCTTAGTAGTAATTAGTCTGCTTTTTACTACTATAAGCACTTTTACTTTATTTATTTTACTTCTTATTACTAGTTTAATATTAAATTCCTTACTAAAGGGCTATATAGTAAGGGTACTTACTATACTATTTATAATAGATATTACTTATAGTTTATTAGTTATATTTAGATTATTTATAAGGGTAAATCCCTACCCTTAAAGTATACCTACTATAGTTAAATACCTATTAAGGAAACTATTAATAATAGTCTAAACTACCTATATTAAATTAAAGCTACCTAGATACTTATTTACTTTTATTTTAATACTTATTATAATTATAATAAAAACTCTATAATCTATAATCAGTGCCTAACCTTAATCCCTATTTAAATATATAACTTTTAAAAGTATTACTTTTTAGCTATATTATTCCTTTAAAATCCAGTTCTATATATCTAGCTATTTAGTAATAATATCTATTAATTTATTATTTTCTAGTACCTTATTAAATATCCTTATAATAGTACTATATAAATTACTTTAAATTCTTATATAGCTATTAGCTTTATTACTTTTAATTCTCTTTATAATATTAACTTACTTTTATATTTTCTTATTTATAGATTCCTTTATACTTATATTTACTAAGTATATATAACTTTTAATTACTTATATCTTTACCTATTTTAGCTTTAGGTTATACTATAGTTATTATACTTATATTACTTTATAACTTTTACTTATTAATTTATTACCTATAGCTTAGTTTAAATCCTAGTATATTACCTACCTCTTTTTTATACCTATATTAATACCTAAGAATTTAAGCTAACTATCCCTTACTGCCCTTTATATACTTTCTTTACCTTTTTATTATAACTATTTATTTTTACCCTTTTCCTTTCTTTTTAATTTAATATTACTATTCTTAAGTATTCTTTAGATTTTACTAGATTTATACCTTACTATTTTACCTTATAATATCTACTTACTTCCTATCCTTTACTTTCTTTTATTCCCTTTTTTTACTTAATAACCTAATTTAAATCCTTCCTTATTTATATTTTACCTTATTATAATATAAAAAGATTTATACCTAACTATCTAGTCTTTAGTTTATTTTAACTTAATCCTCTTTTCTTTACTTTACTAACTTTTTTTAATTTAAATCTTACTATTTTATTTTATAGTAACTTTTCTTTAACTTATTACTATATTCTTCCTTTTTAATTTTACTTTATAGTTTAAAGTCTCTATTTACTATAAACCTATTTCTCTTTCCCTAAGATTAAGTTATTTAGTTATACTTTAATTATTATAAGCTATACTTTAAAAGTATTACCTATCTTTTTAACTCTCTTTTTACTTAGTATAGCTTTATTAATTATAGAATTATATATTTTCTTAATAATAACCTAGATATTATCCCTTTATTTCCTATTTAAAACTATAACTTAAAGCTACTTTATATTTTATATACTTTTAACTTTAATTTAATAGTATTTTTACTAATCTATCTTAAACTTATTACTTTATATCTATCCTTTTAATTAAAAGCTAATTTAGTTTTATATATTAATACTATTAGTATATAACTTCTTTATCTTTTATTAATTATACTTAGCTTATATTATATAGTTATAGATATTATTAGTCCTACTGCCTATATTATAAGTATTAACTTTTTTTTTTTTATATTTTTATTTTATAATAATATATCCTTTACTTAAAACCTAAATAATACTTAAGTTATATTAAATATATATTAAATCCTTTACTAATACCTTCCTAAAGCCTTTAATTACCTAGGCCTAAGCTATTACTTACTATCTTACTATAATAATATTAATACTTATTATTACTTTTAGGTTATCTATACCTAGCTTTTTAGCTTATTTTAGTTACTTTAAAAGCCTAAGCTTATCCCTATCTTAATCCCTTTAAAGGAACTATATATACCTTAATTTATATAGATTTACTACTAATTCTTTATATTAGCCTATACCCTCTAGCTACTTAAGTTTACCCTAGCTAAGTTATGTACTATTAGCTTATATAGGGATACTAATATTTACTCTTAACGCTTTTTACTTAGCTTTTCTATTTTAAACTTCCCTTAGCTTACTTTCCTTAAAGGCTATATATTTAATAACCTTTACTATACTACCTTACTATTATATATCCTTATTAACTAGTATATTAACCTTACTAGATTCCTATTATTACCTACCCCCCTAATTACTTAGCTATCCTTCTTTTATAACTATAATAATACCCTTAGTAACCTTACTAAGCCTAGATTTTATCTAGTCTTTACTAAGGTATTTTCCTTTTACTTTATAGCTTTTCCTTACTATATTAAACTTTATATTATTAAGTATATATTACTTACCTAGGTTACCCTAGCTATATTTAATAAGTATAATAATTACTAATATACCTTTTATTATATATATACCTTCTATAAAAATACTATTACCTCCCTTAAGCTAGTATACTATAAGACCTATAGCCTTATTAAGTACCTACGCCTTATAAAGGCTTAGAACTTATCTAGTTATATTATATTTAAGTTCTCCTTTAAGTATAATATCCTATATATATTTAAAAGTAACTAGTATCCTTCCCTTAATAAACTTTTTAATCTCCTTCCTAGTAAAAGAATTATTTATATACCTAGTCTCTATAAAAATAGCTACTTTTTATATTATCTGCCCTTAAGGCAGCTCCTTATTATAGTAAATTATAATCTCCTTACCCTGCTTAGTAAGTTTAGGTTATAGCTACTATAAATAGGGCTATACTTTAGTACCTTTTCCTTTATTAATAAGCTTACTATTATATTTCTAGTTACTAGGCTATAATATTAAATCCCTAATATATAAATATTTAGACTTAATATTAAGGTTATTTTAAATTCCTTTACTAATTACTAAAAGGTATATAACTATCTCTTTAACCTTATTACTACTTTGGCTTACTAAGATAAAAGTATCTCTGCCTATATTAGTAAGAAGTAAAGTTTTAATATTACTAGGTACTATTACTACTCCTTAGGTCCCTTAAAGGCTAATCTTAGTAATCCTATAGGTTACTTTATTAGGTTTAGTAATAATAACTATTACTAAACTACTATATCTTACCTCTTTCCTAGCTATAACTAACTTATTAACTAGACCTTTATAATCCCTTACTTTAAACTATATAGTTATAATAATAATACTTACTTATATAGCAGTAACTAGTCTACTTTCTATTACTTTATAAAAACTAAGTAGGTATTTTTTTTTATTTTACCTTAGGTTATACTTAAGCTAGTAGTTACTAGTTTATATAGTAAAGGTAAGAAGATTAAACTATAAAATAACTAATATCTATAGCTTATTATATAACTCTATATTATTTATAATAACTAGTCCTTACTTAATAAATATAAATACTATAGTCTAACCCTAGTAATAAAAGTAGCTAATAATAATCTTTAATAGTACTATAATATTAATATAACCTATAAGCTTTTATAGAAGTATATTTATATATATTATTTTAAAAGCTTAAAGTATAACTTTTATAATATTAAGTAAATACTTTAATATTATTACTATATAAGTTAAATTCTAAAGATTTAATTTATTTAAGTTTATACTTATTATATACTAGTAATACTTTATATACTTTAACCTTAGCTTACCTTTATAGCTAGTAAAATAATAGTAAAATATAAATCTAGCTTATTTTATATATTACTATAATATATTTAAATTATATACTATAAACTAAGTAAATTTATATATATATAGTTAAGATATTTTTACTTATTTTATACTTATACTTTTTATTTTTAGCTCTTTATATAGTAAAATTACTATTATAATTATATTTCTTTATATTTTTTTTATATAAAATTTATTATTAAATTAGTATTTTATTAAATTAGTATTTTATTAAATTAGTATATAGGCAGTCCGATCCGGGTTAGGGTTAGGTTAAACTTATATAGGTTTATAGGCAGGGCTAGTTAGGGCAATAGATAGTAATTAAAAGTATATAGTAAGGGCAAAAGATATTAGATCTAGATACACTTTTCTAAAATATAGTAAGTAAATAGTTAGGCAGCTAATAGTAATATAAAGATAGATTTTAAAGGTAAAGGGGTATTTAAAAATTAATTAAAAGAAAGGAAAAAAAGTTAAAAAGGGTTAAAAAAGGTAAGGTAAGTATAAGAACTAAGATAGTATAGTTAATAAGAAAATTAGAAAGAGTATAATATTTATAAGGCAGGAAGGAATAGTAAATAAAAAAATTAAAAAGAGTATAATATTTATAGGGCAGTAGGAATAGAAATAGTTAGTAGTAAATATAAGAAATATAGTTAAGGCTAATAAATAAGGCGTAATAAAATAAGGTAAGATAAGATAAGATAAAATAAAAGAGAGAAATATAATATAATTAGGTAAGAAAAAAAAGGAAAAGGAAAAAGTAATAAGTATATAAAGTAATAAGGAAGTAATAGCCCTAGCTAGCTAGTAAGAATAATAAAGTAAGGCTAAGGCTAAGGAAAGTAAGGATAGAAGTAAGGCTAGCTTATAATAAGTATAAGCTAAGCTAATTAGAAATAATTAATTAAACCTAGGATTTTAGTAAAAACTTAAAAGTAAGTAGCTAGCTATAGCTAAGGCTAAAATAGAATATTACTATTTATAAATAAATATATATATATAATATATATATAAGTATTATAAAAGAAGCTAGTAATATAGTAAATACCTTTACTAACTATAATTATATTACTAAGTAAAAAAAGAAAGGGAATTATTATATAGGTAGGTATAGCTTTTAAAAAAGATACTAGCTAGGTTAAAGGGATAAGGTTTATATTATATAATTTAATAAAAATAATATAAGCTAAGGAATAATATAAGCTATAGTAAAGTAAAACTACTAAGTCTATTAACCTATTTACTATAAAGCCTACTTATAATATAGTATTAAAATATATATAATAGCTAGGTAGCTATTAAGCTAAAAAGAAGCTAGGATTTAAGTATAAGCTAATAGTAGCTATAAAAGTGCTATAATAGCTAGTATAGAACTAATAGAAAATTTAGAAAGAGTATAATAGCACTCTATAGCAGGCCCTACTAGCTAACAGGCCTTTTTACTATTTAATTAAATAGTAATAGCTTAAGGATATAAAAAAAAAAGTACTATTTTACCTAAGATAGCTAAATTTATTTTATTTAAAAACTTATTTATAGCTTAAAGATTTAAGGAAAGGTAAAAGGCTATTATAAACTTAGTTATATAGTATTATAAGCTACTAATTAATTTAATTCTTTACCTTATTACCTAAATATAAAATACCCTAGCTAGCTAGAAAGCCTTTATTACTATACTTATAGCTATAAGTAGCTAAAAAGAAAAAGGTAAATAATAGGAATTACTAAAGGCTAAGCTAAACTAGATAGAAAGAAGCTACTGCTACTACTAGCAGGTTAGGGCTAAGTATAGAGATATATAATTACCTAGTATTAAAGCCTAGAAATACTAATATAAAACCCTAAGTAACTTAAATACTACTTTAAGATAATAAAAAAAATATACTTAGTTACTAAATATTACTAAGAATTAAAGCTAGCTATACTAAGTATAGTTAAAGCTTAAGTTTTTATAAGAAAAAGCTAAATACTTTTATATTTCTTAAAAATCTATTTTTTTACTTTATATTTTCTTTTTTTTACTTTTTAAAATAGTAAGGCTAATAAAAGGGAAAAATAAAAAAACTAATAATAAATAGATAAGTAGCTAAGATTATAGGATTATAGGTAAAGTACTAATAATTAATTACTTACTAATTAACTAATTAGGTAGCTAGTTACTTAAGATAGACTATAGTATTTTTTAGTAGCTTAGTAAACTATCCCTTAGGTCTAGCTTAATAAAGGCTAGATAATTAAGAAATAGAGCTAATAAAAGAAGTAGTAGTAGCTAATTAGATAGTAGTAGTAGCCTAAAAGTATAATACAGTTCCTAGTAGCTTTAAACCTATAGGCCTAGGCAGAATATATTAGAACCTTTCCTTATAGATAGTAGCTATAGACTAATTTTAGCTTCCTTACCCCTAGCTATAGCCTTAGAAAGCAGTTAGTAGTAATAGCTAGGCAGGCTATATAAATTCTTTATTATTAGTCTATACTAAGGGCCTAAAAGGCCTTATAAATCCCTTATTATTATAGGTACTAGTTAGCAGTAAGGGCCTAAAAGGCTATATAAATCCCTAAGTACTAATTAGTAGTAATAGTAGTAATAGTAGTAATAGTAGTAATAGTAATAGTAGTAGTAGTAGTAGTAAGGGCTAGTAAAGCAATGTAAAAAGCTATATAAATTACTTATTATTAGTCTGCACTAAGGGCTAAGAAGGCTATATAAATTGCCTATTACTAGTCTGTACTAAGGGCTAGAAAGGCTATATAAATTGCCTATTACTAGTTTATACTAAGGGCTAAAAAGGCTATATAAATTACTTATTACTAGTTTATACTAAGGGCTAGAAAGGCTATATAAATTACTTATTACCTAAGGACTTAGAATATAATAGTAAGATAATAGTATTATTAATAGGCAGGCTACCTTTATACTAGTAGCTACCTAATTAAATAAAAGTAATATACTAGCTAATAAGAATAGTAATAAAGTAATCCTTAAAGGTAATATTATTTATATTAATATATTCCTTAAGCTAGTATTTAAGAACTATAACTAGGCTTTATAACCTATGCCTATTTATATAGGCCTAGGCCCTATATAGTTAACTAATTAAATAGTTACTTATAATACTTACTATAGTAAACTAACTAATTTTATAGCCCTAAGGTTAACCCTGCTAGCTATAAAAAAGGAATATAAGCAGAGGCTAATTAACTATCTATCCCTACTACTAGCCCCTTAACCTTAAAAAAAGCAAGCAGTAAAGGACAGGAGCCTTATAGTTAATAGTAACTATAATAATATATATAATCTAGTACCCCTTAACTAGGAAAGCCTTTTAAATATTAATATTAGTAGCCTAGCCTTATTACCTTTACTAAACTTACTACCTTTTACCTTAAAGTATAGGCTATTAAGTACTTTTAGTAATACTAATAACCTTAATACTACTTTACTAAATAATTTCCTAAACTTAAAAAAGCTAGTTAAATACTTTTATATAGTATTTAGTACTAGCTAAAGTAGTTAGTTAATTTCTAGGACTTAGTAATAAAGCTTATATATATTTACCTTTTCCTATATACTAGTAATTTATAATAACTAAAACTATATACTTTTTACCTTTATAGCCTTATATAAGGCTAGTAACTAAACCTTAATAAGTAAGTAAGCTATATATTATAGTTAAGTCCTAAGAAGCTTTTTTATATTTAAAAGCTAAGGTAAGGAAGTTAAGGAAAATAAAGTAGCTATTTCCCTTTAGCCTAGCTACCTATATACTTACTGCTATATTGCCTATTAAGAACTAACTAATTATATAAGGGCTAACTTACTTTATACTAAGACCCTAAATACTAATTTCTATACTTATTTTATTTAGGAGTAAGCCTATTACTTTACTAGTATATTACTACCCTTTTTATTAATATTAATACTAAGCCTAGCCCTTAAACCTAAAAGCTAGGTACTATTACTAAGTAAAAGGCCCCTAGCTAATCTTTTCTTTACTAAAACTAAAGCTAAGCTACTAGCTAATAAAGCTATTACTATTTTATAATAGTAAGATATTAATAGTATTTAGCTTAGTATTAATAGCTTAGATACTATATAGCCTAGCTATAGGCTTTTTTTCCTATCTTTTTTACTATTACCTAAGCTTAATATATTAAATAAATAAATAGTCTAGCTATATAGTATTAACCTGGCTAAGATAAAATATATATACCTTAGGTTATTTTATACTGCCTATATATACTTTACTATTTTCCTTTTTTTTCTTAATATAACTATTAGTAATATAGTAGCTAGCTTTAGTACTATCTTAACTGCTTTCTTAGATAATTAATAATAAAAACTATATAATTAAATTATTATTTTAGTAGCTAGGTAAGCTAGCTAAGCCCCTGCCTTTTAAAAGCTACTAATATTATTTACTATAACTAAGTGTAAGGCCTACTATTACTAGAAAAAGCTAGTAACTAATTACTAGTATACTAATAATAGTAACTATGCTAGCTACTTATAGTATTTATTTTTAATAGAAAACCTTATAGCCTTTAGCTAACTATTAGTTAAGAAGGCTAATAATATTTTAGTTTACTTTTAATATACTAACTTTAACTTCTTTTACTTTACTAACCCTAAGCTTATTTTATAGTTATATAATCTAAAGAATGCCTTTTAAGGTATTACCCTTAAGGGAGTAATTAATTAACTAAGTTCCTAGGTACTTAGCTACTTTATGCCTTATAAGCTTAACCTAAACTTATTTTAGCTTAATATTAGCTACTAAAACTACCTAGTATTCTTTTTATATTTTACCTAGCTACTTACCTTTATATAAAAAGTGCTAAAGTATAAAAGGTATTACTAAGACCTAATTTACATTATATAGGCAGCTAGTAGTTAACCCTAGTCCTTTAACCTTACTTACTTTTAGTCCTTTTTACTTAATTAATTTAAAACCTATATATTAAAGGTATTACTACTATTAGTAACTAGTAACCCTATAAGTTATAATAAGTAGCTTTATATCTTATAAGTAAAAGCCTATAACTATAATAAAAAACTTTTCTTTACTATATATAGTAACTATTAGCTCTTTAGTAGTATAAGCCTTTCCTTATTAGTATTACCTTAAAACCTAATTAATTAGTTATATTAGGTAAGCTAAAAGGAAAACAGGCTAGCTAATAACTACTAAAAATACAGCTAGATCCTTAATACCTAGAATACTTATAAAAGTTATTTTAATATAATCTAGTTAAGTATATAGGCCTCTTACTATAGTATATACTATAAGGTAATATTTTAACTTAATAGTATTTTATTTTTATAAAAATACTAAGCCTTTAAGCTAAAAGACCTTTAAAAGATTAACTATAAATTTATTATAAAAATATTTTACCTTAATAGCCTAGCTAATAACTAATTATTATTTTAGGTTCTGCTAATAAAGTATATAAACTAGCTAATTATAATAAATATTACCTGTTTTATCTAACCCCTTAACTATATTTTCTATAAGGCAGTAAGGAACTTAAAAGTAATACTCCTACTATAACCCTTAGCAGGTTAAAGGGCAGTATAGCTAATTAAGGTATTTAATTAGATATAACTAGATAATAATAGTATATTAGTACTTTATCTTCCTATAGTACCTAAGGACCCTAGCTATAATACCTTTTTACTTATTACTCTCTATATAGTAATACTCTTTATATACCTCCTTATCCTTAGCTTTATAAGTAAGGCCAGGTATTTATCTAATAGGTAGATTTAAGAAGCTTAGTAATATACCTAGGCTAGTGCTTTAAAAGGAAATAGTAAAAGTAAACTTACTATATAAGGTATAGCTTATTAAAAATAAAGGTATTTCTAGGGTAGTTATAACTAGTAGCTATTTAATTAGGTATAAAGAGGTTAATAATACTAGGCTACCTAGGCCTAAACTATTATTTACTATAGGCTAGGACTTTTTACTTAAATAAAAGAAAATAGTATAGTATAGCTTATACTAAACTATATTAACTAAATTACTAGCTAGCTTACCTTTAAGGTCTTTTTATATATATATATTTAATAATACTTACTATAGGCTAAGTTAGTATTACCCTTTATAGTTACCTTGCTAGCCTTAGGGGCTATTACTACTAAGTAATATATATATTAGTAGCTTATATTTATATTATAACTAGGGTCTTATACTAGTACCTAGGCTAGTAGTATTACTATACTAAAATATACTCTTAACTTTAATATTAACTCTAAAAAAAGCCTACTTAGTAATACTATCTAAGCTAGGATTATTTAATTACTTATCTTTATATTTTAGGAAATTACCTATACTTATAATCTCTATCTTTTTATTAAGCTTAAGTTATAGTAAACCTTACTATAAAAAAGTACTTAGTTCCTTAAGGCTACCTTATTTTTATTATAAATTAAAAGTCTAAATAGGCTAATTAAGTAGGCAGAAGTACTTAAAAGCTATATTTTAGTAGCTTATAATATTAAATAGGTCTTTACTAAAGTATATTAGCTTTATTACTTAAAATCTAAAGAAAAGGAAAAGTAAAAAAATAGCTAAAGTAATATAGCTAGAGGTACTAAGTAATGCCTAATTATAGTTAGCCTTAGTAATAACTCTTAATACTATTTACTATACTTACTATAGCTACTACTTCCTTATTAAATAATATCCTATTAAGATAAGCCTTTAATAAATAATTCTTAAAGCCTTTTTATCTTTAACTGGCTTTTTAAGCTATCTTAAGATACTAGTAAAAATACCCTACCCTTATAAAATAACCTAAATTATTTTATACTATACTAATAGTATAAAATACTATTTTAAAGTACTTTAAATAGCTATAATATTAATTTTAACTAGAAAATAAGCTAGCGTATTAAGTACTATATTTTTATCTTATTTAAGGCTAACTTAACTAAGCTAGTTATATATTTAAGGGTATCTAGCTATATTAACTTCTTTTAATTCTTTTAAATTAAGATATTTATACTATATTTCCTTAACCTAGTTTAGGAAAAAGAAGTAAACCTTTTATAAGGGTATAAATTAAAGGTTATACCTTTCTTTATACTATAGGATAGTAAGATAAAAGAGCTAATAATACTAATACCTAAAGTCCTTTATATTATTACTATTAGCCTCCTTTAGCCCTGTTTATAGTAGTTTAAATCTAAATATAAGTAGCTTTAAAACTAGTAATTAGCCCTATACTAGTAATACAGGCAGTTACTAGTAAGTAATTAAAGTAAAGCTATAAAGAAAGTATAGTAATAATATAGGTCTAACCTTAATACTTTTAAAGAAAGTATATAAGGCTTTATTAGTCTTATTTAAAGCTAGTAAGGGCAATAGGAAATACCTTTTAGCTATAAGGCTAGCTTACTAATAGAAGCTAATTACCTTACTAATCTCCTGCAGGTCCTTACTAAATAACCTTAAATATATAAACCTCCTTTTAAAAACTATAAAAATAAAAAATAGGAACCTTTACTTATTACTAAAGGCCCTATCCTAATTTTATTTATATACTAATTCCTTTACTAAGTTAGTAAGACCTTAAGGTTAATTATATAGGCAGTATTAAAAAAGTCTAGATACTTTAAGTATTATAAATTATAAGATAATCTTTCTTATAGCCTATAGCTCCTTAACTAAAGTAAGGATTAATAGTAAGTAATAAAAACTATATTACTTACTTTTATCCCTGCTAGTAAGTTAAATAATACTATAAAATAAAATAACTTATTATAGTAATTCTTTTTATAAAAATATTTACCTAAGGAATATATAGTTTAGTTAGTTAGATATATTATTTATTATAATAATAAGTTAGCTAGGTTACTTTTTATTTTTAGTACTACTTAGTATAGTATTAATATAATATAGGCCTATTTACCTTTTCCTAGTCTTAGTAATTTACTATTTTAAAAAGTAAGAGTATTTAGTAATTATATATAATTAAAAAGAAATTATCTATCTAAAAGCTATTTAATTATATAGTTAATTTATAGTACTATAGGATTTAGATATATACTATCTAAATATTAATATAATTATAACCTAATACTAAAATATTTAAAAAGCCCTTAACCTTCCTATACTTTTCTATCTATTTACTTTTTAGTATTATTTATTTTTATTTATAATTATCTAATACTATATAATTAGATATTACCTAGTAATTATAGCTACTGCCTTAGCCTTTAGTAAAGCTATTACTTTAGTTACTATACTTAAAGTTAAAGTTAATATATACTTAAGTATATAGAAAGAGAAAGCTACTATATTATAAGGAGGTTATTAAAGAGAGAAGGTTACTTAGCTTTTTTATATACTTAAGTATATTAAAAAGAAAAAGTAGTTATAAAGGAAATTATTAAAAAAGGAGATTACTTAGCTTCCTTATATACTTAAGTATATTAGGAAGAAAAGGCAGTATATAGAAAAGGTTATTAAAAAAAGAGAAGTTATAATACTTTTTATTTAATTTATTTATAAATCTTAGTATATTTTTACTTAATACTTATATACTTAAGTATATTAAGGAAAGGAAGTAATTATAAAGGAAATTATTAAAGGAGGAAATTACTTAGTAGTTTTATATACTTAAGTATATTAGGAAGAGAAGCTATAGTAAAGGTTATTAGTTATTAAAGTAAGAAAAGCTTAGTAGTCTTATATACTTAAGTATATTAGGAAGAAGCTATAGTAAAGGTTATTAGTTATTAAAGTAAAAAAAGCTTAGTAGTTTTATATACTTAAGTATATTAGAAAAAGAAGCTATAGTAAAGGTTATTAGTTATTAAAGTAAAAGAAGTTTAGTAGTTTTATATACTTAAGTATATTAAAAAGAGAAGCTATAGTATAGGTTATTAGTTATTAAAGTAAAAGAAGCTTAGTTATCTTATATACTTAAGTATATTAAGAAAAGAAGCTATAATATAGGTTATTAAAGTAAAAGAAGCTTAGTAGTCTTATGTACTTAAGCGTATTAAGGAGAAGCTATAGTAAAGGTTATTAGTTATTAAAGTAAGAGAAGCTTAGTAGTCTTATATACTTAAGTATATTAGGAAGAGAAGCTATAGTATAGGTTATTAGTTATTAAAGGTAAGGGAAGCTTAGTAGTTTTATATACTTAAGCGTATTAGGAAGAGAAGCTATAGTATAGGTTATTAGTTATTAAAGTAAGAAAAGCTTAGTTATCTTATATACTTAAGTATATTAAGAAGAGAAGCTATAGTATAGGTTATTAGAGTAAGAGAAGCTTAGCAGTCTTATATACTTAAGCGTATTAAGAAAAGGAAGTAGTTATAAAAGAGATTATTAAAAGAGGAGATTGCTTAGCTATTTTATACACTTAAGTACATTAAGAAGAAAAGCTATAGTATAGGTTATTAGTTATTAAAGTAAAAGAAGCTTAGTAGTCTTATATACTTAAGCGTATTAGAAAAAAGAAGTTACTATAGTATAGGGAGGTTATAGAGGTAAGGGAAGCTTAGCTATCTTATTTAGTTAAGTATATTAGGAAGAGTAGCTATTATAAAAGAGGAGGTTATTAAAGTAAGAAAAGCTTAGTAGTTTTATATACTTAAGTATATTAGGAAAAAGAAGCTACTATAGCGTAGGGGTAATATTAAAGGGAGGAGGTTACTTAGCTTATTTATAAAGGGGTTAGGTTAAAGGGGTTATAGTAATATATCTTATTAGTAAACTAAATACAGGTAGGTCTATACTAAAGAATAAGACTATATTAGTACTGTAGTTATTACTAATATTTTTATATACCTTACCTAGGCTAATAATATTAGCTATAGAAAATAAAGGAATATATAGTTAGGTTTATAGTTATAATAAGGGGCTACTATAAAACTTATAGTAATAAAGATAATAAAAGTAAATATAAATTAGCCTAGTATACTATTATATACCTAGATAGAGATCCTAATTACCTAATAACTATAACCTTTACTTAGTTTTAATATCCCTAAGGTATATTAATCTCTAGCCCTACAGGGTAAGTATATAGCTAGCTATATAAAATAGCTAGTTATTATTTAGTACTAGTAGTAGTAAGGTAATAGTAAGATATTTATAGCTTTTATTACTAGTAAGTTAGGTTAGTAAATAGTCTTATAAAAGAATAGAAAAGTATACTATAATAAGGTTATCTATAAATAGGTAATAGTATTTAGGCTTTAAGTATATTAAATTAATTAGTATTTATTTAGTATTCCTTAACTACAGCCTTATACTAAGCTACTTACTTTTTTATCTTACTATAAATAAATATATATTTATCCTAACTAGCTACTAGCTATACCTTATATTCCTTAGTAATACTTTCCTTTAACTATAGCTAGAGATTAATAGTTTAGGCTAATAAGCCCCCTTGCTAGAAAGTAATAGCTTAGGCTAATAAGCCTTTTTATTAAAGATCTATTACTATATTCTTACCCTTAAGTATAGTATTAATAACTTTAAAGGTATAGTTAATTTATTTTAAGGCATACCTTTAGGCTATATATAGTTCTAGGTATTTATAGATAGCTCTTTTAACTATTATATACTTTTAACTTATAATTCTCTAGACCTTTTAGTACTTATCTTTACTAATAAAAAGAAGTTTATTAATATTTTTATTACTAACTACTAACCTATTAAAGTATTTATAATAATATCCTTTAAATATTACTAATATAAAGTTTAATATCTTATTAATTATTTAGTTTATACTTTTAAAGTAGTTATAAGTTTAGTAAGCAGGCGTTTTTAGTTTTAGCTTAGTAAGGTATAGTATTAAATATAGGGTAATAGTTTTATAGCCTATATTATATTAGTAAGGCCCTAGATTATTAAGGCAGTAATAATAAAAAATACTTATAGTATAATATCCTCCCTTAGGCACTGGCCTAGCTAGTAATATAGTAAATATATAGTATATAGTACTTCCTTAAGGAAATAAATAAGCTAGAAGCCTAAGTAGTTATTTTAGGAGGTAAAGGTAAAGAAAAAGGTATTAAAAAGGTAAAGTTATATAGGTAAGGTTATAAAGAAAAGAGGGTAGTTATATTAGCCTAAGTATAATTTATATAATTAGCTATTATATTATACCTATAAGTAAGTAAGCTAATTAAGAAGATTTATAAAAAGAAGGCTATTAAAGTATTATATAATTTATAGTCTATATAAATAAATTATCTTTTTTTTTAATAACTTTAAGATTATACTTAAAGATAATAAGCTTATAGATAAAGTTAAGTATTTATACTAGGAAGGAAGCCCTTAGGGGCTTGATTTCCTTTTTAAAAGGCTTAGTTTAGTGCTTATCTATTCCTAGCTTTAACTATTACTTCTAAAGCTTCTTCTTAACTTTATCTTTAGACTTTACTATATTTACTATATTATTAATATAAAGAGATTGCCTTATAATAATTTTTATAGGTATTTCTTATTTTATAGTAATATTACTTATAGTAGTATTATTAGGAATAGATAGTAAAAATATAAAATCTTTTTCTAGGATATTAGTTAGTATATATACCTTAATATAAAAAAAGCAACTTACTTATTAAAGCTATTAAGCTCCCTTTAAAAGTAGTAGTATTTAGTTTTTAAGTAAAAGCCTTAGTAATATTATTACCTTAAGTATAATAGCCTAATAAGGAGGTATAAAGTAAAGCTTCTTTTTAAAAAAGCTAATCTTAGTAATAGTCCTATTTTATAAGACTTTATACTTAAAAGGCTAGGTAGCCTTAGCTTACTTTTTACTTTATTATATTTATCCTATAGGTAATAAAGTAGTATACTTATCTTTAAAAAGAAAAAAGATATTTAAAAAGGGAAAGTATATACTTTTATTATTACTTATATAACCTTATTTACCTAAGCCTTTAAAAATACTTTTTAAGCTAAGGAGTAAATCCTAATAGTAAGGTTAAAATAGTAATAATATACTTAGAGTATAGCTTTATATAAGCTTATTACTACTATATACTAACTAAAGCTTATAAATAGATAGTAAAAGGCCCTTTTTAGTTTTAATTAAAGTAAAGAAATTATTCTTTAAGATGCTAAATATATTACTTAAATCCTTATTAGCTAAATTAATTATAGCTACCTTTTTTAAAGTAGTAAAGATAGCTTTTAGAAATATATCTTTTTATAATAGCTAATATAATATAGGTAGTAATAATTTAATATTTTTATTTTTTTTTACCTTATTAGTATTAGCTTTATAAAATACCTTATTATTACTTAGGTTAGGAAGGCCTTAGTATTTCTTATTATTATTATTATATTCCTTTTTACTATTTTTATTAGTATATAACTTATATTACTTAATAAAAAAAATATTTATAGGACTTTAGTAGCTTTCCTTTTTAATATTTTTAATATCCTTTTTATTAAAGTCTTTTTTATTATTTAAGGATTAACTATATACTAAGCTTTTTTTTTACTTAATAAGGCGTATATCTTTATTACTATTACCTTTATTATTATTAAAGCTATATTACTTAATACTTTCTATTTTAATAGATTTTATATTACTATTATAAGCTTCTATCTTAATTTTCTTTACTATAGTATTATTATACTAATATTTAGGTACTGTAAAAAAGGGTATATTATAGTTAGGTAATAAGGAATTACTTCTAGAGATTAAAGAAGCTTTTTTTAACTTATTATAGTACTAACTTAATAAACTATATATAATATATAGTAAGGGCTCCTTTTATTTATAGATAGGGATAGTTTCTTATAGGGTAATAATAGGGTTACTATTAGTAGGCTACTTAGTAATAGTAGCTTAGGGATTTTAGATATTAATAATATACCTAACTAATATTAACAGTACTAGCTTAGCTAGAACTATAGTCTTTTTATTTAAGAAATTAAAACTATTAAAAGGCTTTTAAGTAAGATTAATATATAAAGTTTTACTTAGTATAGTATTATATATAATTACTAACTTAATAGATATAAGCTGCTTTATAATAAAAAGAGACTAAGTCTTATACTAAGCTATAACTTTTTATTACTTAGTAGTCTTAGCCTTAATATCTTTTTTAGCTATAGTATAATACTTAATAGCCTTTTACCTTAAAAATACTAAAACCTTAATAACCTTATAGTTTAAGTTAAATTAATTTTTATTATTTATATTAATTAAAATAGAAGTATTAATTAAGTTACTAACTTATTATTACTTAATATTAGCTTTTTATTATTTAAGCTAATTATACTTAGGAAGAGAAGCTATAGTAAAGGTTATTAAAGTAAAGGAAGCTATTATAAAGTAAGGAAATTATTAAAGTAAGGTAAGCTTAGCTTTCTCTTATACTTAAGCGTATTAAGAAAAGAAGCTATAGTATAGATTATAGAGGTAAGAAAAGCTTAATACTTATATACTTAAGTATATTAGGAAAAGAAAGTAGTTATAAAGAAGATTATTAAAAAAGGAAATTACTTAATACTTATATACTTAAGCGTATTAAGAAAAAAAGCTATAGTAAAGGTTATTAAAGTAAAAGAAGCTTAGCTATCTTATATACTTAAGCGTATTAGAAAAAGAAGTAGTTATAAAAAAGATTATTAAAGAAGAAAATTACTTAATACTTATATACTTAAGTATATTAGGAAAAAAAGCTATAGTATAGGTTATTAAAGTAAAAGAAGCTTAGCTATCTTATATACTTAAGTATATTAGGAAAAGAAGCTATAGTAAAGGTTATTAGTAAGAAGGAAGCTTAGCAGTCTTATGTACTTAAGCGTATTAGGAAAAAAAGCTATAGTAAAGGTTATTAGTTATTAAAGTAAGAGAAGCTTAGTAGTCTTATATACTTAAGCGTATTAGGAAGAGAAGCTATAGCAGAGGTTATTAGTAAGAGGGAAGCTTAGTAGTCTTATACGCTTAAGCGTATTAGGAAAAAAAGCTATAGTAGAGGTTATTAGTTATTAAAGTAAAAAAAGCTTAGCAGTTTTATATACTTAAGTATATTAGGAAGAGAAGCTATAATATAGGTTATAAAGATAAGGGAAATAGTTTTATATACTTAAGCGTATTAGGAAAAGAAGCTATAGTGTAAGTTATAAAGGTAAGGGAAA
This sequence comes from Fusarium sororula, assembly GCA_017579625.1. Lineage (NCBI taxonomy): Eukaryota > Fungi > Ascomycota > Sordariomycetes > Hypocreales > Nectriaceae > Fusarium > Fusarium sororula. Next base: position 6,139 of record JACWFA010000031.1, on the reverse strand, counting down.
CAGTCTTATATACTTAAGCGTATTAAGAAAAAAAGCTATAGTATAGATTATTAGTTATAGAGGTATAGGAAGCTATACTAAAGGAAAAAAAAAAGAGATTATTAAAGTAAGAAAAGCTATAGTAAAGGTTATTAAGGTAAGGGAAGTAAAAAGCCTTACTTAAGCGTATTAAAAAGATATTACTAAGAGTAAAGTTACTAAAAGTACTATTAATAATATAAGGTAATTATAATTAAAAGTATACTATAAATTAGTTTATATTAAATAGAGATAGGTAGTATTTATTATTTAATATAGGAATAGCCCTATTTTTAAATTAGGCTATAGTTAGCTAGATTAAAGCACTATATAAATTATAATACTAATATTAAATATTTTAACCCTATTTAGGGCCTTGTTAAAGTTAGTAATATAGCTAAGAAAATACCTTATTATAGTAAGGTATAAAAGATAATACTTACTAATAACTATAAATAAAATATTAACTATATATATAGCTTAAAAAAGAGAAAAATAAAATAAAAAAAAAAAGGAAAAAAAATTAAAAATTAAAATACTTTAGCTTTTACTTTAGTTTTATATTTAATATAAATATAAAGTAAGCTAAATAGTAAACTAAGTACTTAAAAAGCCCCTACCTTATACTATAGCTATATATAAACCTACTAAATAAAAGGCTACCTTACTATATTAAGCTAAAACTTATTAACTAGCTAATAAGATAATAAGTTCTTTCTAGCCTTACTTTATAAATTATAAGGAAAGAAGTTTAGCTTTATTAAGGTTAAAGAAGCAGTCTTAGATAGTATACTACTATTACTATAAAGTACCTAAGTAGCTTTTAATAAAAAAACCTTACTATTAATATAAGATCCTAAGCCTTTACTAATATATTAAAACTAAGTACTTTTTACTAAGCTAATATATTATAACTACTATATATATAAACCTTAGCTATTAATATAAACTATTAATATATAAGTAATACTATAATAGTATTATTAAAATCTTATATTTATAATTTCTTTTAAGCTTTTTTTACTTAGTTATAAATCTATTAGTTTAATGCTTTAGGTTATAAATAGGCAGTTTAATCCGGGTTAGGGTTAGGTTGAACTTATACAGTCTTATAGGTAGGGCAGGTTAGGGCAATAGAAAGCAGTTAAAAGTATATAGTAAAGGCAAAAGATATTAAATCTAAATATACTTTTTTAAAAGATAGTAAGTAAATAGTTAAGTAGCTAATAGTAATGTAGAGATAGATTTTAAAGGTAAAGGGGTATTTAAAAATTAATTAAAAGGAAGGAAAAAGAGTTAAAAAAGGTTAAAAAAGGCAAGGTAAGTATAAGGACTAAGATAGTATAGCTAATAAAAAAATTGGAAAAAGTATAATATTTATAGGGCAGGGAGGGATAGTAAATAAAAAAATTAGAAAGAGTATAATATTTATAAAGTAGTAAGAATAGGGATAGTTTATAGTAAATATAAAAAATACTATTAAGGCTAATAAATAGGGCATAATAAGAAGTAAACTATAATAAGATAAGGTAAAATAAGATAAGATAGGATAAAATAAAGAAAAGAAATATAATATAATTAAGTAAAAAAGAAAAGAAAAAGGAAGAAGTAATAGGTATATAAAGTAGTAAGGAGGTAATAGCCCTAGCTAGCTAGTAAGAATAATAAGATAAGGCTAAGGCTAAGGAAAGTAAGGATAAAAGTAAGGCTAGCTTATAATAAGTATAAGCTAAGCTAATTAGAAATAATTAATTAAACTTAAAATTTTAGTAAAAACCTAATAGTAAGTAGCTAGCTATAGCTAAGGCTAAAATAAAATATTACTATCTCTAAATAGATATATATATATAATATATATATAAGTATCTTAAAAAGAAGCTAGTAATATAGTAACTACCCTTATTAACTATAATTATATTACTAAGTAAAAAAAGAAAGGGAATTATTATATAAGTAAGTATAGCTTTTAAAAAAGATACTAGCTAGGTTAAAGGAATAAGGTCTATACTATATAATTTAATAAAAATAATATAAGCTAAGGGATAATATAAGCTATAGTAAAGTAAAATTACTAAGTTTATTAACCTATTTACTATAAAGCCTATTTATAATATAGTATTAAAATATATATAATAGCTAGAGAGCTATTAAGCTAAAGAGAAGCTAGGATCTAGGTATAAGCTAATAGTAGTTATAAAAGTACTATAATAGCTAGTATAAAATTAATAGAAAATTTAGAAAAAGTATAATAGCACTTTATAGTAGGCCCTACTAGCTAACAGGCCTCTTTACTATTTAATTAAATAGTAATAGCTTAAGGACATAGGGAAGGAAGTGCTATTTTACCTAAGATAGCTAGATTTATTCTATTTAAAAACTTACTTATAGCTTAAAGATTTAGAAAAAGGTAAAAGGCTATTATAAACTTAGTTATATAGTATTATAGGCTACTAATTAATTTAATTCTTTACCTTATTACCTAAATATAAAATACCCTAGCTAGCTAGAAAGCCTTTATTACTATGCTTATAGCTATAAGTAGCTAAGAAAAAAAAGGTAAATAATAAAGATTACTAAAGGCTAAGCTAAACTAAATAAAAAGAAGTTACTACTAGTACTAGCAGGTTAAGGCTAAGTATAAAGATATATAATTACCTAGTATTAAAGCCTAAAAATACTAATATAAAACCCTAAGTAACCTAAATACTACTTTAAAATAATAAAAAAAATATACCTAGTTACTAAATATTATTAAGAATTAAAGCTAGCTATATTAAGTATAGCTAAAGCTTAAGTTTTTATAAAAAGAAGCTAAATACCTTTATATTTTTTAAAAATCCATTCTTTTACTTTATATTTTCCCCTTTTTACCCCTTAAGATAGTAGGGCTAATAAAAAGGAAAAAATAAAAAAATTAATAATAAATAGATAAGTAGCTAAGATTATAAAATTATAAGTAAAGTACTAATAACTAATTACCTACTAACTAACTAATTAGGTAGCTAGTTACTTAAAATAAACTATAATATCTTTTAATAGCTTAGTAAACTATCCCTTAGGTCTAGCTTAATAAAGGCTAAATAATTAAAAAACAAAGCTAATAAAAAAAGTAATAGTAGCTATTTAAATAGTAGTAATAATCCAGGAGTATAATACAGTTCCTAGTAGCTTTAAACCTATAAGCCTAGGTAAAATATACTAAAACCTTTTCTTATAAATAGTAACTATAGACTAATTCTAGCCTCCTTACCCCTAGCTATAGCCTTAAAAAGTAATTAGTAGTAATAGCTAGGCAGGCTATATAAATTTCCTATTACTAGTTTATACTAAGGGCCTAGAAGGCCTTATAAATCCCCTGTTATTATAAATACTAGTTAGTAATAAGGGCCTAAAAGGCTATATAAATCCCTAAGTATTAGTTAGTAGTAATAGTAATAGTAATAGTAATAGTACTAGTAGTAAGGGCTAGTAAAGTAATATAAAAGGCTATATAAATTACTTATTACTAGTTTATACTAAGGGCCAGAAAGGCTATATAAATTACCTATTACTAGTCTATACTAAGGGCTAGGAAGGCTATGTAAATTACTTATTACCAGTCTATACTAAGGGCTAAGAAGGCTATATAAATTACTTATTACTTAAGGACTTAAAATATAATAGTAAAATAATAGTATTATTAATAAGCAGGCTACCTTTATATTAGTAGCTATTTAATTAAATAAAAGTAATATACTAGCTAATAAAAATAGTAATAAAGCAGTCCTTAAAGGTAATATTATTTATATTAGTATATTCCTTAAGTTAGTATTTAAAAACTATAACTAAGCTTTATAACTTATACCTATCTATATAGGCCTAGGCCTTATATAGCTAACTAATTAAATAGCTACTTATAATACTTACTATAGTAAATTAACTAATTTTATAGCCTTAAGGTTAACTTTACTAGCTATAAAAAAGGAATATAAATAAAGGCTAATTAACTATCTATCCTTATTACTAGCCCCTTAACTTTAAAAAAAGTAAGTAGTAAAGAATAAAAGCCCTATAGTTAATAGTAGCTATAATAATATATATAATTTAGTACCCCTTAATTAGAAAAGCCTTTTAAATACTAATATTAGTAGCCTAGCTTTATTACCTTTACTAAACTTATTACTTTTTACCTTAAAGTATAGGCTATTAAGTGCTTTTAGTAATACTAGTAACTTTAATACTACCTTACTAAATAATCTTTTAAGCTTAAAAAAGCTAGTTAAATACTTTTATATAGTATTTAGTACTAGCTAAAGTAACTAGTTAACCTTTAGGACTTAGTAATAAAGCTTATATATATTTACCTTTCTTTATATATTAATAACTTATAATAATTAAAACTATATACTTTTTACCTTTATAGCCTTATATAAGGCTAGTAACTAAACCTTAATAGGTAAGTAAGCTATATATTATAGCTAAGTCTTAAAAAGCTTTTTTATATTTAAAAGCTAAGGTAAAGAAGTTAAGAAAGATAAAGTAATTATTTTCCTTTAGCCTAGCTACTTATATACCTACTAATATATTACTTATTAAAAATTAACTAATTATATAAAAGCTAACTTACTTTATACTAAGACTTTAAATATTAATTTCCTTACTTACTTTATTTAAAAGTAAGCTTACTACCTTACTAATATATTACTGTCTTTTTTATTAATATTAATACTAAGCCTAGCCCTTGGACTTAAAAGCTAGGTATTATTACTAAATAAAAGGCCCCTAGCTAATTTCTTTTTTATTAAAATTAAAGCTAAGCTACTAGCTAATAAAGCTATTACTATTTTATAATAGTAAGATATTAATAGTATTTAGCTTAGTATTAATAGCTTAAATACTATATAGCCTAGCTATAAATTCTTTTTTTTATCTTTTTTATTATTACTTAAGCTTAATATATTAAATAAATAAATAGTTTAGTTATATAGTATTAACCTAGCTAAAATAAAATATATATACTTTAAGTTATTTTATATTACTTATATATACTTTACTATTTTTTTCTTTTTTTTTAATATAACTATTAGTAATATAATAGCTAGCCCTAGTACTATTTTAATTACTTTTTTAAATAATTAATAGTAAAAACTATATAATTAAATTATTATTTTAATAACTAAGTAAGCTAGCTAAGCCCCTGCTTTTTAAAAGCTATTAATATTATTTATTATAATTAAGTATAAGGCTTATTACTATTAAAAAAAGCTAGTAATTAATTACTAATATACTAATAATAGTAACTATACTAGCTACCTATAGTATTTATTTTTAATAAAAAACCTTATAGTCTTTAGCTAACTATTAATTAAAAAGGCTAATAATATTTTAATTTACTTTTAATATATTAACTTTAACTTTTTTTACTTTACTAGCCTTAAGCTTATTTTATAGTTATATAATTTAAAAAATATTTTTTAAAGTACTACCTTTAAGGAAGTAATTAATTAACTAAGTTTTTAAGTACTTAGTTACTTTATACCTTATAAGCTTAACTTAAACTTATTTTAGCTTAATATTAATTATTAAAATTACTTAGTATTTTTTTTATATTTTACTTAGCTATTTACTTTTATATAAAAAGTATTAAAATATAAAAAGTATTATTAAAACTTAATTTATATTATATAAGTAATTAGTAGTTAACTTTAGTTTCTTAACTTTACTTACTTTTAGTCCTTTTTATTTAATTAATTTAAAACTTATATATTAAAAATATTACTATTATTAGTAATTAATAACTTTATAAACTATAATAAATAACTTTATATTTTATAAATAAAAGCTTATAACTATAATAAAAAACTTTTTTTTATTATATATAGTAACTATTAGCTTTTTAGTAATATAATTTTTTTTTTATTAATATTACCCTAGGACTTAATTAATTAGTTATATTAGGCAAGCTAAAAGGGGGACAGGCTGGCCAATAACTGCCAGAAACGTAGCCAGATCCTTGACGCCTGGAAGGTTAGGGTTAGGGTTAGGGTTAGGGTTAGGGTTAGGGTTAGGGTTAGGGTTAGGGTTAGGGTTAGGGTTAGGGTTAGGGTTAGGGTTAGGGTTAGGGTTAGGGTTAGGGTTAGGG